>JAODKC010000021.1:19638626-19664369 GCA_026777985.1 Mormyrops attenuatus | reverse complement strand
TTTTCAAGAAAATTTACAGAATTCTAATTGTTAGTCAGGGAGTGTTACCTTATTTTAACTTGCTGAAGGCACAATGATACCTGATTATGACAACAAATCACTTCCTTTTGCTATGGCTAAACTGCAGCATAACAGTTTTATACCGAAGATGCACTATGGCTGAATTTCGATACAGAATTGCGCTTTCAGGGCTCACCCCCTGTCCTTTTCATGTGAGAAAGGGTATTAGAGTCCAGCTCTGCATAATGTTCTTGTGTATGAATGATATGAGTGCTTTCATTCATGGGGCGATTTTTTGTACTCTAAAAGTGCCTCAGTAGTTAAGAGGAAGCGTTGTAAGCTCAATCCCATGCCAGACATTTCTTTTAAATGTTGCATATTTTAGAAGGTCATCTGGGCTGCTTTTATTGCCCCAGGATGGCCGGAGAGTGCCTGAGGGACAGTGGTGTGTCAGGCTGAATGTGAGTATGTATGTGGGAGGGGGATGCCAGATATGCAGAGTACATCTTCTGAAATGTCATTGGGAAAACATCACCGATTGTGCTCCGCCGCAAGACACCGCCCGCCCCAATTCTCCAAAATCAATCCACATCCTAATTCCATCGAATGCAATAAAAGTGTATATTTATAGGCATGGTGGATTTCAGAACGTGCATCCCATTTCCTTCTAGATCATGGCATTTCATAATTCTCAAGCTTTTGGAGAAATGTATAACCTGTATGAGGAAACAAAATGGAGGATTGGGGGGGTGTTATGAGTTCCTGAATATCATCTTCCTGAAAAACCCCTTCCAGCATTTGATGCCTTTTCCACTATACCCAAGATGTCCTTGGTCCAGCTGACAGGGTCATATTACTAAGCTTCTTCATGATGATGTTTGAGAGCAGATTTCACCCATAAAAATCATATCAGGTACACGTGTCTTTAGTGTTTTCATGAGGAGATTATAAAACTCATAAGGATAGGAGATATCCATACGTTGGATAGCATTTTAAATTAAAGGAAACATAAGCATGAGTAAAATTTGGCTGATAAATTACCAAAGTCACATATTATTGGAATGTTAATTAAGCAGTAGATACATACATCACCGTTTCAGTCTGCACTCCCAACTGATCCCGTGTTTAAATGATTTATATATAGAAGCACTTTCATCTGCTTCCTGGATTCACGATTTCAAGCAAAGGGAGATTTTTGCCTTTTCAATAGCTAGATAATAGCAGCATGATCTGCAATGAAAAATTTCAGTGGCCCTTTACTTTGCAAAAAGTGTCCAAAAAAGTGACGTAATGGTTCTGAAACTTTACCATTATAGCAATGATGTCTGTTTTTGTTAAAAATGGTTCTTCCTATTATGGGCAGAAATGTAGATTTCAAAAAAGTCAAGTAACTGTATTGTTGTTTCACACGCATAAAATGAACTTGCGATTCTACAGAGCCAGCAGTTTGGACAAGGACAGTTAAGCAAGAGATTGGGGGGGGGGGGTAAATAAAAGAATAACAATAACAATAAAAGAAAAACAATACACTACAGTACAAAACAATACATAGTAACTACAACAACAATGATACTGTGACAATGAGTGCAAGTAATACAAGTAAACAGTTGTGCAGGGCAGTGCATAGAGATAGTAGACCACATACATCTATCAGTGTTCATCAAAGATAATGTTTCCCGTGTGCACGGATACACAATAAAATTATTAATTAACTGAATTGTAATTAAAGTCTGTAGCAAACTTGTGCATTGGGGAAGTACAGAAGGGTCTCTGAAATCCGGGCCAGTCTGTGATTATTGTAGGCCTACTGCTTCTGTTAGAATAAAACATAACTTTCTTCACATTTAGAAAATAAAATGAAATTTAAAAAGTTTAAAGCAAATTTTACAAATCCACTGAATCTACACATTCATGTACTACTCAGGAAAATGAACAGTTCTAGGTCCTCGAGTGTAGTTGTAATGCAGTCAGTCAAACCGTTATTAAATGTACAAAGTAGTGTTCCAAATTTTGCAATTTTTATAGCTTGAATTTATAGGCAAAATATGTGTTGTAACGTTTTCGTTATTGGATAATTTCTCACTTGTTGATATTGCATTTCCGCCAAACACTGCCAAAACCGGCAGAAGAAGAAAGACAACAAACGTCGGCTTCGCACAAACTTATGAAAATCAATTGGTAAAATAATTTCATCACTGCAAAGCACAATACAATCAGTGTGAGTGTCGCTGATAGCGTCGAGCATGTGGTCATTGCTGTCTGCGGCGTGTTCACGTGGAAGCCCCAGTCCTATCTCAGGAAGCCTCACTCATCGACAGTCTATTGGCAGCTTTGATGTCCCGAATCCTCTTCATATCCTGAATATAAAAGGGAGAGGGACTTCCAAAAGAGACACATAGTCTAGGGGTGGTGGGGGGGGAGTTGCTTCAACACCCCGAAAAGGGAGGAAAAAAGAGGAGAAACGGTTTCTCACTGAAAGAAACTCTTTCGCAACCGAGGGCGGCTCCACAATAGCCCCTCAAAAGATGGATAGATCAATTGTCCTGTTTAGTGATCCGCAAATGAGAAAGGAGGGGGTCCTGCGTGTAGGGGAGCCCTACACCGGGCCTGACCTGACATTGGGGGGGTAAGACAATGAAAGGCCAAGGGTGCTAACGAGAGGAAAACCACAGACAATGAGGGCCTCAGTGAGAGTACCGCTCCTGCCACGCCGGCTATGGAGGCGCAACATGAAGTGCTTTAGACACGTGAAGGGCCAGTGGAGCAGAAAGAACGTGACGTTTCCTCCATGGAGCATCCAGTGTGGCCCACTGGTCTGAAAATTTACTGAGGCCTCCCCATGGGGTCAAAGTGACAGTAGACACTTAGCCTGAATCCAAAATAAAGATGATTTAATTTGACAAAAAAGGACCTAAAAAAACCAACTAAACATACAATGAATAGGGCCAGTGTTTCCATTGATTGATAAGTTGGTTCTTTTCTTCTTGCTGGGGTCGCCACTGTTCTCTCTCATTCAGGAATGTTGTTTATGTTGTCAGCCAAAAAAGGCACAGATGGGAAATTAGAACATTTGAAGCCAATTAAAAACTGGGTTGTGCAGTCATCAATCTTATTTTCCGGACACTTGCACCGAAACGCCACCTACGTGGAGGTTGTGTTGGTAATGCTTGGTTTTTCTCCATTTCAGTGTAGGTGGCAGTGTCAAATGATCAACGCTCGTACCTTTCAAACATAAACTGAAAAATGCATAGAACAGCATAATAGAAACATATTTATTGGACGTGGACCATTTCGGTTCATTAAAAAATTTTGTGAAACAGTTTACAGCTGGACATATGAAATGTGTGAGTCAACTGAGAAAGAATGCCCTGTGTAGAATTTTTTCTTAATTTATAACTTGTTCAATTTTTTTTCTTGGTGCTGTTAGCAACCAAAATGAAAAGTTATGCGGCCTCCAGCATGGAGACAACGAAAAACATTTCCTGATGATGATTTGTTTTCTATACTTAACAGTATATTTAAAGTAATAAACTAGCAGGATTCTGTGGATGTGAGGCGTAGGAGGCTGGACCGTACACAAAGCTGTGAGGCAAAGGTGACTTCAATATGTATTTATTTCCACTCCTATATCATATTTCACATTCTCCTATCTATTTATATTAGCACCTGTATATTCCCCTTTGTATATATTAAATATGCATTTATATTTAAACACACCTTATCTCTCAATGTCTGCACTAACCACCATGGCAAATTCCTTGTATGTGTGAACGTACTTGCCAATAAACTCTATTCTGATTCTGATTCTCAAGGTGTGAATGGCTCTTGTTGACACTGATAGCACCGAGCTTCAAGATAAGTCTAGATCTTTTAAGGTCAGTCTGCTGTGAGGCTTTTGATAGTTAAAACTAGCTGGGTGGGTCTTCATTTTATTGCAAATGACCACTTAACTCTTTTTATCCTTTATTTTGTTCTGTGCCAAATGGTCTGAAATCCTAGGATGCTTCTTGGTTGAGCAAATGTCATACAGTTACCACCTGGCTTCACCACTGACCATTTACATTCAATATTCATCGAAGCTCTTGTAAAGTAACTATTCTAGTATTTTCTACTAAATGCATATGCAGAATATTATCATTATGAACCTCAATTCTCATTGAATCAGAGTAACATTTGTTTATTCAATAAATTAACCGAATATACCATTAACACTTTTAACGCTAAGTATGTTTTATTATGACTGAAATATCAAAATTAAATGTTCATTCTCCTATCTCAGCATTAATACACTCCTTACATCTATACAATTTTCAAGAGAAGACAAAAAGGGAAGAAAAATAAATGACTTATTTATGTACAGCCATTAAAAGCCAAATAAAAACTCTATACGTTTTTTGCTAAATAGAATTGTTGCCAAATAGTGCCTTTATTTACTTGATCAATCAAAAAAGCTCCAAATTTCCCAAAACTCTTTCTAAGGCTTTTGTGAGTGCAGAAGGATACATCAAAATATAGCTAGATAGTTAAAATGAAAAGTAAGCTGTTTTTCTAATATTTCATTCAGACTGCTCAGGTAAAGTTAATCATTTTGATCAGGAAATGCAAAACAATAACAGGACTCTAGGCAAAAAAGAAAGGAATGTGTTCACACACGACTTTTCGCCCCTTTTCGATGATATAGATCTTAAATGACACGCTCTAGACCCTGTATTTGCATAACTTTGCATAATTTTGCCTGGGCTCAGCAAGCCCTGCTAACTTAACTATTTGCAGAGCAGTGGAACCTCACAGTCAAATACCATCAAGTGTTTGTTTGAACCTGATAATGTTTAAGAGACCACCTGAATTCACCTGAAATTAGGCTATTTTGGTGTATTCGCTTTGGCATTGTGGAATCCCCTTGATGCTCTCCATGAGGTCTGTAAAGCTGATTGTTTCCTGGGAGACTGCAGAGATTGGCTGGTCCGGTACCCAGAAGGATTCTGGGAAGATATGTTTTTATGTTTACAGGCAATAGTATCCCCCCATTTTTCCCTGACTGGAATTGCAAGTCTGTGCCTGTTACCCTGCACCAATCCGTAGGAGAGGTACGTTTAAAAATGACAACATCTGTGAAAGCATCCTCTCGTCAAGCCCATTTGAGCACAGACCGCAGTAAAGAAAGGCATTTTTCTGGGGTCAGCATGATATCCCTATTGAACATAGAGGGAGTTGTCAACAGGATATCAGTGTAATCTGCATCATGTGGCACACAATGACCTTATAAGGACAAGAAATCTAATTGGATCAAATTCATGGTGATTTACTGCGTAACAGTACTGGTAAAAAAAAGTTATATAATTTGGTCATTTTTTATTTCCATGTATGTACATAATATATATATATATACACACACATATACTGTGTGTGGGTGGGTGTATATATATATATATATATTCCATATGTATGCACCCATACACACCATTGCAACAAAATCTGAGCAAATCTATCTATCTATCTATCTATCTATCTATCTATCTATATTTAATCATTTTACAGGAATAAAAGCAGATTGCGGTAATCAGTGCATACTGTGTGTTGTACATGTCATGTGCTGAGCAGACCATGACCCCCTCTCTCTTTCTCTAGCTCTCTGTAGATGTTTTTTGGTACACTGTTACAGTATGATGTCTTTTTGTAAGGCTTGGGAACTGCCACATTCATGTAAATGTCAGGGGGGTGAGGGGACTGCTGGTATTTTCATGACGAGCTCTTTTATCAGACATAATAGGCCATGAAAATTTGATCTCTTTCTTTCCCGTGCTGCACTTGCCTGAATCAGACGCATGAAATTCCAACAGAGTTCTCAAGTCCTAATGACAGATTCGGCGCCTTTGGCCTGTGATCATCGCTCGTACGTCTCCGGCGTATCAGACGGAATCGGACAGGCTCATTATTTGGAACGGGCCCTCTCCCCCCTGCTCAGCCCAGCCCCCGCATCTGCCTCACGGTGATCCCAACAGCATTGTGGATGCTAAACGTTTCAGCTGGGCCCTCTCCCCCTTTTCGCAAGACAACGTAATCCTATTTTAACTGCGGCAGGGTCAGAAACAAAACAGGGTGCAAACAAAAAGAACGGGAGAGAAAACGGGTGATGCATGGATTTAATCAGGTTAGTTCTGTTTATCCTGCTGAAGCTATAGATATGAAGCTGCTAATTTCGTCTTTGTTTCGGTTATTAATAGCCAGTTTCATTATGCTTAGAAATAATGCGCACGGTAGGTTTATAATAAGTATAATCATGCAGAAGAGTCGGCATAGTTTACTTAAAAAAACAGTTGTTCTTATATATATCTTGTGTTTGTGAACACTCAGCTGTAAAATCATTTTACACTTAGAAATAGAGTAAACAATACTAACTTAACTGATTGTACGCTTTCATTAATGCAATATTTTTTCACAATAAAAATACATTTATTTTATATTAGATAACATATCAAATGAAACAATTTATTAATATAATATAATATAATGTAATATAATATAATATAATATAATGTAATATAATATAATATAATATAATAAAGTATATCCCTATCACCGGGATAAGTAGTTAGAAAATAGATGGATAGTATATTTATTCCACATTATTATGCCAAACTACATGTTAAAGCAGGAAAGTTCAGTAACTTAAAATTTATTTGATGTTAGTGAATGAATAGTTCACACAATAGTTTGTAAGGTGCACTTGAATATGCAGTTCTGTTATGGTTTTTATGCTTATAAACATTCAGGTTTTGCTTTTTAATAACTATAGAGGGAAAAAAAGTTTTTTTCTTTAATTTGTTTTGAAGTTTTCAGGATGATTTCTTCTCCGTTGTTTGGCTGAAAATGGATGGGGGGTGAGTGTGTGCGTGTGTGTGTGGGGGGACTAGCAGGATGTTTCTCTGGCATTAAATCCTTATTAATATTAATAACACTAGTGCAGGGGCTAGGGAATGTGACCTCTTGTTGAAACTGGAACAAACCTTCTCCAAGCGGCTTACAATGAACGGGAGTTCAAAGTGGTCTGGCGGCACATTCCAGTCTGGTCTCTTCTGTTCCCTGAGCTCCACTCCTCCGAATCGTAAAGGAATCGCTTCCCAGGCCCGACGCATTCCAGTCTGGTCTTTTCTATTCCTCAACATCAACTCCTCTGATTCGTAAAGGAACTGCTTCCTGGGTCTGACACATTCCAGTGTGGTATCTTCTGTTCCCCAAACGGAACCCAACTGAATCATAAAGGAATTGCTTCCTGGGTCTGACACATTCCAGTCTGGTATCTTCTGTTCCCCAAATGGAACTCAGCTGTATCGTAAAGGAACTGCTTCCTGGGTCTGACACATTCCAGTCTGGTATCTTCTGTTCCCCAACATCAACTCCTCGGAATCGTAAAGGAACCGCATCCTAGACCTGACACATTACAGTCTGGTCTCTTCTGTTCCCCAAATGGAACCCGGTTAAATTGTAAAGGAACCACTTCCTGGGCCTGACACATTCCAGTCTGGTCTCTTCTGTTTCCTGAGCTCCACTCCTCCAAATCGTAAAGGAACCACTTCCTGGGCCTGACGCATTCCAGTCTGGTCTCTTCAGTTCCCCAAATGGAACCCGGCTAAATTGTAAAGGAACCACTTCCTGGGTCTGACACTTTCCTGTCTGGTCTCTTCTGTTCCCCGAGCTCCACTCCTCTGAATCGTAAAGGAACCACTTCCTGGGTCTGACACATTCCTGTCTGGTCTCTTCTGTTCCCCGAGCTCCACTCCTCCGAATCGTAAAGGAACCACTTCCTGGGCCTGACGCATTCCAGTCTGGTTTCTTCAGTTCCCCAAATGGAACCCGGCTAAATTGTAAAGGAACCACTTCCTGGGCCTGACACTTTCCTGTCGGGTCTCTTCTGTTCCCCGAGCTCCACTCCTCCGAATTGTAAAGGAACCACTTCCTGGGCCTGACACATTCCTTTACAGGCTGCTGTGTTCCTTATCTGTTGTTCTTCTAAATTTTGCCTGCTATTCTCTTGCAGACATGCAGAGATCATCTGGAACAGATCACAAAAACACGCTGATGCTCATTTTTGGACAACGTAATAATACTGACAATGTTGATTATTATATAATAATTATAGCTCATTGTTGCAATAAAAATTATAATGTATGTTATACATTTGCACAAAAAAGGGCTTGTTGATCTGACACCTAAATTCAGGCTAAATAACAGGCTTGAGTACATAACAATTAAAATGAAATTGAATTCATGTAAATTCATATATATGGTGTAGTGCAGCTGTAACAATACAGCTTAATATCTGAATATGAATTAATCATAAACATGTTAACCGACACAGCATGTTAACATTCACGAAAAGGACCAGTCCGCCACGCCCCCCTATTTGAGCACCTGCCTGATACAGCTCTGCACGTCATAGTTATTAAGAATGAAAAAATGCCACATTTGAAGTGTCACCCATAGAATAAATGATTTAACTGTCATCTTGTATACCATGGTGGAAGAGCCCTTCATACGGTCATTCAAGTAACCCTATCACAACCAATCTGATATGCCAGTGGCACTCACTGGAAAAGCTACTGCAGACTCCTCACAAATGCTAACACACATGAACAGCACAATATACCAAAACAATAAAAAAGGCGCCCATGGAAAAGGACTTACAGGACCAGTACAGACCAAATGCATCTTGTTTGAATAGGCTAAAACAGTTATATGATTTTTCTGTTACAATCATGTACATATAAAGTACAATTTACTCACTAGTACATACAAGGTCAATATATACATCTACCATTTAGAAATTAAATATGTTACATAATTTGTTTTATGTTTTGCTAGATTAAATGACATTCCTGTGTTGTTGGTTGCCTTGAATTTCATTGAATTGAAATGAATTAAATCCTTCTTCTTGTCATTCCAAGTCAAATTCCAATTCAACATCTTGAAGGGTGTGGCCAATTTAAATCAAATTCCAATTCAGGAATGGATTCCTCAAATCATAAATTCTGCACAACCCTGGTACATAACGAGCTAACCAAACTAGCTATGTGTTCAGTCACATCCTGTAAAGTGGGAAGGTGAATCGCCCCTCACGACCAGCAGTGGCAGAGAATGGTGCAACTCAACTGAAGACCACGTTTGAAACAGAGCTGTACAAGAAGCTAAGTTGCTGGTCTAAATGCTATTTTGCAGGTGAACATGAGCCCTTTGGACCATCTCAGTAATAAACAATCCATAGAGCAATACAGGATGGCCTGCAGTGAAATAATGAGCCTGTTGGTCTTGTGCAGGACACAATAAAAAGAGAAACACACCAGAATTTTCCCCTCAATCCATTGTGCAGCTTCTGACAGCTCTCTGCTTCTATGCCGCCAGTGGATTCTTGCAGACCACCGGTAATGCACATGGCCTCAGGCTGCTGTGTTCAAATCAGTGCATATATTGATCACAATTCTATTACACAATGCTTACAACTACATACAATTTCCAGCAGGAGGGGATGCCTTGCATGACATAAAAAAAATTGGTTTTCTTGCCATTGCAGGCATACATGGCATTTTAGGTGCAATAGAAGGAACCCTCAACCCTATTCAAACTCACAGCCTCTTGAATCCCAACTGCATCAGTCTAAAAGGGTTCTTGGCACTAAATGTCCAGGTGATATGCAACCATCAATGGCATTTTGAAGACATTGTCGCCAAGTGGCCTGGGAGTCCACATGATGCTTATATCTGCTCCAGCTTTGGAATGTGCCAGATGGCAAAGGATGGTGCATTTGCTGGTGGCTGGTTATTGGGAGACAACAGGTATCCTCTTAGCTAATACCTGCTGACTCCAGAGTAGAATCCCCAAAACGTGGCTGAAGAGAGGTTTAACACTGCATACCAGAGAACTTACACTGCTGTAGAGGGGGATTTGGGCCTGACACATTCCAGTCTGCTGAAAGACGTGATTCTGGTGCCTACTAAATCCTTGGGAGCTGTAAGATTTTCCTCTGAATGCTGTTGTAGTTATTGTGTCTGTTATGCTGCAGTAATTTTTTATTAAAATATATTTTAAGTTGTTTTAATGCTCACCAATGATCTCACCATTGTTCTTTTTTACAAAGAAGCAACATAGCGTTTTACGTATTTTTGACAAATGGGTTAATTGATTTTGGTCTTAATGTTCTGTGCTTTCTTGTGTTTTTATTGATTTTCTAATTAGTTTTTTTTTTACAGTTGCACATGTGTGATGTGATAAAGTTTGTTCATTAATTCTGGAATACCAAAAGGGTTTTGAGAAACACTCCCAAATCTCGCTCACTCTTTACCTACATCATTTGTTATCTTGTTCGTTATTTGCCAAAATTTATGTTTTTGGGAAACTCACCCCAGGTGTCTTCTGTTTCCCAACATCAACTCCTCTGAATCATCAAGGAACCACATCCCAGACCTGACACATTCCCGTCTGGTATCTTTTGTTCCCAAAGCTCAGAACTAAAACGTAACCATTTCCTGGAGTCACACCCTTTGCCCTGTTTAATTCTGTCGTTTTAATGATTTGTTCTGAAGTCCCCTAAAAATGGTACGATTATATTATATGAACAAACACGTGATACATGAATTTAATTCATTATATTATAAATCATGTTGTAAAATACTATTCTGAAATGATGGAATAACTAATGATTTATTGCCTAATAGTTAAAAGTAAATGAACTGAAGCAAATGATCCAGTTTGGATTAAACTTTCTTTTATGCAGACAGCATACAACAGGCCAAAAGCAGCTATCCTTCTTTGCAAGGATATATGTAGGATGCCCACCAAGACATCTATATTTTAGTACTTTTGCAGATACTTATCCAAAGTGACACTAACTTTTTTTTGAGAAAGCTGGGTTGATCCCTGGAGCAACTGGGGGTTAAGGGCCTTGCTCAAGGGCTCAACAGTGACATTACATTGCCAAATGAAGGATTTGAACCCATAACGTTGCGATCACAAGCACAACATCCCAACCCACTGAGACACAAAATGACTAAAAGCCAGCCAGAGAGGTGGACGGAACGCTTCAAATTAAAGTTCTATTTTGAATTTAAAAAGTGTCGTTATCATAGTGATAGTAAGAAAGGTCATTTCCCTCTGACATGCCTGTACGTGACACCATCTTAGACACTTCTGACCAGCTGATCGTCAGGAAGCGGAACCTGCTTGTCCGGAGAGGTGGCGGGTTTGGGCCAGAAGAATTACCTCCATCTCTCTCTTATTGTGGACACCAAAGCGAAGGAAATCCCAGAGAAGGGTGTGCAAAAGCCTGCTGCTATTTATGTTTTTATAGCTTTTGCAAAGCCATGCCACTAAAGTGTCAAATACACAAAGGTCTGCCGAAAAATTATGTACTATAATAATTAGTTCTCATCGTATGCAGGATGGTTAGTTGCTGAAGCAGGAATTTGGCCAGGATTCTTCTTATTGCAATGAGCTAATTATTAAAAGTGCTATAATCAGGAACACAAGTTTGACTCGGTAACAACAGCATGTTATCTCAGTCAAGTACTGCCCAAGACTTCATATTCTATGTATCGTGAGAATGTCTAATTTATGCATATGGATTTTATATTTGGTGTCATTCTAATTGACAATGTTGCATAGTTTGTGGAATGTGAATTACTGCGGCTTAGCAACATGTTGCAAAACTGCAAGAAGGTAACGCAAAAAAAGTGTGTCTGAAAAAATAGCTTATTGAGAACTCATTAAAACGGGTGCCTCTTCTGTGTGAAGAAGCCTGGGGATATTTCACGTCCCTCCCACATGAAATCCTCTTTGCGATGTATCCATGCTGACTAACAATTAAAAAATGCCAAAATACCAGTTCTTTATTTTCTCAAGCAAAGTGAGAAAGCATATAGTAAACAAAACTGCATCGCATCAAATCACATGACACAAACAAAAGGAGCATTACATACACCATTACTTATTAATCGTACGCCACTGTTACAAATTTTCCTGCTAAAATGACTTATACGGCATCATCAGACATGCAAGAGATTGTTGAAGTTGTCTGGCTGAAAAAAGCCTTAAATTTCCCAGTGCTACATACTTTACAACAGGGATTACGCTTACTTCATATTTGTTTCCTAATATTTAAGTGCAGTGCATCCTGCGTTCACTGGTATAAAATAAAAGGCGCCTGTGTTTTATATGCATGGCATTTCTCCTGTAGTTCTTTCCAATCTTTAATCTTTTTTTATTATTATTGTTTGAAATGTTTTCTGAAAGTTCCCGGTTACTGCAACTATAATGCAACACTTGTTTCCAGAAGATTTTCTTCCTTTTCTTGTGTCCTGTTACAGGGAGACAAACACAGATATAGCCAGTGTGGTAAGGCTGAGATCCGCATTTATATACTGAAGTAAGTCAGTGTTTATGAATAAATGGTATGGCTCTTTCTTTTAGACATTTCAGTGATGAATTTATGTTGCTTAATGATTCTACCATGGAAACAAACCCATGAACTTGCAGGTTCTGAGATCACTTCCTTAATCACTATGCTTCATCTGCTTGTAGTCAAACATTGTGAACGGTGCAGATATTGCAACAATAGTCTATCACCCCCCTTTCAAAACCAAAACAATGCAGCAAACAGTCATTGCAGTCCAAGACTCCATAGAGCTTTACTGTTTCAAAATTTTAATTCAAACCGTTTTGATGATCTTCTGTTCCAAGATCTTCTGAATTAATCTACACAGAACTTTTAACCTAAACTGAACTACACATTAGAATGAAAACAGTTACGATTCATGAAGACTGAAGCTCACGTCCATGAAGAAATTCCAGCAGTGAAATCCTGTGGCTTTCCAGCTCAAATAAGGACATCATAAACAAAAATAAAATGCGCAGCTTAAATCAGCTGCATGCTGTTCTACTTAAACGTCAGTGCACTAATCAGTGTCCACATGATTGTGACTCCTGGCATTTGTTCTTGATTGCTCAGATTTGACTGAAGCACCTTAGCAGCAGTTTGCATTGTAATATGAGCAATAAGGAGGGCAATCAGCCCTGATTTAGTCAATAACTTCATCCCCGCAGGGCTCAGATCTCCTGAACGGAAGAATCACTCGCATCAACGAAATTAAAATGAAACTTGCGTGAAAAAAAAAAGATTCAACGTCTCCATTTTAATGTTAGCCCCTTTCACTTTTATTCATTAAGGTAACAAGGACTTTTGCTGGTTGGCTGCAGGGATTGTGAAGAAAAATTCGGGCGAGCCCCCACCCCCAACCACAACCCGCCGACCTGCCATTTCCTGCGGCTTATCAAAACACCTACCCAATGGTTCCACACACTCATGCTTTCAATTACTAAATTACAGGCAGTGCAGCCCTGCCACTGGTGACTGTAATTGACCAGACTGATATTTAAATGGCTGCAGTTAAGACTTGGTTCTGTTTCCCGTTGACCTCTAAGAGTAAACAGAGTGAGACGCTCTGAAAACCCTCTTTTGTTGCGCTACCGTCTCAATTGCATATGAAATCCTGGATGGCGGCTTTTTGGATTCTATCTTGCCTTCGCGAATGAGTGAAAAACCCACCCCCTTTCCCTTCTCTTCTCTCCTCTACTCATTTCTTTTTGCGGATGCTGAGACAGAGTGGTGGTCACGGGGCTCCTTGACAAGTCATCCCTGGATGCTGCACACAATGCAGGCCTGACTTGGCCCAAGTCACAGATGCACACAGTAGCTGGTCCTAGAATTCCAGCAGGGCCCCTTGGTCCTATTATAAGGGGACCCTGGAGATCCCTGAACAAAGCATCTATGAGCTAGGATTCCTCTAGGCTTTGCTGAAGGTTAGTGGGTGGGTGGTCATAGGGGGAGGTCGCTATCACAAACCAGTCATGGCTAATATGCCTGTGTGCTCCAAACATTCTCACTAATTCAGCTTTCCTCTGTGCACACTTGCATGTTGACGGACACGTGTACGAACTCTCATGCATGTTGTAGTTAAGCCCCGCGCACACGCATGGGTGCAGACCTCCCCCTGGGGTTTCGTTTTACTTTCATCCTCTGCCACGTGAAATTCTTTGCCTGGGGACCTCGTTTCCATGACTTTTGTGGGATCGGCAGGGGCTCGAATCATGAATGACATCATCAGTGCTTTGACGATCATAATTGCATTCGCAATAAGTTAAAAAGACAGACTTTGATGAATATCGAGCGTGTTTCACATCTCCGTAGGAAGTGATCTGTTATTTTTGGCTGGCACATGCGATCCATCTTAGATGATGTCTCGCTTGAGCCTGGTGAGGGTGGTTCAGGGAAACCGGTCCCCAGAGCTCAGTGTTTCTGCAGTGCCTGATTGTTTTTTAATGGCAGGGGGATCATTTTTATTTGCCTGCCCATGCCCCCGGTAGAAAAGACCCTTCACGCTTCTTTCTTCACAGTAGTTGAGGCTTCTGGACACCATATGGTCTAACGACAGCATTACTACCGTAGTAGAGTAAAGACCGCATTTCGCTCAGGTCAAGTCTGATGAGGTGTGGTTATGAAGCAGTAATGCTCATACCATCTGGACTCATGAATATGAGCTGTAGTTTTGCTCAAAATGTGATTGCTGTGGTCAGTGGTGGTCGAAGTCCTAGGCATCCCAAGCACCCTAGGCCATTGCCCCCCCCCGGGCAATTCCACTTTGTCCCGCATGCATAAATGTCAACCTGCACTGAAACAATTGACATGGGTGATTAAAAAAACGTGGGGGGGGGGAAAGGCGACAATGGTAATAGTTGTTGACCAGGGTGGTGGGGGTGGGGGACGTGGAGGGGTAAATTCTGAACAATTTTCTAAGCTCTTTCAAGAGGATGGAAAACCTCGCCACTCGCCTGAAATACACCGGTGTGTGTTTAATACAAAAGCATCTCCAAAGCAAGCTATATAAAAATGGGCAGACGAAAAACAGAACTGCATACATTTCCTAACACCTAAGCGAAATTAAGCATGCAGACATATGGGGGTACAAACAAAATGACACAGACACATGCACTGGCCTGTGTACGGCGGCCTGGAGGAAATCTAAATTGAATTTAATAGAGTAAATCCTAAGATCTTTGGCACAATACAATTAACCCACACCGATGTCTCCAGACGTCGCTGGCAATTTGGCCAGGCGGCTTAAATCCGATGCCAAGCGTGCGTCCATGCGGCCTGGCATGGTTTCAAGTGCCCTGCCAAAGCACAATTAGACTCATTGACAGTGCGCCTTTCCACCACACTCTGCTACTTGTTATCCTAATTAATTCGGCCTAATTTGCATTTATGGGATAAAACAGAGAGTGAATGGTGATACGTCTGCTGATTACTGCCATTAAGAACAACCCAAGATGCTAAAATAGGAACTGGTCACATTTTTGGTAATAAATATATAGCGATTCTTTTATGCATATGAACTATACATTAAGTGTACCCTCAAATGGCATTTTATGGAGACAATAAATCTAATGTTTTTGACATAAAAAATCTGTTGACAATTTTATGGAAAGCATTCGATTATATGAATAATTGCTCATTTTCATCCTTAGTATGCATAGCCATGTGTATTGAGATGTAAAACTTAATAGTGACCAGGCGCTGTCTAAAGAGTCAAGAATACTTGAAGAAGCGGTAGAACAGGCCGTAGACAAAGGGCACATCCATCTAACCTGGTCAGGGATGCAGGAAAAAGTTAGACCCCTACAATTTGCGTTTCAAGTTACTGTAAAAGTAAAATTACTTCTGAAGCAACTTGGAACAGCAATCGGCAACATGTGTCACCTTCATGCCTGAACTGGCAGACAACATAATGGTCAAACACTGTACAGCCCCCCCCCCATCCCCCAAGCCTCTTTCCAGATGCAGGAAGCGGAGGTATAAATTCTGCTAAGGGCAGTGTTGTGACAAAGACCACAAATACCAGGATTTGGCACCATGAAAGGGGCTCCAGGCAGCACAGAACCACAGAGGGTGAGCTGGTTTTCTGTTCCTGCAAGACTAATAAACAAAAATAAACACTCTGATTGCACTAGCAAGGTTTACATTTAACGTGAATCTAGCAAAATGATAACCTCAGATTTTGATCACAGCCACTATAACAAACAATGCAACTTCAGCGTTTAATTATTTAATAGTCGATCTGCTAGTATCATTATTATGATGCATCCAAAACATCCCGTAAGTTTCAATTTTTATAGCTACAAACGTTTTTCAAATATATTGACAGCTAAAGAATGTAGACATTCTCTGGTACATTCATGGCAAGAATCACGTCTGAAAATTTAGCTCTTAAGATTAAACAATATATTCTCTGGATGAACATACACTCCGACTTTTTTCCTTACCAGAAATTGCAAAAGTCTGTTTTTCAATCATAACACTGAGATTGCAAACAGATAGACATATGTTCAAAGTTAAGCTCCTATGTAACCCATACCTTATGAAGGGATGCGTAGACAAATGCAGAAATGCTAAAGTAAGTTGAGATTTCAACAGCAAAGGGTGAGCAGATTCCGCTGTCAGGTAATATTAGCCTGCATGTGCTCTAACGTAGCTCATTCCTCAGCTTTTTCTCATATCTCCTCTAAGAATCATCGCATCACATCATGGCCTGACTGAGCCTTTTGCTGCACACATGATAATTAGACTATTTGGATATCAGTGTTGTCGGTATTGATCCACTTCAACTGATGTTTGTTTGGCCTGCTGTTCTCTTCGCATCTGTAGCTAACATAAACAAAGTAGCTAATTCATTCAGACTAATTATTTTACTACGCTGAGGCAGTCCTCTATGCTGCTCTTTATACCCTCGACATTATTCATTGTCTTTTAGGTGGCAGTGAGAGACAGACAGTGTTAAAGACAGTAGATAATTCTGTAACACTTTACTTAAAGCACCCATTATAGATACCTTCATAATGCATTACAATGACTTTATAAAGTATTATAAACATGGCTACGACTATATAAAAAGGCACATCACATTATAGGCATGTTTATTATGCAGCATGAATGCTCTGTGCAGCTCTCATCTATAATGCACTATAAATACCTGGATAATGCATTATAATGGATTATATTGACCATTATAATGCATTATGAAGGTATCCACTGCAAAGGATTTCAAGCAGATTCTCATGTCATCTATCAAAGAAAGGAGTAGAGGCAATGTTTCGGAAATCAGCTTCAGAGTTTGGCCTCTGTCTCTCTGATTGGAGGGTTGCTGGTTCAAATCCCATCCTCAACTGAATAGACACATCTATGGGCAGGAGCATATGATGGGTCTCACAGCGGGGGGGTTGGTAAAACTTGCGGACCTGTGGGAGGAGGCGGGGGGTTCTTTTGCATGATCATTTCTTACCAAAAGGGCATCTTGGTAAAATTTGCTGTCTGAGCGTGGGGTTCCCTTGTCAAAGTTTACAGTGGGCCCCCTGCCATGATGGATCCAGGGGGTGGATGCCCCCCAGCCTCCTCTGATACTGCCTTTGGGCCCCTGAGCAAGGCCCGTAAGCTCCTGAAATACTCCAGGGGAGCTTGAACCCCAAGCTTTGCTCTCACCTGAATATACGTGTGTGTGTATATGTCTCAAAGGGGAGCAAGATGGGCTATGCGAATTGCAATGTACTCGTACTTTTGCAAATGGAAAATAAGGCATCGTTTCATTTTCATTTCAACAGGGAGCCAAGCGTTTTGCAAATGCCCTAAACCGCCGGACTTAAAGAGTCCTCTTATCATTTCCCTGGTGGTGCTGCCACCCTCGAGAGAAAATAAACACTCTGCCTCTGTGGCAATTCCCTAGATGAAAGGCAAGCATGTGAGGGACAGATGATGGGGTCGTGGGCGACCCCGTCGGCAGACAGAGCGAGTGTGGCAGAGGGGAGATGAAAGTCCCCGGTCCATGTTTTTCTTCTTATTTTTAATGCCTGTCTGCTGAGAGAGATTACTCTCAGACGGAAGTCACAACACAAAACAGATACGATTACCCCAGCCGGGGTTGGGGGGAAGGCGAGGGCGGCCGCGGCCGGCATGATGACGCAGACGTGTTATCTCCATCCAAGCTGCACGGGCGCCTCCCGAGCGCGTCCACAAATATTTCATGGCACGCGCTCAAAGTGTATGCGCGCGGCGAATGGGAGGCGCAACTCCTCCGGGCCCTGTTTTTTATTTTTTCGTCTTTTTTGTGCCTTCGACCACATCAAGCGCTCGCGACACCCGCTGCCGGCTGGAGGGTCTCCTCGGCATCGCTGTGTTTACATCCCGGCCCATTAATCTCGCCGAGGTAAATAAATAAAGCGTGAGTAAAAAATTAAGGAGGACGCCATCCAACAAGCCAACGAGTAAATGAAGCCGACCGGGAAGGCTTGTCGAGATGGCGGCCCGTCAGGAACTCCAGAGATCTAATGCGGGCTTTAAACAGCACTTGTCTGCCGATTAAATTTAACTCGCTGTAAATCCAATACACTGTTTAGCCCTTGCCATGACACATTCATCTCACTGGTGCACAGTGCATATAAAGATGAATCGTACAGTTCACCTTATTTAAAATGCTGTTCTACTATGATGCCACATGACTCACATGCCGGACTTTTAAAGTACATGTTAGTGTGACTGAAATTCTACTAAATAGAATTTCTCTTAGCTGGACTCAGACACTCAGATAATGCGACTGGGAGTCGGACTCTAACTGGCCTAGGCGCTCTGCGCGTGCTCCGCATCAGATTCCCCCGCAGTCTTTGACCTGGAAGTAACAGAAGAGGCCAGTACACAGAAGAAGCTTGGAGCATAGCAGAGGATGTACGGCACGTACGAAATAAACAGCACTGTAAAGCTGTCCGATTCACCATCCAACTAAAGGGTGCTTTCCCACTGCACCAGGTCCTGTAGTTTTGGTACTTCAAGAAGGTACGAAAAGGATGGTACTTCAAGGTGCTGGTTTTCCACTGGCATAAAAACTGGTACCGGTGGCAAATGACATCACAACACGAGGCGGGGTATTTTGTATTGAATTCGAAAAATGACTGTAGTATATTATTGGACTGGATAACAATCGATATTAATACCAACATCGCATTTTATGCTATCCAATTCTTTCATTGCTAATCAGCAAGATTAAAATCATCAGTTTAAAGTTTACCTCTACTGCTTTTGCATGAGCGCTGCATGTGTTCTCTGAGACAATCATGATCATTTTCATCCTTGCTGTTTAAATCACTCCTAGACGGGTTCGTGAGAAATTTATGTTGAACTCCTTTTTTGTTTCATAAACAACCTAATATTTATTACAACAAAATCACAATATTAGGACAATTTCCAATACCGTGCTGTCATAGTATATTAAAGTATTTTGTTTATTTCTTGTTATGCTGTCCTGATCTTGTTGTCTCTGTTCTTCTGATCAGATCGCAATTAAAGCTTGTGTCACTTAATTTGTCCACACAGCCATTATTAATAATTTAATTATTTTTTTTACGTGATGTAATAGGTTGACCGGAAAAAGCTGAAAGGAACCATATGGCCATCTATTGTAGTACAGTCAGACATACTTTAGTGAATAAATCGATTCCCCTCCCGTGCATGTATACTGGGACAAGGCCAGTAGTTCGATTCAAGTCAGCTTAACTTAGTTGTGCATGTAAATGGAGAAATTGGAGAAATTCATTAAAGGGGACTCCAGCCCCATCTCTGACCTCCTGTAGCAGATCACTACGGTCCCTACAATACTATGTCATCAAACTTAGAACAAGACATAAAATTCATGTACCTCAGTAACATGAAAGATCTGCTAAGTAAATTTTGTATTACATAAGTGAAATTTTCCATGGCTAATGCTAGTTGGGCAAATGTTTGAATAGTATTGTTTTCCTAACCTTATTGTGGCTGAACTTGGTTATTTTCCCAGAAACTACTTTCCATTTCTTTCCTTCCTTCCATGTGGAGTTAAAAAGCTCATATTAAGTGTTTGAAAACAAAGTTCGTCACACACACATTTGCAGTGAGATATCAAAGGCGTCATGGTCAAAACACTTACTGTGAGTTCCAAAGTGAAAACGTCATCAAAAAAAATCATGACGAATCACAGTGGGTTACTCTGAATCTCGCTGGGATGCAGGAAAATGATTAATGTTAAGCAGTTAGACTGCTAACGGCTGAGTTATTGTATCTAATAAATTATCTGCACTAAGGACTGGGAAACAGGTGCCTGGAAAAAATATGTTGCGTTTATGGGCCTGAATTTTACACGATGACTGAAAGTCTGCATGAAATGGGTAACAAAACCCAAAACATATGAAAAGCGTGATAAAACCTCGCACTGCACTAGCGTTTGCCTCACACCTTGGAGGAGTCCCAAGACACAGGGGCTTCCGAAGTGTCAAATGTGTCTTGCAGATTAATAATAACAATGTGCTTGGGGATTTCATTCACGGAGACCCAGAATCCCCTTCCAGAAATTCATTCTTGTCCTACACGGTCTTCCAGATGCTGCAGTTTGAAAACAAATCTGATCGAAAAAACATTTTTAAACTGCCCTAACCCCCTATATGTTTGTGCTACCATCTCGATACTAACTGTAACATACCGGAATGTTCCCTCGTGACTTCGCCTTCTCCATCTGTGCCTATAACTCATCAGTGATCGGCTGTGTTGCTTTTCATCTAGCCTCAGTGCCTCATCAGCCATGCTTGTTGTTTTTTTCTTTTGGGTGGTTGAGTTCTGGTTGCAGAGTCCCAGCCCCGTAAGGGGGTCCAGCCGCCACACCCTATCCTGGTCTTGGCTGCTCCGGGACGGGTGACATCACACTCAGGGAGGCTGGAGAAGCCTGGGAAATGACAGAGCAGCATCTGCTGATCCAGAGTGGACTCTTCTTGGGCTATTTTTACATCCCCAATCCGCAGCGTGGTCTGAAGCCTCTGTCAAGCTCCTGTTCCATTTTTCTTCTTCTTCTTCATTCCTTCGGCCGTTCCTCCTTCGGTAATGACAGAAAACGGGCTGACACTCAAATACATTTGCAGGTATTTTTTTATCCTCAAAATTTTTGATAACGAAATCAGGTTCATCTCTTCTTCTGCACACACAGCACTTCTCTTCCATTCTTCCACTCATATTTTCAGACCAAGCCTGCTGAGTATTTTTTTTTCTTCTTTTCTGCTCAGCCTAGTCCCTGGTGTAAATAAGCACATATAACAAAAATGCTACAACAGTAACATGTTGGGGAGGATGGTTACGGGCCAAACTATAAAGGATGAACCAGAAAAAAGGATGAAACTGGATTCTTTTACGGTCCATCTGAACCCGATTTTGAAAAGTCATGCATAGGTTTTTATGAGAATTTCGGTTTGGCCAGAAAAAGAAATGACCTTATCCTATACAAAAGAATACATTCACCAACAGAACTTCCTGCAAGGACACATTGTGTTTCCTGTCCTATCAGTACTGTTAATTGTTGCATTGAATATTTTCTGTCCAATTTCATTTGGATAGAAATGCATTATATTTTTCTTTTAGTCCTTAATCAGGAATTCAGCCTTTCACATTAACTGATCTATTGCTTCATGCAAAACCAAAACTCTGAAGATCTAATATTAATCACTTACGTTCCTTTTCACTCTTTGCAGACTATGCAACTTATTGACACAATTCTCATACGCATAACAATTTATATAGCATTTCTATCACAAGGAATCTGCACATATAAGAGGTTTACTGATAACACTGATGCGGGGGGTCAAGGCAACGAATCTTTGCATAATCAGCAATGGATCAGCAGTAGAAACATTTCCAATCATCCACTCAGGCCCTAATAATAATAATAGGATAACTGGTAATGAGCATCTGTCTGGCTTTCACAGCACCCAGCGATATGCCGCGATTACAAATCCCATGATACGAGGGATTTCTGAGTCATCAGTTTCTACTGTTTTATTTAAGCTTTTGTGGCAAAACACTTAAAAGGGTTAGTCTGCAATGCTGCAAGTAATCTGCTTAACTGTGAATATGTATCTGGATACAAAATGAAGCAAAAACATACATTAAGTTCTGTAGAGGAAAGCGTGCATGTGTATTTATTTAAGAATGCAGGTGGAAGTTATCATAAATTACTATGATTACTATGTTTTACAGGATGTTGGTGAAGGTCTTCCAAGAATGCACTCTGACTATCGGTATGTCTGCTGTATTGTTTTTTTGTTGTTTGCTTATTGATTTATTGGAGCAGGACCCCAAGGCATTCAGCTCCACCCAGACACTTCCATTGTTGGGAGTGAAGCTACTTAATGATTGGAAATGGTCTGGTCCGACACTCTTAAGATCAGGGTGATATGCTCCTTGGCTGAACCTCATTCAGGGGCTCGTCAACCCGAGAAGAGCGGGGGTTTCGCCCAGGGTGGGGGAGCACAGTGGACCTCAGGCCCTGCCATTTGTCAACTTGGAAAGGCTGGTTTCCCCAGACTAAAACTTGGGTGCAGGTTGGCCTAAGCCATTGTTGCCTGTTTCTGGGGGCTTTCTCTCCGTGCTATGTGGCCCCTGACCTCTCCCCCTTTGTCGCTATGAACAATGTTTATAGTCCCGATTCCTCTGAACTGCTTTTTTTTCTTTAGTGCATACTTTCCAACCAAAAGATGATAAAAGAAGGGACGGACAATCAACTTCCCTGGTCCGACCTCCAGGGGTTTGTGCCTCTCTATAAGCCCCATTACAAAGATTGTGTTTTTCAGAGGTGCCGTTTTGTTTTCTGTAGAGACAATCTAGTGGTTGGAGATAGATGTTTAATGAGGTGAGTGTCACATAACTGACGCGGGGAGGCGTAAAAGATAATAAAACAGAATCAATTCAAATATAAACAAGATTCGTGCGCAAATTATGAAAGCAAATATTTGAAGACTGTAAGATCCTTGACAGCATCAGCGTGGATATGTTCTCTGTCTCCAAGAGGATGTTTTCTTAACAAATAACTTGCTCTTCATACATCCGTGTGTCACCGCTGCAGTGTTTTTTAATTCCTTCCCGTTTCCTGGTCATCGGCCCCACAAACCCGACTATTTGAAAGTCAGCTTATTTTTCCAAGATTAAGCTTTATGTTGTTACAGGCGACGTGGACGAGTCACATCGGACAGTGTTGATTCTTGGGGACGTCCGATGAACAAGCGCTCGTATTGACTTTTTAATTAATGGTTGGTTGTACTCCTGGTTAATAATGCTTCCCTGTACATGCCCCTAGCAGCATTTATATACACTGATATTGCTATGCAGGGCTGCTGGGACCTGACTGTCTGTAGAGGAGAATGAATGGGACTCATCCAGAGGGCAGCACTTATAGGGGGTTGACCCCATGGGCTCCCTGCTCAGGACGGGTGCACAATGGCCGTTCTCACAGGCCTGAGCGCGCTCCTCGCATTCTGCCCACATTCCTGCTGCCTACGCTACGCAGGCAAACAATGCGGGGCCTTCTTCACAGGGCCCGGGCCACACAGCTTGAGTACAGGCCTTCGTTGGCAACGGCCAGTGCTCTCAGCCAGGAGGAATTCAAAAAATCAAACATTGCAAGAGTAAGAGATGGACTGGGAAAGGGGTCGGCCCAATTAAGAAGCCGATTGGCCGGATTGTCTAAATTGCATAACGATAATGACTATGAATAGCCCGGCATCACCATCGACACCTTCCACCTCGTCGTGGCTGCCGTCGGCCAGTTCATTCATCCTGAAATGTGAACTGACTCTGCAGGCCCAGTTTTCATTGATCGTTAAGATGAAAGGGTCCTCGTCCAGAGGAAATGGAAATGCAAAAGGTAAGATGGAGTAGCCGAGGCCTGGGTGTGCAAACGCCAGGGCTAGGGGATGCACGACTCAGCTTGACATCATAAACCGTGAGGACCTGTGAAAATGACAATTGCAGGAAGGTGAAAGATTTCATCCCACAGCTTCCTTTGACAATGAGGTTTATTCAGATGGCCGAAAGGTCGACTGGGTTAAAACCAGTAAAAACAAGAAAAAAAACAGGGTTTTACCTCCTCCCCAAAACATTTCCACCATAAAATGTATACTCCCTTACAATTTGTTAAATACCTGCTTACAACCTTGACGATGTACTTAAAATCACACTAGATGTCTTGCAGACTGAAGTGTTTATATCACCTTACAACCAAGGCAAGAAAACTGTTTCAGAACATTACCAATTTGACAGCTCTAATTCAGGTCACAATGGTAAATCTGAAGGGGAGGACGACTGAGATGCGCTTTTCCCACAAAATTCTTAAGATAATGTTGTTTAGGGAAGCGTTAACTGGGACATTAAAGAGTTCCTGTCTGCATGTGTCTGCAAAAGGAGAGAGAGGGAACGCCAGACATTTTGAGAAAGAAATAAAATGATTTACCAGTCATTACAATAATAGTATGTTAAAATATCGACTATCAACAAATTCAATAAATTCCTTTCATTAATGGCAATTTAATTTTTACTTAAAAATATGCTCAGGTGATGGACAGTTCAGACCTTCATATATAACGTTGTAACAAGTTTAACTAAGTCTAACAAAGACAACACTTATTCAGTCAGAAATAAGACCTAATTTTGTCTACCGTTGAAGTCCGAAAATTTAGCTGTCAAAAGTTAAGAATTATGCTCAGAAAGTAGCATTAAGTCAAAATTAAACAAAAAGAAAACACATAACGCAATTATGGGGAAAAGTTATTGTTAAGCACACATTTTTCATACATGTTTTTTCAACACACTTTAAAGACCTCCCTAAACCTAACCTGAGAAATTAAGATTAATGCATGTAGTACTGCGTACAACTCTGCTGGTCTAATAGTATTAGACTGATGGCAATCAATTAAGTCCAATAACAGTCTCATCATTTATTAAATTAAAATATTTCACCGTGGGTGTTTAGAGGGTGAAACGGGGAACATGAGGGACAAACACAATGGGAGCTGGTGAATTTCTAACAAGCAAAATCACATGCAGCTGGTGCTAAGTAGACAGCTGGCCTTGATTGTTAAAACCTGCCAGAAGTATCTCAGATCAATATATTTGCTTCACCCCGAATGGCAGATGTTACCCGCAAAAAGCCATCATGCTTATCATTTTTTCCCCAGAAATCTGTCCTGACCATCAGTTATCTCACGCCATGCTTCAATTATCAGGAAGGTGTAATGAAAATAAGGCAACAGGTAACTTAAGGAGAAACCACTACTGTCCAGATTTCGCAGAATAAGGCTCGATTGACATAACAACATAAAATGAGTAAACAGGGTCTGATTGATAGGATATCATCTGATAAACATGTATTTTTTAATTGTATAGAAAGCCCATAAAACAACTTGAATAAAAGAATGACAAATATATTACGGTGACACATGCGTCAACAAACCCAACCCAAAACGCACACGACATTATTAATTAAAAAACTATAAAAGACTCTCTTCCAAATTTTGGGGAGTGCGAGGTGGCAGTGACAGCCACCATGTCGTCTGTCACCACTGCATATCCTAACCCCAACACTCAAATCATTCATAGCGGTCCACACCCAAGCCACACCGTTGTAATAACAATACAGACGTGCAAAAACAGACATATAGGCTCAAGCTGAAAGTAAACATTTGCAAGAGAACCTACACACTCAATGCACCTACACCAATTTCCATTACGCAACAATAGATGAATGTACAGAATTCTTCTGAAGCACTGGAAAAGTTTATCTATCTATCTATCTATATATCTAGATA
>JAODKC010000021.1:19615489-19626282 GCA_026777985.1 Mormyrops attenuatus | reverse complement strand
TCTACAGTGGGATGCTGCAGTACTGGATTTATGGCACCTTCTTTGCTTGGTGGCATGTTGATGCAAATAAATAAACTCCATGGAAAGTACAATGAAAATAGGACTTTTTAAAAAGAGCAGCTTAGCTTTGCAAGGTTCAAACACGCATTGTGTCTGCAATGGAGATCTGTAGGTCTACCCCTGCAGACTCATACAAAGAATTACATTTTACACTAATTCCACACAGTGCAAAAGAGGTTAAAGGAAGATTCTTTTTTAACCGCATATGTACAGTGACGGTAATTAAAGTGTACCCTTCCCACTTCCCGTTCCTGATATTTTTAAATGATTAATCGATAAATAGGTTCAGCACATTCCTCAATAATGCAAGTTCTGGCTGCACAATGGATTTTCAAAAAATGATAAGCCTGTTCAAGGACAATACTTTTAAACATTCAAAAAGAGAACTGTCAGCATATATTTCTTAAAAAACAATAAGCCCTCAATGATCAAAGATGTACCCCAAGTGGAAACCTGTATCAAATAATAGTCCCTCTTTCTTTCACTGGAATCTCTGCTTTCAGTCCTTAGGCCAAAAGTGAAAATGACCTCCACCCCTTATTATACACTTCTAAGACCTCTCCATAAATTAAAATAAAAGGCTTTCGAATTCCACGCACTTTTCTGTGGGAACCTGTATAAACAAGGAATGGGCAGTGCTTTGACTGTGCTGTTGCTTAGCTTCCTGTGTGAGTGCGTGTTACCCTCCCAAAACATTGTATATTGAGCATGTATATCAATCAGTCAGCATTTTTTCCCAAAAGTGCTAGACGGGTGGTTCGCCATCTCTGGGGGTGGGTTGGGTGGTTTTGTGGCTGAAAGGATTTTCAACTATTCCTTGGATGCATGTGACAAATATAGCAGCTGAAACCTTGACATTTGTCATAGTCCTTTTACACTGGATCATTGTCTTACACTCAATTTATATATTTGTTGTCCCATTTAAATCTAAATAATTTTCCTTTCTTTGAATTTATTTGCTGTTGTCTCTAAGCTTGTTTCAGCCTCAATGTGAATGAAAAAACGTGGCTCTTATCAAATCCCCATGCTGTGATGGTCTGTCCGCACATCATTTTTTAAGCAATTCTTGTTCAAATAAAAAGCAGAGACAGAAGGGAAAATCAGAGGAAAAAAGACAGTGAACATTTATTTGCACCATATCACCAGCACCAAAGACTACCAAAAAACAAGAAGTTCTTCAGCCAAGCAAACCTTGTTCCACTACTTTTCATATCTTGCCAGCTTTAGTGTCGGAGCCTTTGTTTTCAGCACGAGTTGCTCTGTTTGCGTTTGTGTGGGTGGGTTAGGGAGGGGTAAACATAACAAGAATAAGACCCCTCTGTTGATTATATATAAAAAAAACACGGTAACATCAACTCCCCTGGGACATTAGAGTCATCTTCAAACATCCAGGAGTTGACGGAGAGTATAATTTTTTTACAGTTCCTCCATTTGTCTTCAAACATCCATTCACCAAAGAGATAGAGATAAAAGAAAAGGCATTTTTTAGGTAAGAGGGAATAAAATAAATACTTTTAGGAAGGAAGAAAACAGTCCCCGTTTTTGTCTTGATTCATGTCATGCTTTATTTTGAGAAATACTGAAATGACTTAAAGATAAGGAAAAGTTGTAATTAAACAAACCCAATTTGTTCGGCTTCTTCTTTAATATGTTATTCTTTATCCAGAATTTGCATTGTTGCACAGAATTTACCAGTCAGCTGAGGGTCCACATGACATTCAAGGTCTGCATCCATATTTGGAACAAATTTAATGGCTTGCATACAAATATGGATAAAATATTCTTCTAAGGGCTGCAGGGAAACTAGAATACCGAATGGGCAGCTTTTATTTATTTTTTTTTGCTCTTCTCGTGTTCTTCGGTAGAAAGAGGTCTTACAAAAATGCTGACAAAAGCCAACTTCCAAAAACGTGCTCAGAAACGGCAACCCCTTCTCTGGGCCTAGCGAGTGACCGAGCCTGGTAGGTGATTTCCACTGACATTTAGTCTCCGGCGGTCAATGATTAAAAGACACTGGCTCTTTTGAAGGTCGGCAGGCACAATGCAGCCCTCCAGCAGCCTAAATCTTCCCACAGATTCTGCGGCACAGAGTGGCCAAATTTCACAAACATATCACCATATCAAAAGTGCATCCTACCTGACCTCATTGCTCAGACTGTGACCCCAGCTTTCAAAGCTGTCCTGACACAAATGGCCACTACATGCCCTGTCTGATGGGCCTTTTGTCCCCTCTGCTCCCCATAATTTCCCCCCCCCCCCCTGACAGGTAGGACTGGGCCTGGAAAGATTTCTGCGTAAAGGGAAAAAGTTCTGTTTTGGCCATGTTTAAAACTCATCATGAAAGGTGAAGACATGAAAGCATTTACATCTGCAGTACTAGCTTTGCCTTTTCACTAGAGATTTGGTTACTCCAGTGCAAAACAAGAGGATTTCGACTATGAACAATTTCTTGAAAGTATTTTACGAAAGACTAGTCCAATACATAACATACAAAATAATAATATGCTAGAAATATATGAATGGAAGACTTGGGCTCAGAGATCAGACATTTTGGAAAACATGTTCAGTAACCTCTTGCGACCTTTTCCCTTTCCTTTCTCTTCTTTTGTCTTCTCAAGGTCAGACAGAGGGGGGATTCCCTTTGGTTGTCAATTCCGTCCGACTCCTGCTTGACTTTGTTGAATGAAGAGATCCTTATTCATTTTGGGGAATCATTCAACCTCCCCGGAATCTAATTGCTGAGAATCTCGTTTCTACACCTAATTTATGAAACGTCTTCAAAGACGACAGGGGTAATTCATTTCACTTAAGTGTCAGCTTTGTCATTTACACAAGACCCTACTTTCCCTCCGCCCCACCGGTGGCTGCACTGTGTGAGGTGCTATACACCCGGGCGCCCATTCAGTGCTCATTGAGAAAAAAAAAAACTCAAGATCCAGGTAGGACACAGGGTGTGTTCTCACCTCCGACCCCGCCTTCTCAAATACCTTCTGTGTCTTGAAGGCAGTTTGCCCGTCTTGATTTTCCTGTTCTTCCTCTCTTGCTTAAGCTACTGTTGATCAAAAGCCTTACATGAGAAAAAAAGAAATCATTCTTACGCGAGCAACAAAGCAACGGTATATGCAAAACCTTTGTCTCATTGTCTTTCTTAAGATAGTAATATAGCTATTTGAATAGTCTGAAAATTATATGAAGAAGACCTTTAAACAGTGTGATTTATGGGTGGAACCTACACCTGTCCAACACCTTCCCTGGGAAAACAGCAATCTTTTGTTGTTTGTGCTGGGAGCACGAAACATAAAGCCTGTTCTCCTGTGTTCCAAGGTTGACTTCCTAAGAGGACAGGGAAAGTGACTTAGTGGATGATCGTGAGGTCTGGCCTGTCGTAAGATTCCCTTCTTCTCCAGCTTGGAATGGTAACACGTGCATGCCATCTTCTGGGACAAACATGTCTTCCACTTCCTGTCTGGACCCCTGCTCTTCCTCATTCCACCTAAATATCCAGCTTATCAAGTCTATGTCCCTGAATTTGGTCAGTATTCTTAGCTGGGGTGGAAAGTTGTGTGCCCTCCACCCATTTCTCTGAGTGTACTGCTTCTCTTTCCTGTCATTGACATACTGGAAACTGGCTTAAAGTAAATAATAGTAATAATAAGGTATCGATCCATCTATCTTAATGTAGAAAAGGAGCTGTAATTGTGTGTTTAAGTGCCACCGGATCCCGCTAATTGGCAGAAAAGAGTATTTGTGACTTCTCTGTTTCCTTGTTTTAGAGATAGGGTTAATAGTCTCCATGCACAGACAAAACATCTTAAATTTTCACTGTGGCAGAGTCTGGGAGAGAGCAGACTGTGACTGCATGTCTGTGAAAGAGAGGTGGGGGGGAGGGGGTGGGAGCGCATGAGTGTTGAAAGTGGCCACCGCAGAATCAGAAACAAGAAGCCTTGTGTAGGTGACCTGTTTGATCTCTGGCATGCAAAAAAGTCCATTCACAAAAGTGAGGGTCTGAGCTGCACATACCCGTGCCGTTCAAGATGGCTGCCACAGTATGCAGCCTGTAGAAAACATCGCCAAAATAACTAGTCATCACAGATTTTATAGCCTGGAAGGAATTAAACAGGGTTCCTCACTTCCTGTCATCTTTTCAGTCAAGACTACTCTTACGCTGATTCCAGATTTGTCGTGGTTGCCTGGTTACAGTAACCAAAGTTAGGCCTCAGGAATGACCAAGAGATTACAAGCAAGTTATTTTTTGTCTTGTTGCTTCCAGAAGTCTTCGGAGGAGGGCCTTTGTAACGCAAGTTTAATGCATGGCTTTATTTCATAGCGCATAGAAAACCGAGGATCAAGCTTCTAAAGCATGAATGCAGAAAGTACTGGACTGTAATGCAACAAATGAACCACATTAGCACTGCAATGACCTTAATAGGTATACAAATAGCAGATATAAAGCAGGTCAGTCACCTTTTACCATTGGTAACATGACCACAAATTATGTGACCCAGTGAATTATGGGAAAAATAAAAGCCCTTGGACAAAGGGTAACCAGTATAACAACCATATACTGAGATAAACTAAGCTTAAACATCAAGTTATTACATGTTTACTTGTCTATCTGTAGAATGAATAGAATTTTATTTAATGTGATCGGATTAGAGATCTAAAGCATGAATGAGTATTTTTTTCAAGGTGCTTACATACCCAAATTCCTAGCAATTGCTAGCATTCAAACAGGTCAAGTTGCACCCCTGTGTCTTCACCAAAGCTCAAAAGGTGAGTGCTGTTGTCCAGCATAAAAACAATGATCTCATTTGTTATGTTATTAGAATCATAGTCCTTGAGCCACAGAGATTTCTTGCAAAGGAGATTGCATTTAGCTCTGTAGTCACTAGCTACTTGGTTCCCCCTTCTGTGTCATACATTCTCCTCGTCCTTGCAGCTGTTCTTTATAAATCAAGGGGAACGTTGACCATCCAAGACTGAGGGTAGATACCAAAGAAAATGGAGATGGGGGTAAAAGGCATAGAGGGTTAAAGCTTAGCCGGAGGGAGTGGGACATAATTTTGGGTGGCTTTAAAGGGAGATGGGTGAGGTGCAGCACTTTGGACACAATGGCTCAGGTGAAGCACCTACCAAGTGAGGTCTTAATGGATTGTGGCACATTCCATTCAGGGTGGAGAACAGCTGGGATGTATCAGTCAGATAGTACGCATTCCAAAACTCTGTCATCATAAAGAGTCAAAGGCTTGTTCGGAAGTATCTATAACCATGGTGCTCCAGAAATCCTTCATTTATTACTCAACAGGACGAGTCAATGGAGCCAGTGGCCTCAAAAAGAAATTGTGGCGAAACGTTATCCATCCGTCTTCTATAACCACTTATTCAGTACAGGGTCATGGTGATCCTAGAGCTTGTGCCCGGAAGTGCAGGGGGCGCAAGGCAGAGGGCAGCCTGGATGGGATTCCATTCCATCGCAGGACACACAGAATCACACCGATTCGCCTAACTGCATGTTTTTGGACTATGAGAAGAAACCAGACTACCTGACAGAAGCATTCAGAAATACAGGAAGGAATGCGAAACTCCTCTCACACAGAGGAGGGAAGGGATTCAAACTCACAATCGCGGAGGTATGATACAACAGCGCTACCCAGAGCACCACCCGGCGAAAAAGCACCCTTTAACAAAAAACACGCCAATTGACATCTCTTTGCAAATATGAAAGGAAGTACATTCTTAGAGACCTCAATACATTCAGTGCATTTATATATAGATACTTAAGGGGTATACATGTCATATGTAAGTTGAGCCTTTAACAAGGCCCTTAACCCCCAATTGCTCCAGGGACTTTCAGACCCCGTTTTCTCAAAAACGTGCATCACTTTGATCATTTCTGGAAAGATTTGGGTTGGAAGGATATCATTTCCAATGAATGAGGCTGAATGGATCCTGGTGCCAAATTTAATTAGACAGGAAACATGAATAATAACAAAAAATGACTAAAACATCAGGTTGATTTATAAATCAATATTCCTCTGGCTGGATCCCATAGCTGAGCTGGGATCCAGTATATGGTATCATCTGCCTGTTGCTCATCTACCCAAATCCTCCACTTTCAACCTCCATAAGAAGCATGCTGCCTCCCACCTTCACGGCAGCTCATCTAACCTCCCCTCCCCATTCCAGCATGGCCGCCGGAGGGTTTTGTGAATTAATATACACGCCTACAGCTCGGGGGTTTGCGTGAGGCCTCCATCGGCCCCCATTGTGCCCCTTCTTCCGAGGCTCACTCCACAGAGCAAGGCCTCATCTTCACAACAATGCCCTTAAAAGTCCCAGTGCCACTCCAAGACCCCCGTACATGAAAGGGGACTTTGGCTTTGGGAGGCGTTTTAAAGGAGGAATGAGGCATACTGGCAGGAGGCCACTGGCAGCTATTCATGCAGAAACAGGCAGCGGAGGAATATAGAGAGGGAGAGAGAGACTGAGAGGCAGGGAGAGAGAGAGAGAGAGAGAGAGAGAATATGCCTGAAGTAAGTCACTTTCAGGGGTGGCGATGCCCCTGGAAGAAAGAGCACATAACGGGGATGACTGCTGCTAGGAGATGCATCCAGAGGCATGTCTCTGGCGAGCTCCCAGGCCTAAAAACATCAACGGGCTCCTCCGTTCCCCATCAGGGGTCTCCAGTGATAAAGATATACAGAAAATGGCCAGAAATATGAAGAGGAAATCAATAAAAATGTACAAGGAAAGCCTATACACCAATCATGTCATCACTTATATAAATATGAAAGTAGTAACTTTTTATTTTTTTGTGTCAGAAATATTTTGAAATAATGTGCATAATTACTGAGCAATTTTGTTGTTTTGCACGACAAAAACAAATGTTCTGTTGACGGCAGCAGGTGTTCCTTGATAAAATATTTCTAATTATGGCTTAAAATATCCCCGCGACCCTGAATAGGATAAGTGGTTTCAGAAAATGGATGAATGGGTGGATGGATGGATAAGATGGTTGGGCTTAAAATATCACAGACAGGTATATCTGTTACATGATCATGAATCTGTTGGTCAAGATTGGGGCGGCAAATGTAATATGTATTAACTTATATACAAGCATGATGTTTTTGAATTCAAAAAGGGAAAACTGACCACCAACCAGCTAAGAAATTAAACAAGTTAAGCAAGTCACAGACCAGTGCATCCTGTGATGTTCTCACTCTTACTCATGTCTTGTGGTCTGAAGGAATGGGCATTACACAAGTTCCTGCCAGTCAGAAACCTTTGCGACCAGACAAACTCTGTACTAAACCAACTAAATCAACAGTTTTTAGACCTAAAGGCCTAGAGAGGGCTGCAAGACGGGGATGAAGCGAGGTAAAAAGATTTCACATCGGCCGGTCGACATCATAATAACAATGTGAGGAAGCCAGACCATCAGCTCACGTGAATCTGAAGCCCATGTGAAGGTGGAGGAATTCTGGTGACACATTTTTTTTGTTCATCCGCTCAAGGCCCCCCCCCCATTTTTTTGGTTTCTATTCCATTCTTGAAGGATTACTCGTGGTCCTTGCAGAGATATGCTGACAGTTCCGTGGCCCTCTCAGGAACCCGGAGTACTACACATGCCCAATGGTGGGAGGTCATAACAAACGCGGCCCAGAAGGAGACACCCCCATTGTCCCTGGACCGAGAAGCTGCCAACATGAAAGGGGCCAGCAGGTCAAACATCCGACCCCAGTAGCCCAGTGTTGGGGGAGGTGGGCTGGGGCGAGAAAAGCCTCGGCTGGGGTTGACCAGGATGCACACCGGCATTCACAGTCAAGGACACCCACACACTGCGCGTCTGCAGGACACCCCGGTACAAATCAGCCTGCGTCGCCATGTTCGTATGGGAAATGGTGGCTTCTTGGAGTGCAGTCGACCTATTTTTAATGTGCACATCTCTCCCAACCCCCAAAAGGGCAGTTTTTAACTCTAATGTAAGGTAGAACGTCATGCGTTGGAGAGGCTGAAATTAAATTTCCTCTAAAAGAATGCCATGAAACATAAGTGGCATAAACTGTAATATTATCATATTAGCACTATGTGTTTCCCATTAAGGATGAAAAATGCTTCCTCCATGCCCCACTGGGAGAGAAAGGATGTGGTTCCCTGGGATGTGTCAGGGCTGGGATACTAGACCGATTCACATCTGAAGATATTTTAGATTTGTCAGGGTTAGAAACAGGAACCCACAACCCAAAAGAGGCTGGCAGGGAAAGTCAAGCCATGTTAATGTGTCTCTTTTACCCGGTTAACATTTTAATGTAAAATCTCCCTATTTTTGGACCTGTTTGAAAACATACAGAGTGAAAATAAATAAAATTGCAACACAAAATTTGTGAGAAGATGATTTGAAATGCATAAAAAAGTGCATAATGCATCTAGATAGTTTGAGACATACAAAAAAAATGTCTTTTTTTTTCAAAACACAGAGAATGGATAGAATGAAATATAAAATAGAAGAAAGGAGAATTTGTGATTTTTCCATGGGAGGCGGGAATAAGCCGACTCAATCTGCAAATTTACATTTGAAAATATCGCCGACTTGACAATTTTTTTCCAAAAATGAGTTAAGCTTGACACTTCATTGAGGCCTCTCTCTCTCTCTCTCTCTCTCTGTGGCTCCACCTCCAATGGCATCCTCCTAAAGAGGACATTTTTAACACATAGAGGATCTAACACCAACACACCAACCACCATCTCACTGTCCTGTCCCTTGTCCTTCGCTCCCAATCCCCCCCCCACCCCCAGATCTCTGCATCTCTACCGATCTCAAACCATTCTTAAATTCCACCCCCTTTTTTTTTCCACACAATCACATCCCTTCGGACGGCCTGCCTGCATTCGGCGCCGGCCTACATGGCTCGAAGTTGCCACAGTCGCCTCAATAGATAATCCCCCCGGAGCTTGGGAGCACATTGTGCCAAGAACGACAGCTCAGAGAGAGGAGGGCCCGTGGAATGCTGGGGCCAAGGAGGGAGGGAGAGGGCGAAGCAGGAGAGGGAGAAAGAAGAGAATAAAGGATGGGGACAGGGGGGCAGAAAAGGTAGGGAAAAGAGAATTGGGGGAGAGAAAGAAGTCAACCCCACAAATGGGGACAGCTGAAAAAAGGGATTAGGCGATAATATCCGACTGCATTGAGGGGTCAGGAGAATTAAGGGTCGTAGCAGCTTGCTCAGTGTGCGAACGGATAAAAGGGGCCTTCAGCTGAATGGACGTGGTTCAAGTGCAGGCGCTGCGGACGGGCCGCGGCGCGCGGCTTTAGCGGGCCAGGCATCACTTTCATGTCGCGGACGCACATTGTTGGGGCACCGCATGGAGACGTGCATCGGTAATGGGCCACAGGCAGAATGCCCTTGTCTTCTCAGGATTACCCCAGGGGCTGGGAAGGGGGGCAGGCGGTAGGGGGGTGGGGGTGAGGGGGTTTATGTGCACGTCCGAGCTCTCCAACTGCTTCCACAGGGCTGCCCCCACTAACAAGGCCCCAAGGCCCCAAAGGTCATAGCCAGACTAGCAGCTGCACCCCCCACCCATCCCAGAAAAACAGAAACGCGTCCGTAAATTAGCTCTTCATTGTTTTGTTTTGTTTTTTTCCTGCATCAAACATCTGATCCTTGAACAGAGAGTGGGCTGGTGGGTGCCACTACCAGGGGGACAAGGTCACTTAACTTGTTTGGCACAAAAATGTGGAAGAATAATCAATGAGCAGTCAGCAAATGGCGTGTACCCTTCATCATCATCATCATCCACGCAGGAATACGCCCGGATACCTGCTCGAGGTATCTGCTAAACGTACCGGCGATCGGCCATTAGGAAGGAAAGAGTCTGAAAAATCTACAGCTGAGTATTTGCATTGATTGACAGCACTAGATGTCACTTTCAAACATAAATCAATGAAAAACAGTCATGTCTAACAACAGTCATGTCTAACAACAATCACATCTAACGGCTGCCTGTGTTAAGTTAGAATGTAATGCACTCGAGCTAGAGAGGGAAAGTAACACATTTTTATTTGAAAGAAAAAAACACGATGTAGCTAAATCGATCAATAAGTAAAAGTCATGCAGCAAAATATTTGCCATTTTACAATGCTACACATGTCCATTGGGACCATGCAGATTCTGTCGCCATATTCGTGTTTGCATGCACTGAAGATGGTCATCCACGACAGTATTATTTTACTGACCGGAATTCTGACAAATCCCTGTTTTTAATGACCTTCTGCACTTGGCCATTTTATGTCTTTTATATTTGTATAAATGTAATACTTTTTCTAAAGATATTTCATCCTGATTATGGAAATACATTTTCGTATTTCAGGACAATTAAAGGTCCTATTTCGCAACACAATATAATGGAAATGAGAAATATGCAGGCTCTCTCCGCCCTTGCTGATGGGTCCCACTTTGCAGAGGGACAGACCTGGATAGGTGTTTGGGTGGCGCATATCCACATCCTTCACGCAGCACTGGGGGGTGCCCTTTTGACCGCCCACCACCGAGTGATCACTGGCTTGCAGGGGGAGGGGGTGGTTCTCCGAACAGGTCAGAATGGCTCCTCATTTGTTTGAGAGAGAGAGCTTCCTCCCCAATTCACCACTCAGCTTGCAGACAAAGGGAAAAGCTAAATGTATGGGGGGGGGGGGGGGGGGGGGGGGGGGGGGGGGGGGGGGGGGGGGGGGGGGGGGG
>JAODKC010000021.1:19603984-19615389 GCA_026777985.1 Mormyrops attenuatus | reverse complement strand
CCCCCCCCCGCCCGCCCCACGTAGGGTCCGTCCCTGCCGCCGCTTTCACGGAAGGAAGATGTTTTTTCTGTTCCTTCTTCTTTATTTTTGACAGTTCTCCACCTTGGACAAAGGCCACCATCTTGGGTCAGGCTGGTTTTATAGAAGATTTTGCATCCTGTGAACAGTGCAGCCAAGACGTCCTGACGGCTCCCCAAAAAGCGAGGGAGAGTCAGGCCCACCCCACCCTGGGGCGCGAAATGCGTAGCCCAGCCGACACCGGACGTGTCGAGCCTGACGCCGCCAATGGCCAGCACCTCCTGCGCTGCCTGGAAATAGAACATGACAAAAACGGTAATAAGAAAGCGCGTTAGATGCATTGTCTGCGCCGTCGGCCGTCGCCACCTTTGTTTAAACTGAAAAGAGGGTGGCTGTTTAAAACCCAGGTGTTAACATAAACAACGACACATTAAGGAGCAAGTAAAAAGGGGAGCAGGCACCACGGAGAAACCGCAAGGAAATAGAGGCGGCCATAGAGCGCCCATATTTGTATAAATTAGCCAGTGTTGAATGTAACAATGTAATGGTTTGATAGGTAAGTAGCTGTTGTGACTTTCTGAAATTCGTCAAATACTGCAGCTATGTACATAATGACTTTGAATTTGTACAAAATTCTAGAGGATTTTTAATTTGCGCATCATTTATTCACCATAAAGCTAACAAATGAACTCTGAAGAGGTAAAGATAGATTATGGTACATAATTATGGTATTTAAATGAACTTTTTAGTTTTTTGAGAAAATTAATTGATTCATAGAATGAACAATTGCTACAAAGGATTACACTTAAAAAGAGATGTTCCTTGCTTTTGCCAAAGCGAAATATCACTTAATTTCAGGGCCTTGTTAAAACTATCAAAAAAAGCACCATAGGAGAGTTTCCTTAATAGGTGAAACCAGCTTCACATAACGGCCAAATAAAGCCTAATTGTCTACTGCCATAGCTTGGATCTGAGATTGCCTGAGGGGCATGGAAAAATGGCATTTTGTCCTCCTGCCTTAATCTTATCTATGACAGAAACATATTCTTCACAAACGATTTGTCTCAGTTTACCCCTAAGCAGCCATGGAATAAATCCATACAGATCGCTAGGTAAGTCTTTTTTTGTCGGTGACAGAATTAATTTTAAAATATCCCAAAGTAATCCTGCAAGAAAAGTCATATATACGCACTTTTTTGAATCTAAAGAAATTTCTGATAATAGGAAATGGGCGGTCTCCTCAAGCCCTTACTGGCTAGGAGACTGATCTTTTGAAATGGATAACATGGGTTTAAATAGGCCTCTGGAGGACTGCCAGTGGAGGGAGATGCAGATTTGTGCCGCCCGTATGGAAGTGTGAAGGTTGGCGGCCCTGGCACAGGAACACGGGGCTCATCGTGCAGGGGTCAGGGGTTCGAATTCTTTTTCCCGTTCATGTGGAACAAGATCTCATTGGGCCTGGAGTGTGAGCCTGCTTTCCAACAATGGGATCCCTTCACGGGTCTATGCCGACAGAAAATTCCAGCGAGGTGGACGCACATTCTCGCGAAGCGTCAACTGCAGCCCACGAGTCATAACGAGCGCCAACACGTGCCCCACAAATCGCTTCCTTCATTTTCATGTGATTTATGAACGTGCTGTCAAAAGTGTCACAGGTATTCTGAAAAATGCAGCAAAGGTGCGAATAAATTATTTATGGCGAAGGATTCCTCACGTTACTTTGCCTGTCGCGAAACCAGTATTTTTCACTAATACTTCGATGCTGGGAGCTACACAGCTGCTGGTACGGGCCCGTTTCAGGACATGGACTCTTGGCCGATTCACATTGCAGGTGGTAAACGTCACAGCCTTCAATGTCCCCCACAAGTGGCTGAGAAATTTCCAGTTAGACTAGGAAGTGCCTGTGTCAGACCTTCATCAGCACAAAACGCTCGCCGTGCTGGCAATTCTGAAAGTGTTTACCATGGCTCATTGTAAGAACATGTGTGACTGGGCTGTGGGGCTGAAAGTCCCCCTTCTAACCAGAGGGCAATTGGCTCTAATGAAACTCACTTAAATCCCGCCCCCCCGGTATCATAGCACTGTAACCAAAATCTATATATTGCAAATTCCTGTTCATTCAATTTCATTGCCCGTTTGCATAACTTAATCTTTTTAACTGCATTTTTAATTATACGTATGCTGTATTTTTTCTGTCATGTCTAATGTCCATATCTGAGTATGTCATATTTAAACATCTTACACATTTATATCCCATATATTTCTCTTTCTTGCATTTCAGCTCAGTGTGTGACTTTTTGTATCATATAGGTAAAGATGGCAGTAGGAACTGACTTTGACTTCGACTTAAGAAACATGCCAGTTCCACAGATCCAAATAACCTTCTGGATGTGTACCAAAGTTCTTGAGTGACGTTCTAACTGCCATCAGTGTTAATATATTTGAAAGCTGGAGTAACTTAAGGATCTATTCAATTGTTTGCAAAATCTTCCAGTAAATATGAGACTTCACCTCATGTGGTGCATTTTTTTAAGCAAGCAAACTCATATTTGGTATTTAGCTGTATGAATGAAAGACATGTAAATAAGTATTTTTTGTTATCAAAAATGTGCAAGAAATGCAGTTAAATGACAACTGGTGTGTTCTTTCTGGAAGTTTCCTTTGGATTAGTTGGCTGGAAGTTACCCTTTTATATAAACATTGTAGTTCATTCTGTTGACATATTTGACACACCTTTCTGCTGAAGGGCACAACAGCATTTCTCATAAGCTATATTTCCTTGACATATCACCCGTTCCTCTGGTCTCCGTCATGTTTTGACCAGCACGTTTATTGGCGTGCTGTTCCCATGATGGTACATGCTGACACAAGCCCGGCTCAAGACCATTTCCTGTGGGCTGAGACTGAACCCCCCCCACCATACACACACACACACACACACACACACACACTCCCACATAAGGAAGTTCCATATGGTGTGTGATCCTGCCAAGTACTACACCGTCGCTTCCACCTTGCACAGATGCTGCGATATGGCTGTTTACGTTCAGCTCACGGACAGGAAGCCCTTGAATGCAAACGGCATGCTGACACTAACAATAGACACCAGTGGGTAATGAGACACACAACTGTCGCTATTTCACATCAGCTATCAGTGAAAGGCTTCATCAAAGCTACCAGTGAAAGGCTTCATCAATGCAATATATCTATATCGGGATTGTTTAGCCTGGTGCGTGGTGCTATTTCTTGTGCCGACTGCAGCCGCATGGGTTTCCCTTCAGGATTACAGCTCCGTTTTGTCAATGCCATTCCTGCATGCTAGCTAAACTTTAGTGTCTTCCTACCCATGAACCACAAAACCACTACCTGGGCGTAGATACATATTGTCATGCCCTGCTCGTCTGATCCTCCCGTGTGGCACGCCCCTCTCGCTACCTAGTGTGGAATCCCCATGTTATCTGTTTCGAGTCATGTTAATTGCTGTTGTGTATTTAAGTTCACGTTTGAGTATGTTGCCCCAGTCCGGTCATTAACGTTGTGATGTGTTCTGAGTGTGTGTTGTTTGCCCGATTTTGTGACTCCTGCTCCTGTTTTCCCTGTTCCGTGCAGATCGACCATAATGCATATTTGCTTACAGTTTACTTTAAATACAAATACATCTCTATTCAGATTTGCCTTGTCAATCATCGAAAAGTATTAAAGGGTGAGAAGGGGTGACATGAAAAAAAATTAAGAATATTTTTATGAGACCTTTTAAATGTGACCGAATACAAACATGCAGGCTACATACGGTTCTAGCTATGTTCCTATGCTCCTGAATGCCTAGGAAGTCACAGTGAAACAGCATTCAGTCATTCAGATATAGCTATTACAACGATCTAATCCTGATACATACAGAAAAAAATCACTGAGTAATGACCGAGTAAATGTCCACCTCTCCAGTTTTTGATATTTATAAGGACTTGTCTCACAGTTGTCTTTCAAAACTGTCTAAATTTCTCACATATATATTTTCCACCAAAATTCCTACAGTGACTGTCAGAATGTATTCCAGCCAACATGAACAAAAAAAATGATGTTTTGCTGTGCAAATTCTTAGTCTTTATCGGGGTATAGCAAACGTATATTTGGTCAGAACTAAAAACACAATTTAATATTAAAATTAAATTTTAATTTAGTGTAGGAATTTCTTCTGTTCTCCAAAAAATTACTGATATCTTGCGGGATGGCTAGATGAACATCTCTTCAGATCCCAAACCTCTCCTCAGGGGCACCTCAACCATTCCAGGTAGACGGTAAATGTCACCACCAGCTCACTTAATTAATTTAAATAGTTATAAAAAGTCAGTGAGGTATTGATTGGCCATATGAGGTCTGCTAGTGGTCGAGTCAAAAAAATACATGGGTGCATGGCGTCTCAACTGCGAACACTGGGCTGAATGGTTACGCTGACACACTTTGACAGACATAATATCATAGCTTTACATCAGCATAAAGATCATTTTAGCATCATTTCCTTTGGCTGCCTGAGACTTTTGCACAGTACTGTACATGAAAATTGGATTAAAATATATTTGCATACATATATTTTTGTTTTATATCCTGAATTCAAATGGGGTCTTGGCCTGTAAGACGCAGAAACATCTGGAAATCGCTGCAGATGTTTTTATATAGATGGGAGGTGATGTGGGTGCAGACAGCAGAAAGCCGGCTTGCCGACGCTCTCGGTGTCACCCCACAAACCGAGGACAGAGGGCTCCTCCCTGTTCCACAGCTGGCCACATCTGCTTGAGGAATCCACTCCGCTTCCCCTGTCTTTTCAGCTGTCGCTCCTCCTGCTTGGGCCCCATGCCGCCCCTTTCCTTTCTTGGTTCCCTTATGAATCATCTGTGACTAACCTGCCCCTGCTCGATCCACAACGCGCCGCCGATTTAGCCCTCACATCAAAAGTGAAGGGCTTGCAGAGCCGGCATACCTGAGAAAGTCCCGCCTCGCAATAACTTTTGCCAATTTGGGCCAGGTCTCGCCTAGTGAACCTCCTTAAAAGCCCTCTCTGGGCTCGGGTACGAGTCACAGCTTCTATGCATTATGGCAGAGCTCATTAGAGCACCGTTTGGCAAACGAGGGCCTGGGAGGGGCAGAAAAAAGGGAAATTTGGGAATTTACGAGGGTCCCAGTCCCATATTGTGACCTCTCACTTTGCCCCTTTATTAGATGTGAATTATGAGGACTTTTGTTTTTAAAAGGGAACTTCAAATTGCACAAAGGCCTATAATTCATGCGTTGCACTTACATGTGGTGTAACCCAATATGCTCGATGCTGAAATGTGTGTCTGCAGGAGTCTAGGATAACATGCATGAAAACAGGATATTATGTCATGAAATGGCTGGGCACCTACCGCTATGTGGATACAAAGAGCAGTGTTTCCGATGCTGCGGCCCATAGCATCGGAATGGGGTAAAATGCATGCATTTCATTTGTAACACATCTTATCTCCTGGATGGGTCTGGTCCATCGGTTTTCTTGCTTGCCACAGTTGTTCGTCAGCCCGTCCGATGACAGCTAGCAGCGAACCTCATCACAATGCTCCCACGCTTTATGTACTGTGACCCTCATTGCTTCAGTGTGGCCTCCCGCTAGCCAGCTGGCCATCACAGATAACTTTATAGGACTCTTAAAACTCCTCACGTAGCATCGAAAGGTCCTGAACTTGGCTGAACTCTTCGATGCCTTACATCATGGGAGAGGCCAGGAGCTTCGCCCCTATGTTCTACACACGGTACAGAAGTTATATAGGAGACTCCATGAGATTAAACGTAACACCATGTATTGCCACACATTTTACACATCTAATAAAGGTTTTTATTTTTGCCTCAGAGCATTCTGTAATATTAATAAGTTGATTTCAGCAGTTTTGTTGACTTTGCCAAGCCTCTCACAAAACAGGTTATGAATGAGCATATAATCATAATAATTATTATTATATTATGTGTTGCATGTGTTGCAGCATGATGAATGCCTGAGCCGAACTTTCTTGCCCTTCTCTACCCTCACAGCCTCAGCAGGTAGTCTAGTCTGGTGGCTCCTCTGACATCATCAGCAGGACCACCCTATTCAGTCACCCCGTACACCCGATATCACGGACGCCCGCACATCCTCCCACCAGTGGAGATGAAACCAAAACAGCCTTGCTAGTTTGTCTTCCGTCACTCACAGCAGGCGCACGGACGACACTGCTCGGGCTCACCTGCTATTCAGATGTAAACGGACATTTTCCTGAAAGTGCATGTCAAAGATTTTCTTTTTTTAACAACCGGATGCAAACTTTCATGAAAACATCCAAGTGACTATGAACGGCCCTGACCAAAAAGGAGAACACTAAAGGATCACTGAAAGTGTTTGTCCTTGCAAATGCAAATTGCAAATGCAAAACTGGGAGAAGCAGTACAATTGTAGATGAGTAACCATTTCCCGGCCACTAATGATCCTTCGTGTGATCGTCACATCGATAAGGGATCGATGTGTTTTTCTTGTTCCATATCTGCTCCCTCCCAATTTCAAGTTAAAGGCCTGCATGCACACAAGATGGCAAAAAAAAAAATGAGCGAGCTGATTGGACTTGCGTGGGTGTAGTTTGCTATGAAAACTGCCATGTGAACGCATATACCCAACACCGGGGATCAGGTAACCCAGTACGTAGTTCAGGGTGCGTCTCTTTGACACATAATACTGGATAATTTGGGCACATTTTCCCTCAGTACTGTCAGAGACTGTCCGTATTTGCAATGCAAACATTTACAGTAGCTTTAATGACATGCACGACGGAAGTGAAAAGGGGGAAGTCTTTAAACACGGTTTGAATCTACGCCCATAAATAACATGAGTCCCCCCGCAGAGCAACTGTTGGCTATAATCAGCTTCCAACCCACCCATGTTTAAGATGGGCTGCTGGGGAGGGCTTGGGGATTGCCCTCAGACAGGCAGCAGATGGCCTGATCCTATCAGAGATGCCAATGCAAATGCACACAATACTAAATGAGTGATCAGCACCTTGTTGTCCTATTTGTACATTATTCTATATTGTACATTTCATGTGCAATGTATATTGTACATATATTTTAAATGGCATGCATATTGTATGTGTGGCATGTAAGTCATTGGTCCTCACAATTCTGTTTCTTGATCTTTACTGTTTATTGTTTATTATTGTTGAGCATTATATATCTGTAGGGAGGTACAAAAGTAAACATTTTGTTGTATTTTGACGCTCAAAGGGCAGTAACACTTTTGAATCCTTGAGTTTTTCCCCCAAAAAAGGGCATTTATATACTCAACCATTTAACTCAAGAGACCTAAAAGGAAAGCCTGCTTCACTCGCAAATGTCATTAAGAGTTGTGAGCTGGAAATTTCAGTGATGTTCTTCCACATGCTTGGGCTAATTTAAAAGGAATTCACAGTGTCACTATTAATTATGTCATTTGGCGTAAAATGTACAGTTTCAGCCTTTTCTATAGAATGGTGACAGGCACAGTCTCCGTATTTATATTCACACACAGCATCCCTTGTCCCCATTCCATGTGGGACATGTCATTGTGCTATTATTTTTATTCAATGTGTAAATAACATAATTAATCACAATTTATCAGTGAATTATATAAATCAAGTCATGTTACTGATTGACTTGCAATCTGGCTTTTAGGAAAAGAATTATCCCCTTCACATTTGTGAGGGTTATTAGCAGAAGATCTCCACGAATGTGGAAATTTGTGAATAGTACTTGCCCTCCCCCCCCCCAACTTGGATCCATAACAGTCTGCTAGTCTGAACGATGACATAAAAGTTTACTTATTAGCAATTTCTAAACAAACAATAATGTACTATACATTTTGCATGTCAAATTACTTTGTCATTTACTATCTAGGCCTTTTAATAAAATACACAAATCATCTAAATTATTGCCCTCTATGGTACTATTATACAAATGAGAGCACTACGTTTTGGACACATTAAAAATGCAAAATTGGCACTGAAAAGTTACTGTGAGAAATGTGAGATTCCACTGCCACAAAGACAGCTAACACATGAGTGAGGCTGGTTGCTCAACATACCCAAGCTAAAACTTTTAGTGTATGAAAGACATAGCATGCATTTATGCTAACAAATATATGTATTGCTAATAGTTATATATCATATGATTTTATGAGCTCCACGTTGTTTTCAGTATTTTTGGCTTTACTTCTGTGATTTTCTGTGATCTTTTGGCAACCTCCAAAAATGTTTGTGTTTAATTGTTTACAGCCAACTTGCAAACAAAACCCTGAATGTGCAAATTTGCAAATACGAAGGGGTTACTGTATATTATGGGTATAGGTCATGGAAAGGACAGACTCAATATTTTTTGCTATCTCCATGTGAAATCAAAGACAGCTCACTACATGAAGAGGGCAGAGGGTGAGGATCTTATCTTAATGGAATGAACATCAGGTTGTGCGGTTGCGCAACTTGACACATAGGTAACAAGGTTTATTTCTGAAACATTTCATCCACGGTGGCATCAAGGGCTTTCAAAAGCATCTTCTGCATTAGCTTTTTACAAATGTGAAGGAATTTGAATTGGTCTTTTAGACCCTGCCTTGGCACACGCTTCCGGCACTAACTAATCAAAATACCCCGGTGTTTCAATTTCCGATGTAGCGATCGTCGGATATATGAGTGAATGATCCAGACCAGGTCCCTGTAAACCCTGAAAGTCCTCTTGATCATGGACCTCACAGTCTTATTGTGCAGCCAGATGGTAATATCATCCAGATGCACAGAGTCGCTACTGAGCCCACGAGTATGCAGGCGTGTCTGTTAGGACTTCCCACGGCTTGGGTCAGCTTGCCGATTACCGAGGTCATGACAGTGAATTGTGGGTAATCAGGTCCCTCGAGCCCCTCTGGCCGCAATTCATGCACGCGTTTGGAAACCCCTGTAATTTCTCAGTCGTCATTTGGGCCACATGAAGGGGAAGATGACGATGACATTCTAAGTGATGTTTAACGCCACAACTTGTGGGGTAAGCGACCTCAGGTCTAATGTCTCCAGTCTTTGTCTGTGTTCTCATAGTGTTGCTTAGCTCTTTTTGTATGGTGTACCTCAGCCACAAACAAAACAGACGTACATCAACACATAAACTCAAGTCGAGACTTGCAAATTGTCTTAATTACCAGTAATGCTGTGTCTTGAAGATCTTCAGAACTCCAAAAACTCTGAAATCTTTGGTGAAATCCGGCAATGACCCCAACGAATGGCCGTGACCTGGCTAAATGCAGAGACCACAGGAAAACACGTGTTTCCCTTTAGTCTTCTGTCACACATCCCCCCCCCCCCCCCCCCGAAAAAAAAAATAAAAACAAGGGTCTGGGTCTATTTTCCTCCCCCCTGAAGCAAAGTGAAAAAATACCAGGGTTCCCAACGAGGGTGGATGGGGGGGGGGAGACAATGCTGCCCCCCCATTACCTCATTTGGAGGCATGTACAGCGGCCAGTGGCTTTTTGATATTGGATATGCATATTCCAGAAGACAATGAAGGCTTTTCATTTGTAGTAATTCAGCACGAAGCGCCAAATGCATGTGTCAAAATCATTTCCAAGCACAGTCATACAGAGACTGCATTATGGTCTATTTCTCATGGCAGGAATAATGGACTGTTTTTTTTTTTAAATGGGGATCTTCTTTTGTTGCTCAAATACCGTGCATCAGCTTAATTGAGAGAAATAATAAGCCCATCTGCTTATCTGTTTCAGGGTGTCAAACATTCCGGTAGCTCTGAGCGCCGTGGCAGTAGGTCTGCGCTCAGAGGCAGAAACCCAGCGCGGGCGGATGGATTTAAGTGGCGGAGGGGAAAAAGTGTGTAGGTGTTTGGAATCCAGGGCGGAGGCCCTCGAACTGAAATGCGCTCCCACTCCGGCGCGATTCCCGCCCCCTATTCCCACCCCTCCACCCCACCCCCCCGTAAAAGGCCAAAGATGAAAAACACATTGTCATCCGTATAAACACTTTACAGGGGCGTCGAGCGCGCGGCCTTCAAAGGCAGAAAAACGCACAAAAGCAAGCGGCCTCACGCCAACGGGCCCCCACACCCCGTTTAAGCGACCCATCTCACTCCTAAACAGTGTTAACAAGATCAATCTTAAAGCCGACGGAGGTGTTTAAAAAGAAGAGTAGCATTGCACGCCAGCAGGACAAATAGGGTGACGGTGACCTCATTTGGACCTGGGTGAATCCCTATTAGGAAATGTGTAAGTTCTCCTCTGGGACCACAAAGCAGCCAACGTCAAGACGGAATGATAACACAGAATCTCGGGACCACGTTCTGATATGTAAATGCATATTTACACCACGGCTTCCCCATGACACACATGATTCGCCTTCTCTGGCACCCTGGCTCGCCTCTAGTCGCACCAGCCCTGGCAGACCCGCTCCGGTCTGGCAGGCCACGAGTGAGGGAGACTTGGCTGCAGATCTGCACCGGGAGCTCCAGGAATGTCTGTCACTTCCTCTGGGGAATCTGTGGCAGCGGTGGCAGCTGGAGGAAAAAAAGAGCTCAGTCGGCCCAGCAGATGTTCCCACCATGTGACCATGTAGCTGTACTGTAAGGGAAGTCAACCCAAGCGAGCCCTCTCTGGCCATTTCATATTACTTTGACTCCAGGATTATTATTACAAACCAACATAGTCATCCCATTACTGTATTTGGCAGACACTTTTATCCAAAGTGATATAAATTTTTGAGAAAACCCTGACAAACCCTGGGGCAATTGGGGTAAAGGGCCTTGCTCAAGGGCCCAACAATGAAAGCACTCTATTGACTGGGGGGATTTGAACCTACGACCATAAGATCACAGGTACAGTATGCAAACCCAGAGAGCACAGACCCCATAAAGATGACATGTTTTCACATTTTGTACACCCCATGGATTGGGACTAGGTGTGGCATTTTAATCTCGCATGTCAATATGTTCTTGTAGAAGGACAGTGACTTGAGCAGGCAGGAATTTAACATTCGAATACAAAAACAAAAATTAGGTCAGCATCTACACACACCTGCAGTGCATTAGTCCGTGGACAATGAGTGGCGCAAAGCTGAAGCGAAATCGTCAGGTGCCACGTCTTTCCCGGCTCCAGAAGCCAACTGTCGTGTTTGATGTCTGTGGAAGCAAACAGGGCCCCAACATTTGCCCGCCCCCCGCCTGCCATCACCCCACCCCACTCTCTGTACACACACCATCCCGAGGCCATGGGCAAACACAAGTGGTCCGGAGCCTCCGCATCGCGGCTAAAGGAGGGGGGGGGGGGGGGGGGGGGGGGGGGGGGGGGGGGGGGGGGGTGTGGGGGGGGGGGG
>JAODKC010000021.1:19566138-19590046 GCA_026777985.1 Mormyrops attenuatus | reverse complement strand
TTCTCATTCAGCACTGAATCGCTCGGATGTGTACTGGAGGTCCTGGTCAGATCAGGCCTGAACATCATCTGTGAATAACAGGGATGCCACTTCTAGCCTCTTATACTGGACACACCTCCAGCTAAGACTGCACCTTCCTATTCTGCTCACAAACAGGAAAGGAGACAAGACGCACCCTCACCCGAGGCCAACACCCACTCTTAAACGACTCTGATCTTGTGCTAAAGATGTGCACATCACTCTCATTGCATTCATATAGGGACCAAACACCATGCAGTAGCAGCCTCAGTGCTCCATACTCCTGTAGCACCTCCCATAATATGGTCCTGCTTGTACACCTTCTCTGTGTTGATAAAGCACATGTTAACTGTATTAGGATACTCCCATGAACCATGGTTGCCAACTTTGGTCAGCTGGGAGAAGTGAGATGTTCGAGATAAGTCTGTCCACGCATGCACGTGCATTTAAATGTGTATAACAGTTTTATTAACTTGTAAATAGTCTGTAGGGTTTGCAAACTACCGCAAAGCTTTTGATTAGGTTTATAATGGTATAATATAGATTTGCTGTAAGATTTCTTGCGTAAGCACGAGAGTCCGAAAGCGTGAGCGTCAAGCCAGATGCATGAGATTTGGCAACCCTGATGAACTGGCACATAGCTGTGTGAAGGGAGACACTGGTGTTCCATAGACTGGTGATTCAATCAATCAATCAATCAAAATATTGTCACAAAAACATTTATACTCAGTGCAGTGTGGAGTAAAATGCTAGATTGCATAGCTCCATAACTGTGGAATGGGACATGAGTAAAAAGAGACAAAACATTAAAGAATAAACATTAAACAATAATCATAAATAATGTGCAGTTAGGTGAGTGGGTGGGTGACAGGTGAGTAGGTGCAAAGAATCAAAAGAGTAAAAAAGTTACATGTGAGCTGAACATGTATATTTGCAGTTTAGTAGGCCGTTGGGACATTGGTTACACATAGTCTTCCCTGCTGGACTTAAGGATCCAAATTGCCTGGAGGAAAAAAGCTCCTCTTTAGTGTTTCTCTGTAGGCCTTGAACACGGTCCCTTCACCTCCCCATCTTCTTTTGGTGTACGGGAGAAGTTTCTCTAGAGGTGTGAGCTAATTCAGCTTGCACTGAAGATTCAGCTAGATGCTCCCAGCAAACTCTGATTGCCCATTTGGGTCATCCTCATCTATCCAGCCTCCTCACCATGTACCACTGACCAAAAGCAGTTGGCGTTTAATAGCTACGCCCTTCTTTTCGACCAAGAATACATAACATATGGCCTTACTATCGAATCAGGTGGCCCAACTATAAAGACTTTGCTTAACCTGTAGCTGAGGTGCTCTGGTACCATCTACACTTATGGACAATACATGGGAGAAGTAATTCCATCTGCAAGGATTTCTGTTTCTGTTCACGTTCACATTGTGATCATCAGTGTTGTAATCATTGAATTAACCAGCTGTAATAACATTCAGTTTTGAGTTTAAAGAATGCAAACATACTTTCAATGCATTGTGGGATTAATCTACAAAAAAGCACTCTCTCCTGTGGCAAGAGGACCTACAAATTATAAAAGATTCAGTGCCTTTTGAGAAAATGAGATACGTTGTAATTACGGTTGTCCCAAACATAACTGAGCTCACAGTCAGTTCCACCCTGGTCAGATAGGAAGCCTGAGGAATTACAGTCAGTTTGGTGTTATGGCTCGTCAGTCAGTTCACATTTCAGATCAAGGAGGTTGGCGGTAGCATCAAAACCAGGCTGACACAAACCCCCCTCAGACTTTATGGATGCAAACACTAAATAAAGCTTATAATGAATACCTTCTTGCTACAAATAGTGATGTTTAGCTAATTATCCCCTTGTAAAATACCAGAAGGATCAGCAAGTGGAAAATAGCTCCCAAAATGTTATGTATTGTAAAAATGGAACACACACTTAGCCAAAATAAAGATCCAGAACATGTTACTCTGTTTATGCTGAAGGCAACATTTTAGGAGTGTTACTGTAAGTGAAAATACTGAAAGCAGAAGTTGCCATTTCTGGAGCAAAAGATCTTTCCTCCTGTTGCCTAAACTCACTCACTTTTTTAGCCAGGTGGTTTGGTTCACTTTTGCACAACCTCTGAACCGCAAACATCTTGGTTGATCAGCACCAATTAACATGCATTAGCCTTCTAGCACATTAAGGTGTTTAGCTTAAGCTTACAATGTGTGTACCATTTTTATGCTTCTTTATCTTACAAAATATTCCTTCCTTGCATTATTTGCTTATCTGCATTTTTTCCTAATCCATTTAGTGCAAACTTATACAAATGTTTTAAAATTCCTATAGTGGATCATCATGTTAGTCATTTCATTCCAATACTGCATATTTTACTGTTCAAAAGCTGTTCTTATTGTGTGCTTTTCTTAAGAGTCATAATGACCTTGTTTTCTTAGCAACAATGCTAGATCTCATCTCATAATCTGGTCGGTGGGATGGAATTTCAATTGCCAATCCTGAAACGGAAACAAATGTAGTGTCCAGTCCACATCGAGGTCAGGCACAGTAACACGGCTGCAACCCATGGAAAAGAGCAAGCGCCATGATTCGCTGTGAGTCACATAACATCTGGAAGATGCCTCCTGCCCCGGCAGAATCGTCCCCAACCGCTTTCTGCATCTTAAATCTTATCCAAAAAAAATCTGTGTATATCTCAACATCTGGCCTGCCGCTTCGCAGTTTCACTCTCGCTTGTTGTCGCAAGGTCTTTGGTTGACTTGTAAACTTTAGGCTACTATGCTGCTCTGAACGTTTAAGTTCTGCTGTAGAGAATCAACTTAAGTGTCTTGTGATTAACACTAGTAGGGTTGAATGACATTGGACGCCAACATGGCTTGAACAGCACAAGGTGCTGGTTTTGTAATGGGCTTAAATTGTGGGAAAAAAACAATCTACAAAGCTGGATAAAGACTGACAGCTGCACACTAAAATTCCCTGAGACAGCACTAACGTTACCCCTGACTAATTCTCCTGCAGGACATGCCTCAGGCTTTGGAGAAGTCTCAAGGGAAATCAAATCCAATCAAACCATCCAAGTGGTGTCCCGGCTCTGAGAGACCGGTAGATGGGCGTTTGATATCCGATCAGATCTGTCACATAAACCTCACATTCTTTCCACTAATGGGAAGCTACAGATCTGTAAACTATGTGGATTCCAGACTCCTGTTACATGAGCGTGTGCACTCTGGTCGGGACCAAGCTTTGCTCTCAGCAGCAAAGTCCACACCCTGTTCACTGTTTCTCTTGCACAACATCTTTAAATGACACTCAACCAGAATAAAAATCTGCACTTTTCTTCGTAATGCACCAGATGATTGACTAAATAGTTCCTGCAATTTCCTTTTGTCCTTAATGCTATAACTGAAATGCAGAGCTACACCTCTTCATTCATGGCATAGCATGTTTTCTGGCTTGCCTGGAGTGCGATGTGTCATGACACAAATATCCTTTAAAATGCGGATCAAGTATCAGAGTGGGTCTTTATTCTTTTCACTTGTTCGACCAGGGTGGAACCAGGCAAGGTGCTTCTTAGGTCAGCTTCCCAGCAACACAATGCCTAGATAATTCCAATAATCATTAAGATTTATTTCCCATAATTTCATTGCATCACTTTTGCCCATTGTAGTTCAATGCAGACTTACGTGAAAACATTATAGGCAGAGTAAAAGGTATTATTGTTGTATCTATAGTTTAAAAAGGGGGAAATTAACTTTATATTGGATAGCATAACAATTTCTTAATTAAATCTTGCTCCTCAGTTAAAAACGCAGTAAACTGCTATTTCTGATTGGGAAATACTTTCTATTCAGACATCATACACTTCCTTGACTTACTGTGGAAAAACCCAAATATATGTGTGTGTAGTTTGCTGCAACACACAAGCCCTGTTGTCAGTATTCTGTTAATGTATGGATTATATGGGCGGGGGTGTTGTAACCAGGCAAGCCTCAATCCCTTGTGCTGTCCTGTTGATGACGATCTCCACATTCTGCAAGTGTTTATTGTAACCTTTGCCCCAATGCAAGTTTTGTTTCTTTAGCTGCCAGTATTCCCCATAGAATCCATGTTGCGTGCATAAAAAAATGACTTTATGAAGGATTTATGCTCTGTAAAAAAAACTCCTGCCCATTAGGAGTTAATGAAATTGCATCATCCGACACATTTGTTATTGAGAAAATGCAACTTATTCAGAGCTTAATTAATTACAATCAGATACAATTACATGAAATAATTAAACCTGAATACATGGAGGATGGAGCTTAGTTTGTGTGGGTGTCTGTAATCTCATAGTCAATGTGACCTGGCCAACTCAATGTGACAGTCAACAAGCAATCAACACAGCATCTCTGTCAGAGGGAATAAACATGCAACGGACTGATTATCTCTATCCCCTGTGGAATCTTCCCTGCTGATACCATTACACACTGAAACACCAGCTGCAAGAAGAGATACAAATCTAAAATGAGCAATAGCCTACACCGCAAAGTTAAACTTCTAGATGTGCAGCCTCTATAGGCTTAGTTCAGTTTGGTCAGAAGTTTTTACATAAGTTTTAGGTCATAATGATCTCCTCTCTATTTAAAACTGCTGTAACAAAGAATTGCTGATTTGATATAAATATTACATATTAGCATTACAAAGTAGTGCGAATGTTGCATGTCATAAATTACAAGCCTCTTTGAAGATGGGTGACTGCAGAACATGCCAGTTTAGTAGCCTAACCTAGTTTAGTAGCCATTCAAGTTTTATGTTCATCAAGATACATACATGAATTTTCTCAGCAGATGTTTTTTTGCCCAGACCTATATGCAAGCAAGTAACATAGTTCACATGAAACGTGATTTTCAACAATATGCAACCATAAGCAGAAAAAAGGTTTCTGATGTGAATGGCTACATTTTTAAGCAGTTTTTTCAATAAAGTCAAGTGAATCTGTATTGTCAATCCTGGTCATGTACAGGACACAGTGAAATGAAATAACGATTCTCCTGGACGCAGGGCAACATTCGTAACAGGACAGACATTTCAGCAGTAAAGGCAGAGTTTTGGAATTATCCTGTTTGTATGATTATCAATAATTAATACACAGATGAGAGTATAAAATCTGCAATAGCCGTGAGTTAAGTGTAAATGTTTTAACTGCCGTTTCAATTTAAGCACTTTCTGTTGTCGTCCTTCTGACGCTGGGTGCAGCATGTTTTGCGACCTCCTCGGGCCCATCTGACCGTTAGTCCTTCACGTGACTCTGACCACTGACATTCAGTGGTTACCTGTTGCATTCTCTCTAAGCAGTGTCTGTTTTACAGTGGAAATGATAGTGACTAAGCAGGAAAAGCCACTTCCAGTTCGAAGCCCTAACACCCCGCTGATAGGGAGATTCACTTCTCCTTTGTGGTGATGCTGGACGAGTCTGGTCGGTTGAGACATGGTAACGACGGCGCGCAGCTGAACGCCTGGAACGTTGCGTCCTCCCCCCAATGCAGGTGACCAAGGAGGAAGCGGGCTTGCTTCAAGAAGCAGTTTTTTTTTTCTGGTTCAGTGGAGACTCAAGCGCAGACTCATCGGCCATACGATGCAGAATAGATAGGTGCTAATGTGCAAGCTAAACAAACGCTTGTGTTTGTGTCAACACTAATGATGTGAATTAGGTCTAACACATGGCATTCTTGTAATAGTGAGCGAAATCGCTTATTCTCACTTCCTCTGTTACAAAAGAGGACGGCGTGCCGGCGAGGAATCAGAGCATTTTAAAGCTCCAAGGAGAAAAATTAGCTGGACTTCTACCTTCCCACCTCCCATGTTAAACTAATAGAACCCTGCCTAGAGGCCTCTTGTGCTTAATTGGACGAAGGCATATCATACTACTAGGAAAAAGGAATCTAGAATGAGCTCAGCCAGATTATATTGTCTTTTTTGTATACACTTCTGTGCTAATTACTTTGGATTAGGGGGCAGTCAGTGCACTAACCATGATACAAAAACTACAGGCAGCCATTGAATATTCCTTTATAATTACCATTTTATAATTATGTTATCCTTCTGTAAATATACAGTTACTGCATGTGCAAAATGTTACACCTTATCTCAAAAATAACACAAGAAGTTACTTTGTTTATGCAAAGCAAATTAGCAAAACGGCCGTAACAACTACTGCTTTCATTCTAGGAGTCATACTTCCTATTTATTTTACTTTTTTTGCCCAATGCTGATTTGACCAGTGCATACTGTGCTATTTCTGTATTTGCAGGCACATTGTGCAATAGTATTGGAAAGAAGGAAAACCACAATCAAAACACTTCTGTGTCCTATTATTATATATTTTTTGCAGCATAAGCCTGGATATGAACGACAGCCTATATTTACCCCAGTAAAAGACATGTTAAGGGACACATGACCCAAACTGGTTACCTCAGGAAATCAGAAATGCAATCAGCTTGACTAATATTAGATTGAAGATCAAAAGGCAAACCAAACTACAGGAGAAATCTTACCGAAGTTTACTCTCATCTGCATGACAATTTAATTTCCCCAACTTCCTGGCGCAAACCCGACCTTTGGGGACGTTACTAATTTTGCCTGAAATTAACTCAATTGACCAAAAATGCAGAGATCGCCTTAGGGAAGAACTTGGGGGAAAAAAAAGGTTTATAAATCAAATCTCTCCAGCCGACTTGAGCTGAAATAGATTCAGTTCCCCTCATACATGCCTTACTACTTTACGTAATACCTCCTGAACATCAACAGTCGGGTGCAGTGATGGGAGAAGAGAAAATAATGGGTGGATGTGGGTGGAGACAAAATAAAAACTTGAATGGAGACATGCTTTGTCTGGGATGATTACAAAGACATGCACTCCAGAACTCAAAGCAGAGGAACTCCCTGTACAGGCCAATACTTGAATACTGGCTGATTTTCAGATTAAAGTTCTACTCAATTTAGGCATAGCAGAAAAAGAAATAAAAAATGCCCGGTTTAGATGAATACTTGGGGGATGTGACTATGCCATAAATCACACGTATGAATGCGGTGTTGGGAATTGCTAAATGGAACACTGGGAACTGTTGATCACTGAGAGCATGAGAAAGAGGACTAAAGCTTATGCAATTCATTTAGTGCTATTAAGGCTGCAGGACCCAGTGTACTACCTTAACATGGTGATTTCTTCGATCAGAAGAATGAGTCGTGCTCCAATATAACTAATAAATGACAACACATTTTTAAAGCAAGCAAGTTGTTTGTCAGCTCTCGCTAAAATACCACCCATACTTTTTACGGCCAAAACATTCAAGGCGAGTGCATCCGAGGAGAAATGCAGATGTTTCCTTTTTGTGAACAAGGAAAATGATGCATTGGGATTCTTCTTCAGCTCAGCTAGTCTGCCCTGAGGAAAAAGCGGTCTTCTGCGAGCACCACGTGGCACTATGCCCAAGATTAGCTTTGTGAATGCATGCAGGCCTGGAGCTCATAGCTCTGCAAGAGGGTTTATGTATGAGCGTTACCCCCGCCTGGTGTGTGGGCTTGGGAGCCTTTGTTGTAGATTACCATCCCATGAGAACTTGAAGCAACAACCTACCGGGGTCGAGTGAGAAGGGTTGGGGGGGGGGGTTGTGGTGTCAGAGGGGAAGGAGAGGAGGAGACAGACAAGGAGAATACATCAGGGCACCACCACTATACAAGAGGAACATAAACTATGATGGTGAAAAAAACAAGACAGCAGCAGCAAGGGGTACATAAAGCATGAAGCAATGCCGGCTGCATAGCAGGGCAATCACAGACCTCTTAGCCAGATATTCCCGCCTGATGAAAGATCAATGCCTTAGATCCCCTTGGCGTTGGTCCTCCTAACGGAATGCTAGAGGAAAAGTCTATTTATATGAACAACAGAAAGGAAAGATTTTTGCCTCAGATGGAGGTTAATGAAATGTGAACTCTTCCCTCCATTCCTAATCATATGACAGCACTATAATTCTATCATTTGACGTCATTTTCTCACTATTATGGGAAAATACATGGACTTATTCTCTTACTCATTCACACATTGACCTTCAATTAGCATGACGTAATTTTTTACATTACATTTTTCATGCACATTTTTCTTTAAATCAGCCTTTAAAGTTTAATAGTTGTATTTCACTTTGCAGAAATCTTTTTCTTGTAGATTTTTCTACTTCTTGGTAGAGTTATTCTCGAGCTGAACAAATGGCAGTGTGTTCCCTATGAAATGGCAACATGAAAAGCCTTGAACTCTCATAAATAGCTAATAAACTACTTCAGAGTTCACCTGGAGAGAAAATGCCGGCACTACTTAGAGGAAAGTGTGAAGTCATCCTTGTTACATGAGACCTGACAGAGAAACACTTTTTGTTTCTTCTTCCCCATTAATAACCACTGGTCTCCCCCGATGGGTACTTATTCAGAGTTGGACTCATGGCTATTTACAGTGGCCGGACACAGAGTGATTCTGTGCTGCTGGGCTAGACTGATCCTGAATTCCACAATCGGTGCAGACAAGCCGACCTGGATCACATGTGCCACCAAGAGGTCACTCAGAGGAATTGCAGCCGCACATGGCGTTGGAAAACACAGAACCTAGGAATCTTACTCCCCTTTCTTTCATCCCATAATTTGCTACCCTTTATGTCACAGCTATTGCTATGGCTTGACTGCCGGATGCCTTTTTCATGGGCTGTGTTTAGTAACTAAATTCTTGTTTGCTCATGAAACATTTTTCTGTTGTTATTTCCTGTTCAGTTCCAGCCAACGCACCACTTACAGCTAATGTGGATTCTTGGGCCGGCACGATGATTGAATCCTATTTGCTATAAACAACCAAGAAATCCTGAGATTTGAGAGTGTGTACATTCACTAGCCCATGTGTCTCCTGCCAACAGTGCGGACCCTGGCTGCCTATTGTTTTGGGTTATAGAATTTAGCGGAAAAATGTACTGATGTGTCACTAAACAGATAAGATACCGTGCCAAGCAGGATAAATATCAAAGACATGTGTTCTAAGCAGACTTTATAATAGATATCATATCATATATTGATATTACTGGTCATATCACAGATATTGTAAAGTTAAAGATTTATCTGAAACAGAAAGGGCAGGCAAATTAAAAAAAAAAAACTCCTTCCTGGTTCTGAAGTGCAAAATGATGATGAAGCACTTTTTCGTTTAATTAAATTTTGTCACGCCTCATTTTCTACTTTTACTTTCGAATTTTGACACATCGTTGGTTTATTATATATATAATTAAGGGCAAAAGTACCCAAGATTTACTATGCATATAACCGAATCATATTTTATGGTGGAGTGAACATAGATATGCCTATTATTTTATTGCTCTGTGTTCAAAGCTTTGCGAAGTTATACAACGGCGGAGGAGTGTTTCAATTACTCTGTTCAGAAGGTGTGATCCTGTGTTATGTGACTGTAAAGTAAACACGACACAACAGTGTCGGATGTTTTATACATATGAGAAAATGAATATCCATTTGTCATAAAAAGACAATATTTTGTCTACTGATGCTTTTAAGTCTCTCATCTATTATATATTTGTTCCAGAGTCTTTGACTGCATTGAATTATTTTAGCATTCAAACTGATTTAAAATGTGAAAGACTGTCAACCACAAAGTGCTAAAGCAGTTGGGTGCAGGTGGTAAATGGCTGCAGGTGACAGAGTGAAATTGCCATGTTGGTTATTCCTTAGAGAACAGCTCTGAACAACACAAAGCATGTCCAACACATGACAGCTATGACTAGCCAAGCAGGAAGTACTGACATGGAAACGCTGAAGTTGTGCATAGGGTCAGCATAAAAGATCTTGATACAAAACAAAATGGATGAATAGTTTTGAAGGCAGCTAAAAAAAATATGATTTTTGGACAAAGTAACCCTTCCTGATAGTACATTTACATCCTGCCATTATTTTGCTTTGTCCACGCTGAGAGCTTGAGGTAATCGTTGACGTAAACACCAGTGACTCCTCTCCCATTTACATAGTCTTGTGAGAACCAACTTGTTATTGCGTTGTTTGGGAGTTCCAATGTGTTTCTACAAAGGGCTTGATTTATCTGCTTGATAAAACATCCAGTGTTCATGCATAGATTTCAAAGACCAAAAGTATAATTAAATCAAAGATGATGCACTGCAGTACATTTTTTGCTGATACATCCCTTATGATTAACTTATGATAAGCTCCAGTAGCTGAATATGTAGAGTATTGTGCTACCAGCGCTATGTGGATTCAAATCCCAGGGAGCACACATAAATTGTAACCCTTCCCACTACTGCAGAGTGTACTTTTTTCAGCACTTCAAATGTTACCCTTCTTTCTGCTCTCATTCTTTCACATTGGTTCCATATAGACAAATGCTTAAGGATGCGTGATAATTATTTGTATTATTATTACTACTTTTCAAATGGAAATAAAACCGCAGTGACTGCATCAGTGTCTAAAATTGAGGAATAAAAACCAAATTATTAAATCCGCTTAATTTAGCAAAGTTTTTTGGCATTGAATTTACCAATCTGAATGAATGACAAGTCTAAGTGTAGGTTTCTTTGTATATAATATGCATATATATAATGAACATGAGGCTCCGGACTCCCCGCAACCCAGTGGGATAAGTGGTTTGGAAAATGGATGGATGGGTGGATGGATGGATAATGAACATGAATACATTCAAGTTCTGTAATAAGGCCAAAATGCCCTTCTCCTAATTTAGGTTTTGTTATCAAAGAAACATTCATGACTCTGTTATTTTTCCAATTCTTTGTATTTAAACATTTTTTTGAATGAATATGTTTTATGCAAATGAATGTGTTTTTGTAACCATGCTGGTATTTACAAACCAAATTATTTTTTTCAGTGACTTGAAATTAGCACCTATTCATGACAACTTCATAACACTATTTTGAAATTGTGAAAAAAATTGAAAAAAAATCCAGCTGATGAATGAACTACCTGATGCACACTGCCTGGCTCCTCTGTGACCCACGCAGTGCTGTTTATTTCTGGAAAAACATATTTATATTCGAATAATTTGGTGCTTACATTTGGCCAGAGCACTGTTAACCTTTAGATCTATCCAAAAAAAGCATTAAAATCCTTATTCTAGAGAAAAGAATTCTTGGAGATGAGGTTCTTCGATTTTGCCCTCCAAATTCAACAGAGACACATAACTTCTGGTACTACAATAACTAGTCTGAACCTGAACCTGAAACAGTGTACCTGGCTATTTTCACTGCTTTAGCTGTGCCTGTGGAAGTATCTCTTTGATGGCAAGCTCATTTACTAATGGGCTTTCTGCAAAAATATATAAAAATATATGGCTGTTAAATTAATGTTTTAATAAAGGATGGAAAATGTTACCAACAGCTTTACAGGCTCCAGGGGTTCCCAGAGGACAGGAGTGTTTCCACATGGAAAGTACAGCAGCAGGCAGGAGCTACAGGCTCGAGCCATAATGTAAGAGAGCCCTTCCTGTTGGAGCTACAGCCACAGGAAAGGGGGAGCTAGACTGTGAGAAGGAGGTATGACTATGGGACCTTTGTGTCTTCTATCCATCTTTATGTCAGTGATCCGAAAGTCTCAAAAGATTCATAAAGTGAGATTAAGATGCTTTGGAGTTGTTTTTGATCCATAGTTTCCACAGCCAGATATTTTACTGTTGCACCTAAGGTGTGGTGCCTTAATGGATGGAGAATGAGAGCCTTTCTGCAACGTCCAATCCTTTTGATGTGTTCGAAATCAGAGCACAACTTCGGATATTTCAATAGGACCATGGATGGAAACTGAGCAAATGGTTACGGCTCGGCTACAGTTCAATCCTTGGTAGCAGTAGAAAAGTGCCATAAGGTGGTGAGCCCACATTTTATGGGGGTTTCCAAAGAAAAAGATCTGCTTCCACACTACCGTTATCACTAGTGTTAAAAAAAATGTGTCCATACTGCACTGTGCAGAAGGCAAATGCCATAGCTTCTTATGCATATTAGTCCACATCAGGAGTGTGCACTTACCAACTTTATATTTTATTTGTTTGTTCTAGCTCGAACACAACGAGACCTTTCCCAGTTATTTGTCCAACCAAAATTTTTTATAATTCTAGAAGTGACGAAGTATATATTTTGAATTACATATTCTTTGACTTTGATTTGCAATAAAGCTCAGTTTTTGACTGTTGATTACTCTCACACACAACCATGTATTTAAAGTAAATGCACATATTTTGTTAGCAAAAGTGAAATATCATAATACTGTAGCATCCCAAACACAAAACTGTACATAAAAGTAACCATGCAAGTTATCAAAATCACAGCAACAACACAGCTAACAGTAAAATACATCATGGATCCAGAAATTTTGTCACTACACGTCTCAGTCTCTTCCCCTCAGTTTTACTGCACTCTTGTCTTACTCTAATTTATCTGCAATAAGTAGCGATCAGTAAATTCTTAGTTTTTCTTCTTTGTAATCAGCATACAATGTACACAAGTCATGATTTAGCTGCATGCAAGTGCACAAAAGAACATTTGTCAGGTAGCAGAAGTCCTGTACATCCTTCCTCCATGTGAAAACTAAGGGAAAACAAAAATTAATCAGGAAAAGAGGCATTGAATCAAAGAGAGCTAATAAGGATATGGTCACGAACTAACCACAAACCAATCGGATCTTACTGATGTAGGCGTGACCAAATTTTTATGTTTATGAGCGTCCGCACTGATGCGTTTACAGAAAGATTAGTCGTTGGACAGAGCTGAAAATTTTCTCCACTTCTGGGAAAAAAAGGTCTGTGGTAGTGCAGACGGACGGCTAAATCGGAAGGAAATTTTTGTGTTACTAAACAAAAACGTATTAGTGTGGATGCACCCTTAGTCTCATTAGTCTAATTAGCTGTTACTTTTCCCTCAGGAATTTATTTATGCTAATAAAACATATGATCACCCAGACACAGAGGACAACAGATCTCTATGGGGGTGATGGTTTCACCAAAAAAGGGACACACCATTGGTTGTGGTTGAAAGACAAACTGTCGATAGCTTCTGCTTTCATCCTTACAGGGATCAGTGACCTTTAGAACCACAATCTAGTGGTCAAGCTGCAAGCTCAATACATGTTTACCAAATTGAGAAAGGCACCTGGAAGTGTTTACATATATTTAAGAGGAAACGAGCTTCCAATAGGTCATTCATTCAACGTGTCACTGAACTGACAGCTTCTGCATAGAGCTTGTTTATAACACCCAAAACATTAACAAAATGGCTTAAAATTTGTAACGATATTAAATAAGGCATGACACATATCCATATTTGAGTTGATTACGGGTTTTAATTGTTACTGCCTCCCACAAACCTTGCCCATCTGCTGACATAGGACTGAGTACTTCACAGAGGAAAGCAGGCAGTTTCCATCCCGCTGTTAGCCAGAGCCACTACAATACAAGCAGTGACCTTCTACTTCTACAATTACTTCTACAACTTCTCCCATATGCAAATATTGATACATATGTGCAGCTAAACTTACATTTCCTAGCATGTCCGTCTTGGCACTGGCCTCTATTTGAACAGCGGAGTGATGCTGTTCATCTCTGAAGTCAGGTGACTTCTGCATAAATATTTGTGAATGAAGGAGGTAGGCTTTGATATGGAACAGACATTGTGTGAACGTGGTGCTTCATTCATCCATTTCTGCCTGACAGGGAGGCGTACTTTAAAGGTACCTGATCTGGCTGGTGGTTTGGAGAAAGGGGCCCACCAAAGTCTGCAACTTAATGCCACATTACAGAGCTACCTACCAGGTTATCGTAAGATTATAATATAAGCTCTGTTCTGCCAAATTAGCCACAGAGATAAAACATTCTCTTTAAACAATAATTCAACCGTTTGCCCATCCACTGATTAGTAGTGTACATTAGTATTTTTCCATTGTATTATATACATTAATCTGATTTTCTGTACTATCAACATGGCAGTTTTAAGTCACGCCTTCTTTAATTGTAGCCATGTCAGTGGCCATAATAGCAATTCAATATGTTTCTCACTAGTGTGATTATTAATTCCTCTTTTTTTGTTTGCTTTAATAATAAACCCGGTTTTGAAACGTTATGTATTACTTCCAGATTCTGTGACTCACTGGTTGGCATTGATAATTTAAAAAAAGTTCAGATTGACAAAGGAGGTGAATAATTTTCATTCTCTTCAGAAGCTTGAAAAGACTGACAGCCTTAGCCTTAGGTAGCTTACCTAAGATGTGCAGTCTCTAGTAATATCCCTTGGATCCTGTATTAGTGTTCATTCCTTGTGTCTGGTCGCAAGTATAGAAAGCATTGACATAAGAGAAATCTGTTTTGACTAGTGCACATGCAGCTTTTAGTGCTAAGTACTATTGTATTGTACAGTACACAGGAGTAACTCAATTCTTCAGCCAGCTGTTCCTCACTGGGTATTCAAACCTCAGGAAGCATTAATCTTTACTTTAGATCCCACGCACTGAGCTCAGAGCAGCAGTTTATAGAACCCAAGAGGGGACAGGAGAAAACTACCCCGGCAGGTCGACTATTGTGGGCACATTTTCTTGACCTTCTCACATTTAACCTTTGACCTGGAAGAAAAATATTAACTTTCCAATTGTCAGAGCTCACCCCCACCACACCGTCTTTGCCTGTGCATTCCGTGAGAACATTCCGAGGGGGTTGCCATGTGGGGCCAAATGTTTCAGGTTTGACCTCCGGTATCCCAGCCCCCCCCTTGCTTTTTTTTTAAACTGAAGAGCCACTGCTTTGTCTCACGCAACAGCCCACCCAACCCGCCAGCTCCGTTGCTTCCTACGGGTTTCCGTGACACAGAACACACCTGCAGGCATTTGAGCACGTCAAAGACACACAAATGTACAAACATCCATCTCATCGCTGTCCCTGTTTTGCTTTTTAATTTATATGGAATTTCACACCAGCAAACCTTGATTCAAATTCAAATTGGGTATACAAACATGTCAGTTACTTAGTACTACAGCATTGTTGCAAAGAATTCACTTTTGAAACCGGAGTTGACTGTGGGTAATTAAAACCTAAAACCATACAGGACTTTTAAATGAATTAAAAAAATTTTAAGCTGGGACAGTGAGATGAGTGAGTGCTTTCGGTATGTCTGTTATATTATGCATTTTTTAATGATATCTTAAATCATGCTTTGTCTCCATAGCAGAGACGCTCGCTATCTGCCTGCAGAACGAGTTCATTTAAGCACAGCCAGTTTGGAAGGTGGGTGCCAGAGACAAGGTGTTGGTATCTCTGTGTGGGCAGATGAAAGGCGAGCGCTATCAAGGCCGAGCTAAGGGCATTTCTCTGGAAATGACAACGCATGGCTGAGAAAGCTGCGCTATACAAACTGACCAAGAGTGAAACACCATCTTAACTATAGCCATAAAATGAACTCAAACTGAAAAATAGCAGAATGCTTTGTCCTGAACACAATCCTGTTATATTTCATAGGTAAATATAAATTTATATTCCACAAGATAATATATAACATCTATAGTTTATGTACAACATACTATATATATATTTATATAAGATAATATAATTATGAAAAGTGTGCAAATTTATATATTTTACATGTGTATTCGTGTATGAAATTCTCATATGAGATATAGAAAAAAATGTAACCTCTCATTTTAATTCTATAAGGAGGACACCAGAAAAAGCTATAATTTCATCAACCTGTCTGATTTTTTTTTCTTTTTGTCACATTTTCCCAAAACTTTAAGACATTTGCACCTAATGAATCCCTCACATTTGCTAAAACCATGCAGTATAGGGCTGTCTTGTCAATCAATTACTTTTGCAGCTCTCTAACACATGTGCAGTTAATTATTGTACCAAAGAGACCTTCTAAACACAAAAACTTCAAAGGCACTCGGTGAGATAAGTTAATCTCAACAGCTGACAGGTATCAGAGTCAAGTTGAAAATTGCTACCATAAAAGTCCACAGGAAGGATCACTGGTACAGCTAAAGTGTAAAATTTAGTTTCAGAGATATACAGGAAGGTGTAATATTGAAACCAAAAGTTAAGGATCACTGGAATAAGTGGCTTTGGCTTTGAATACCAGGGTATCATTTGTTCCCCCGGAACTCTTTGACATTCAAATATATCAACATTTTACAGTATGAAACCTGACTGCAAACATTTAGAAGTATTTCAATATTTACCTAACTATCAACAAAATGATATCTGATTAGTCATGTTCAATTTTTGATCTCTACACATACTTCATAAATTGTAAATACAATTTTTCAGCATGACAGACTAAAAAGAAATGAAATCAGAACCACAAATGGTAGTGAGTATAACAATAACATAGATTAGCATATCTACAGATGTTAGCTTTGGATTATTTACTGAAGAAGTTAAATCTCCCATTTATCCATCAGTGTGCTGGAACTGTGCATAATTAAAGGTCCTGTAGGTTATTCTTCATTAATGTGCAAAATGATGTGGATGTCTGACATGTATTAACATCACTGGGTTTACTTCATCAGGGGGTTATGGAAAATTATGAAAATATGAAAAATTAAATGAATTCAGATTAGGGTCAAATAAATAAGTTCAGCCCAAACTTTACTAATCTTTGCTGAGTCATTGGAAGTAAAATTGAGCCATATACACAGTAAGGTACAGTCAGCAATGTCCCAGTGTTGTTTTTCGTCCACAGTGAAAGGGCCAAGCTTAATACATAACCTTGACGGTCGGTCTACAAAGAATGAAAATATGATTCATTTCTGCTATCAATAGCATAACAGAACTTTTCCTCTATGAGTCATTCAGGAATTCAAACAATGGAACACGGGGCACCTTCTTAAAGGAGCGTTTGTCATTTCTGCTCAAAAACACCAGTGGTGCCCAGATAGCACCAAATTGTTTTCTGTCCTCAATTCTGGACACGTGAGTGTATGTATGAACCCATGAGGGTGTCCTTACGTGTTCTCTTCTCTCCTTAATGCCTTGGCCTAGCTTGGGGGCTCAGTGCTTGGGCTGCCAGGGGCCTTGCACAGGTGACACGGCTGACAGACACACATCTGTTGTTCGACATATTCATACATGCACCTTGAAGACCCATCAGAAATGAAATCCCATTACGCTCACTGTGTACTGCACAAAGGTACCAAATTTAAACAAACAATCAACGCATACTGCAGTTGTGCATGACCATTCATCACCACTCAATGACGATCAACTGACAAAAACAAAAAAAAATGCATGAATGTAGATGATGCCTTCGTCTATAATAAAGACGTCAGTATGTAGGCGTGCCATGCAGAGGAATGGGACGCTATATAAACCTCAATGCCAAGACAGGAGTTAACTAGATTCTTTCTATGCATTCAAAATGGAGGCAATTTTAGATATAGGTGCTCAAAGACCATGGCGATGAGAACAATGATCCGTGCTGGGCGCTAAACTCCACTTTGCACCACATAAAAGAAATCATGTCCATGAAGAGTTGTGCCATGTGCAGAAGGGCAAGCCGACTGGTTAAAGAGCGCCTGGCTCCCACGCCTCAGAGCTGAGGCCCTGCCCTTGTTTACTCAGCCAGGAATTCACTGGCCAGGTGAGAAAGCAGGCTGGGCCGGAGAGGCTGGGAATCGGCCCAGGTTGAGGCAGTGAGCCGGCAAGGTATTCTCAAAGTCAATTATTGAAGGGCTGTGTGTGACTGTTTTTTTGACGCTCTTTCAATGATATATCAATGAGCGCCATGCATGTGAGAGCAATCTGACAAGGGAAGGCTACGTTTAAATGATTTCAAGCAGGGAACATGAGTTGAGCAGCGTTTTTAGAAAAGACGTACATGCATATAACTCCTAGGATTCTTTTTTCCCGACTTGGTCTGGATCAGTTCCTTATTTTTAGGTTTGAAAATTAACATTTTAATAGGTGGCCAAGCACCTGAGCGACGATGAGCAAAGTTGAGGTTTGTTTGGGGAAAAGACAATGTTCAATCAACTGGTATTTACCTGAGAATTCTGGGAAAAAAGAACACCTTCCTGCTAATCACCAAATGCAGCCTGGTTAATTGGACTGGGCTATTAAAAATTGTGACTGTGTTAATTTTGGAAGAAGTCATGGCAAATGTTTTGACATATTTAAGCATTTTACTATGTATTTCAGAATACAAAGAGAAAACTACTCTGTTTCGATTTCCTGTCTATTCTTTCCATCTTCCAACCATTTACATTGGAAATAGTAATTGTGCTCAAAAAATAGTACAGTAGCCCCATCAGTGTTATGTTCTTCGGCAATAAAGAATGTTTAACCCCAGAGGTAAGAAAGGAGCATGCATTGATCACAGTGCGTTGCTGCACCCACCACACCACCTCAGGGGTGAGAGCCTGAGTGCAGCTAGTTGGCAACTGGACCAGTGTTAGGTTTTTTCCAGTGGCTGGAGTGCCAATCCTGCCACCACCCCCCAAGTTATTCCCTGTAGGTTGGAGGACCTCCTTATAGGGCTGGATGTAGATTAATGTGATACCCAGGATGAAGCAATTGCAGGTTAAGGGCCTTGCTCAAAGGCCCAAAGGAGTAGAATCACTCTGGGCATTCACGGGATTTGAACCAGCAACCTTCCAGTAGCTGGCACAGAGCCCTAGCTTCAGAGCCACCACTCCGTCCCACAACAACCCCAGAACAACCAAAAAAGATAAACACATTCTGCTGAAGAACAACCCGCTCTATCTCCCTCAGTCATATATAGATTAGCATCTCAACCGTCACTTCTCCCTTGTGTCTGTAAGAGGGTTTTATCAGGGGCCTCACCCTAGCTAGTCCAGGACTCTTAAGGTGGAGGATCTAGCGCTCGAGCTGCAGTGGTGAGATAATGGCCTTATCCATGCAGTAAATTCACCACATATGTCTCATGCATGTATCATGGAGCCAGCAGAGACGGCGATGGCGGAGTGGCCGGTCTTCCCAGCCCATGCGTTACTCTGTCTACAGCTGAGTCCACGACCCATCACTGCTCCATTCTAAACACATATAGTACCTGCCCTGGAAAATGTTAGAACTAAAACACACAAGAAAGATCTTTGCCTGCTCATAAAAAAGGAGCTTTTTAATATTTATTTCACAGAGGCTTTTATTCACCGCAACATACAATCAAAAAACAGGAGCAGTTAAGAACCTTGTTCAGAAGTCCATTGGTGAAATCATTTTGCTGATGATAGGGCTTGAAGCAATGACCTTCTGATCATGGGGACTCCATCCCAGCCAACAGATCCACACACCACCCTGTATTTGCAAGGGCAGTATTGGTCTGACTGAAACTAGTGGCATTATCATCTCATTTAACACATAATCGCCTTTTGAATAGAGAGTCTGATCACTGTTTTTTTTGGAGAGCTACCACCATTGGATGCCTCCCTGCCTACCCTGCCATGTCTACCCAGTCACTGGCTTCTCAAGCAGACACATGATCCTGCCGGCCCCATGTCGTTTCTTGGCCACTTCCTTCCTGGGGCAGGCCCCCCCCCCACGGAGTTTAAGGGCAGCCAGTCAAGTACTGAGACAGAGTTTGTGAGAATTAAAATGCAGGTTGGACCAAGCCAAGGCCCTCTACAGGATCTTCAGCCAAACTGCATTCGGTCAGGACATGACTAAACAAGGAAATGTGTTAGCAGGCAATTACAGAAGAAAAAAATAAATAAGATTTAATAAATGTAACATATAAACTAAAAAACACTACACTGCCACTTGGCAAAGAGCAAAGATTCAAATAAGAGATTAAAGAAAAGGTGAAGAAACATTAGATTCAAGAACTCAGATCCTCAGATGGTTGATTTATATTGACACAAATACAAGAATAAGTAAAATAGAAATATTAGAATATAAAAATATCAGTGCTTTAAAGGTGCAAAATCTAAACAAAAAATATAATTTACAGCCAATTTAAAATACAATACAGCAGCAAAAGTACAGTAACGATGCAGTATGACGCTACATTGGTCAGTTCCTGTTGGTTGAAAATGAGTGCCTAAAAATCTGTATTATTATATCATAATACTTTCAAGTTTTTATTTAAACAATGTTAATTCAGCGGTATGGCCAATTCATTCAGTAAAGCACAAAAAACCCTTTATGATTTCTTTTCAGTTGTGAGCAAATGTATTGATGATAATACCATGGACACAAAACAGGCAAACATGAGAGCATCCCAGGCATGCATCTGTAGTTAATATTTGTTGAAATGACGACGGAAGCCTTAAAAATCTGATTCATTGCCAGGGTCACAGCCTGCTGTATGTTCTGGATGAATGGAGGCAGCTGTATGGAACAGAGCAGTTTCTGTAGAGGAAGTCAGTAAAGATAAGATGAAGGGAAATATGGGTCAATCACCCGCATTATCAGTAAGGAGACACACCTTTTCAATTTTATGATAATCATATAGGACTTTCGCAGAGCAGATGTAAGGTGCAATACTGACTGGTGAATGGCCGTAGATATTATAGCTATTTACATTACGCTATTCATATATAAATGAGAGAAGGAATCACAGAAGGAAAATGTGATTGGCCAAATTCTCACACTCAATCAAATGCCAGCAAATCAGTGCTTAATTTGTACTGGAACTCAGCTCCGGAATGTCAGGCTCAGAGCAGTGTGTACTCACCTCAAACGCTGCAGCCAATATTAAATTAAGTTTAATAAATATAAATTTAACTAAGGACATGTCTAAAAATTTAGGCCCAGTTTCTCAAAACCTTCTTAATGCTACGTCATTTGTAAGTTCTATGTTAAAAGATAGAAGTTACGAACAACGTAGCATTTAAAAGGTTTCGAGAAACCAGGCCCTGTTGTGTTGTATGATTTTTTTGAAAGACATCCACCTACATTAATATGTTTCACTTACCTGACTTTTGAGTAATGCTTTACGTTACCTGCACCTTCATAATGCATTCATTGTGCATTCAATGAACATTCAGTGCACCTTTATACTGCATTCATAATGTCTTCATAGAACATTCATAAGCAGCATGTAAGCATACTATAACAACCTAACATATCTTAATAGCTTTAATAAACATTTAATAACAAACATTACATGATAGTAACAAACATTACAATCATATAATTATGTTCTAATGTTGATGTAAATCATTACCGACTTTTGATTTGAAGGAAAAACTGCACTACGTACATGCAGAAAAATCTTTCTTTTAGCCACTAAAATAGATGAGGTTTACCATCTGAACCATTATAACTCATCTTATAGAGTAAGTCTGTCTTGTGATGTATCTAACAGGTGAAAATATTGCATCGCTACATGTTTAAGTAATTAACAGCACATTATCGTTGTGTATGCAGCATCATTCAAAGTCAGCATGCTGCGGTTCCTCATGATGATGGTCTTTATGAGCTCTAGAACCTCAGTTCATGGAATAAGCACTGCAACAAATGGATATTTCATACACAAAAATCAATGACTATTAACTTTCTTCACTATTGTCTCATTCAAGTATCATACTAGGAAATACAGAAAATGTACAAATGCACACATTTTTTAGGATAAATGAGTGTAATTAGATCAGGCACAAAGTACACCTATAGGAGGATTTCATTTGTAGTCATTTTTAAGGTCTTGGGTATGCAATAATAGGTCAGTTTAAGGGTTGTTAGTACCACCCACTTGGCGAGGTCACCTCAAACCTTTTCCTGATTTAAAGTTGCATGTTGCACCTGTTGGAGATCAACAAATACACAACTGAGGCTCAGACTAAATAATGTGAGGCTTTAAATGTTCTGAAGGTACACTGCTCCTTTGTAACACCTCAAAAACCCAACATTAGTGCCTGTGAAATGGACTCAGCTGTCTAAAGGCTTCTGTCAGACAGCTCTCGTTGGGAGCTGGGTGGGGTCATTCACGAAACAAGAAGCACAAGGCTTGAATCATCAACTTCAGCTGAACCTTGAAGAGCTATTTGCTGTGGGAGGGGAGCACTCCATCTTGACTAATGTCTTCTCCATATGGATGGAGATCAGCCGCCCCAGGGGGTCCTGAAATACTTGGGAGAATCTGTGGTAATAAAGGAGATATGCTTGCATGTGTTAACTCTAAACAGCAGGAGGAAGCATTTTTTCTTGTGTTCACAAGACCGAGACACAGGATAAAAACAGGGTAAAATAAGAGTAATTTGAATATTACAAAGTGTTTTCATTTTGAAACATTTTTAAGTCTTAGCTGTTGTAAGGACTGTGAAGGCAAATTAAGCACCTTTGTTTGAGAATTTGTTGCAATTTAATGAAATCGAAAGTACTTACAATCTGTATTAAGAAATGGCTTAATGCATCAGAATGAAGTTGATTAAAGCCCTTATAAATTCACAAAAATTAGTGCAAAAAATGTTGCTTGGGAAACTGTATGTAGCGATCCTCCCGCCATCTGTAGTGTATCTCTTGGATAGCCCTGTCACCGTTTACTGAATAGTCACTAAGCACATCTCCTGGGTGAGGTTCCCTAAGAGGGCAGGTGTATCTCAGAAGGAAGTAATTTATTGACATTCAGGTTTTAACAGTTGTGTTGACACCAAACTAAGGGGATAACTGCCTGAACTGACTGAATTCAAGCAAAGTGAAATCTGCCTTTTGTAGCTCTTCACAAAACCGTATAACTCATATAAAATCTACTTTGAAACATTACACAAGAGAAAAAGAATTATGGCTACCGACTGAAACATGAAGAATCACTACGGACAACCTGTGTGCAAAAGTTCCCATCTCAAAAAAACATATATTGCACCAAGTGAAGGAGTTGAGTCATGAACCACGCCAAATATATCAACCGTGAAGAGTTTCTATAAATCTAATAAAGGTCCTGCAATAATTCTTCAAGTCCTTTTTCTTTTAAATCATATTAAATAGCAAACATGTGCATGTGAGTCAATGCTAGGCCATCCCCCATTCAGTCTGACCGGCTGCCAATTTAGAAGTTGTAATTAAGTGACAATACTTCTCAGCATGGCAAAGCAATTAAAACTGGCACTAATAATTTTGGAGAACTTGTTGCATTCTGTTATTCCAAGTTCTGGTGAATATGTTTAATAGGATGCGGCACATTGCTGGTGGGTGGTATCCCTTCATTGGGACCTTCCGCATTTTTTTTTCCGTACTTGAGCATGGATGTCCGTCCCCAAAGTAAGTAGACGTTAGTTCTATAGCTAGACAGCCCCATTCTCAGAGTGCAGATGCAGCCATTGATTGGCATCTCCGATAACTCGAACAATGCCAGGCGGACAGATATTACAGAACAATAGTGACCTGTTGGTGGCTGGACCTACTTGCTTAATACTAGCTGTCAAAAAGATTAGGATTGGGTTTATGGTATGGGCATTCTTTGTACCCATGAACTTGGTGGATGCTGGGGAAGGGAAAAAAGACACTGTGCTAGTTATGACTGGATGTGGGGCCACATTTTTTCATTTTAAATGTTAAAAAGACATGAAGTTTCGTGGCCAAGCATCGAAAAAAAAAAGATGCTTTCCAAAGACTTTTTGCAGCTTCCTCGAGGCTCCATCATTTCTTGCACGTATTAAAATCAGTTCTACATTTAGTTTTGTATGACCTTTTATTTTGTCAAAGCCCTGATGATGAATATCCGGCCCCAATATGGGTACATACAGCACTATCCTCTCGGAACAACTCGCACCATCATCAAAGTCACAATCTGCCGTCTTTGTGCCCTGATAAAAAAGGACAGACTTACAAAAGTCTCCTTGCCTCAGTGGTTAAAGTGAGCCTGGATGTTTCTGGTATCTTGTCAACAGCAAGACTCCAGTCTTCCATTTCGGGCTCTCC
>JAODKC010000021.1:19529206-19540894 GCA_026777985.1 Mormyrops attenuatus | reverse complement strand
ACCCTTTTTTTACTGGGCTAAAACCCACAAACACCCCCCCCATTTTTTTTGTGGATTTGGGGGTGTGTGTTTGGGGGGGGGGGGGGGGGGTATTTCCCTTGTTCACCAGCCAGCCACAACATGGATATGTCATATTAAAGGACAGAAAACGTCAGGTGTACCATCAGTTGTGTGTTTTCTCAAACAATTACTTTTCGAAATAAGCAGGAACGCTTCGAGTTCACACACTAGTGACATCTAGTGCTTAAAACAAATACACACGGCAGTGAGATATACTAAACATTACTAAAGACTTTTCTCAGCTGCCAATAACCTAATACACTAAAAGTAAGAGGGAGCAAGTCCACATTCATGTTAGATATCGTACATATTTAGCAAGTTGTAAGTGGCCAAAACTTATGCTAAACACTTTGTCTTATCTGGGGTGAAAGCTTTATTAAACTTTTATAAGCCAAACTATCACCGAGTTCATCTGTCATATTATACAAGGAATACAAGGCAGGTAGGAATTGAGAAAGGCAGCGATTCCAGAATTTCAGCTGTCCATCCGTGTGCATTTCGTAGGGTTTGAGCAGCAGCTGGTTCATCAGTTGAGCATACCTGCCAGTGTCGATCGTGATAAGAACCTGCCTTGAAGGGGAATACCAGACCCAGGCCGTTGCCAGGGGCAACGAGACAGCTGCACTCCAGTTAGGTCAACGGCAGAGTGGAAGCAGGTGACAGTTTGTGGGACCAGGGGAAGGAGAAGGTGCACAGGTATGTCAGGAAAGCCATCTGTTGATTGATTTCCCATTTCCTCTCACAGGAACAATGCTAGGGAGCAGGTGACAACACTGTGGCTCAAGTCAGAAGAGACAGCAATAAAAAGAACAATTAAAATCAAAGTTACAAATCATATTTAAAGCTGCTAATTGTGAAATCTGAAAGAAACCTTCTTTACTACTGTTTTCTTAAAATGAGGTGGATTGAAACCCTAATCCCAATATTTTCAAGGCACATTTAATAGGGCATGTCCTCATTTACACCAAAAATAAAACCACAATCTGGGAACATTTTTCCTAGCAAGTTGGTTATCCCCACATGCCAGAACTGAGCTGATATGCTCAGAATTCTGTGGGAGTGAAACGTTGGTTGCATTGAATGACTTTGTGAATTCCTTACTTTGTTTTCAAGCTTTTTTTTGTTCCTTAAGAAGATGGGAGAGACGTGTAAATTGCACCATGAGAAGCATGATAAACGGTGAGAAAAACCTTAGAGGCTTTCACGCTGCCACATCGCCTCCGTATGACATAACCGACATCCCTGTCATCGCCCACATTCCGGTTCACAGGGATAACCTGTCTCAACGTGCCGTCAGCCAGCCGGCTGAGACACATTGGCAGGCAACTTGGTCTGTTCTTACCTTCTCTTCTGTCACTCTTCATTGTCACAGAATTCCTGTTGCCTGTCTCAAATGACAACTACAACACTTTTACCGTGATAACGGGCAGAGGCGGCTAGTGAATTGAGGGCGTCATAGGTACAGACAGCTCACGGCATTGACTCAGAGTGAGACTGACACATAGATGGATATTTAACAAGAGTGTTCACCTGTTGGCCTAAATGTCCCTATTTTCTTGTCACTTGAAGTGTTAAATTGAAGAATTACATGGGGTCTTATGGCTTGGGTTCCACACTTCTTGGGGTCTGAAGGAAAGTCCCATTATGCCCATACACAGCTACGCTCATGCTTATGCTACCTCAACTAAATAAATGAAAGAAACAGCTACACCGTTAAATTGTAGTACTGGGTGGCATAATTGATCTGCTGATTTTATCCCAACCCAAAACCAGCAAATGTCCTGCTTTGTGATTGGCAGCCTATCAGGCTTGGCATTGTGGTACATGGAGGTGACTTTATTGCATCAAACGGAAAGGTTAACAACCAGCAGAAGATAAGCACCCCTTTGAAATGTGGCTCGGCTCTGAAGTTTATTCACCTAGTCCACTCTGTGTCCACCACCCGTCACCCGAGCGGTATGTTGATTTGCCTCGCCTTCTATTGACTCTTGCTTTCTCCCCTACCGCGCCAGCTGCAGAAATCAGGCTCCTGCTTGTGAAAGTCCGACCATGACATACCACATGTTAGAACTGGTCACCCAGCAGGCCGGCGTGATTCCGCAATGCTAAAAGCCCATTTTCAGAAAGGTGAGCATAAAAACATTCATCTCGTATGCTAGCTTGGCATGCACTGTCAGTCTACCTGAGGATCCGCAGCATTCCAAGCTTGACTATAGTGTGGGTGCCTTTAACTCTTTAACTCTGGGTCTCATAGATAAAATCCCATCTACTAAACAGGATGAAATTAAGTGGGGGCATAATTTCTCTCTTCTTACCGCAGATCCATGCAATCAGCATTATCTGTCAAACAAACAAACCAAGCCATGAGTCTGTATTAAAACAGAATTGTGAATTTAGTTTAAAAATGAAATATGCATCACTCCATAGTAGTGGTATTATACAACGACAGTATCCTGACTAACAGGGACTAGCAGGTAACTTAGCGGTCAAAGATCGGGTTTAACCAAACACTAGTTTAGGGCGGATCCTACTGTTATTCCCTTGAGCAAAATCTTTAACTTGAATCATTTCAGTAGACACCTGCATCAAAGGAATGAGGTTAATTTAACACTTCAAGCTATAGGACTCTGGATGAGCTAACTAGTATGCAGGACGATGGCTCACACCCACGGGATTGTGGGTTAGAATTCTGCCCCCGCTCTAGGTGTGGAGCTTCTAAGTTCCGCCTGCCTTATGGGTTATCTCCCACAATCCAATAACATGTGGTTTGGTAAACCGGTCCCTAAATTGCCCATAGCTTGCCAGTGTGTGCCTCGTGATGCACTGGATTCCCATCCAGTGTCCCCTGCTTTGTTCTCAATACAGATGCTCCTCTACTTACGAACGTTCAACTTACGAACCTAGTACGACTTGTGGCCGCTACTCCCGCCGCGCAGCAGCATAACTTGCGTACTCCCGGCATCCTAGTTCTTAGTACTTGCGTATGCCCTTAAAATGATGTTGAATAACGACTTACGAACATTTCAAGTTGCGAACGGCCATTCGGAACGTATTTCGTACATGAGTAGAGGAGCGTCTGTATTCCAGGCCCACTGTGACTCTATGCCGGGTATGGGGAATGGACGATGTATGGCCAGCATACTAATGTAACTGGAGTGAAGATGAAACAATGAGAACAGAGTGTTGTGAGTGGCATTAGAAAAATGACCACAACAGGGGAGTGCCTTGTTTCCTCACCTTCAGAAGAGGCAGACATATGGGAAACTCAGCACTAATTCACTTTCGGAACGCTCCAACTCGACACAGCCCAATTGAGTTGATAATAAGCTTGTAATGCAGCCCGTAGCATCTATTAATGCAAAACCTGTTCTGTAATTATCTGATGACATTTCAAATATAGAACTGAATTCAAGAAGCAATTGTGATATCCTGTACTTACATGTTTCATAAATCTTTTGAAAATTGTGCAGTTGAAAAATTAGCATAGAACACTACATGCAACAAAATAAAGAAACCAAGAACAATGATAGAAAAAGCACTTTAAGCACATTATTATCATACTCATGGGCTCCTTTCCACTGGCATACAGGACCCGAGCTGTACCTGAGCTGGGCCATGAAAGAGAGACTAGTTACAGTACGGCTCTAGCTTGGTTCGGTTTTCCACTGGCATACAGGACCCGAGCTGTACCTGAGCTGGGTCATGAAAGAGAGACTAGTTACAGTACGGCTCTAGCTTGGTTCGGTTTTCCACTAGCATACAGGACCCGAGCTGTACCTGAGCTGGGTCATGAAAGAGAGACTAGTTACAGTACGGCTCCAGCTTGGTTCGGTTTTCCACTAGCATACAGGACCCGAGCTGTACCTGAGCTGGGCCATGAAAGAGAGACTAGTTACACTGCGGCTCCAGCTCGGTTCGGTTTTCCACTGCAAAGGGGTCGGCTTGGTAAAAGCATTACCGGTTTGGAGAGCGACAGTGACGTAAAACTGAAGGGATGCTTAGCATTCTCTTGCGGAAATTTGCATTACAAATCTGTCCAGCTGTTCTGTAATACTTTTTTATATAGGTGGTTGGAAATTTTCAAATTCGGGAATGGATTGCGATGTGCGATAATACTAATAATTAATAACAAATAGAACATATGCTTTTTCTTTCAGATAATCCACATACAGAACAGTGGTATCTCCATGCATTTCGACCAATCAGATGGTGGTGATGCAACCAGCTCGGTTTAAGCACACTTTCGGTTCTGCTAGTAAGCAGGGCCGTGTCAGCATGGGTACGGGTCAGGTATGGCTCACACAGTTTGCAAAGGAAAACTTTAAGTTTGCAGTATGGGTCAAGTATGGCTTGGTTTCTGGTGGCAGTGGAAAAGCACCACATGTCCACATGAGATCTTCCTCTTTTATACTCTGTCTTGTTTTGTAGTGATTTCATAACATTTTCTAATTTGGATTAATTTTGATTTGAATCGCACACTCATTCCTCCATGGTTTGACTGAATCACTGGTCAGGCTACCCCTGCACTAAGCCAGTGTTTCCCAACCTGATCTTCCGGGACCCCGAGACGGTCCACAATTTTGCTCACTTTGAACTCCCTTAAAAATGTGGACTGTTTGGGGGTCCCCAAGGGCCGGGCTGGGAAACACCAAACTAAGCATTTAACATATTATTAGACATTTAGTCACTATTTAACTTTGTGGCGGTTGATCCATTCTCCGAGCAATGACCACCTGCATCTGTAAGCATTCTTATCAGCTATCATTGTCTCTACTGAAAATATCACTCACTTCCGCTCTTTAATATGAGAACAAACAATAGTAGCAATAAACTTAAACACAATGAACACCAATGTACACCAAATAACCTGTCACACAACCTCAAACTTAATCACTTGCTTGTTGTATAAGCATTTAGAAGCACACATGATGTGAACAACTTTGCCTGTTTTATCTGAATATTTAATGAAGTTTAAACACACTGCATAAAAACAACTGTTTGTGCACGACAATAAAAATAATAAAAAATAAGTTGTTCAACAGACCTTAACTTGTTTAAAGCTCAGCCAACAAATGTTTTGGAGGACCACAGACTGACTGTTATGTGTTTTGGTTTGCAATGTTTGTTTGGAAACAGTGAAAGCGTAAAATAATCTGGACAGTTCGGGAGGTTTTTTGAGACCAGAACAGATGCTACATAAGTGGAAGGTTACATATGTGAAGACATAAGTCCTTAAACATCAACTGTCTTGGCTGCCATAGTGCTGACACAAGCTTCTGCTAATGCAGAGGGAGGCAACCGTTATTCAATGGATCAACACAATGCCTGTGTTCCATGAAACAAGTCCGACCTGTCTGAGAAAGTGACAGTCCAAGAGGAACGCCCAGTTGAAGCGAAGGAAGCGAGCTTGTGAGATCGCGGCCGACTGCTGTCACTGGAAGAGATGCAGGTGTGGGTGCTGGAGCAGCCTGGCCGCAAGTTCCTCCTCTGTAGGTTCTTGTATGTCTCTTCTGAGAAGCAATGGGAAAAAAGGGAATAAAATGAAAATGCATGATAAAATACCTATCTACCTATATATTATGTACTTTTTAAACGTAGAAGCAAGTGCCCTGCAAGTGTTTCTTGAAGAGTGAGTGAAACTGTGGAGATGAGTGTAAAGATAAAAAGGCAACCAAAAAAGTGTCCACAAAGCAGAAACGAATGGACAAATGAAAAGTACATATGAGCCTAGTGATACTCTAATGAAGACCCAAAACCAAAGCAGACTGACCGGAACATGAGCTGGACCGAGCTCTCATACTTGATCCTCTCCACGTCCAAACAGTCTTGACTCCGATCCCACTTATAAGTAAAGTTCTGGTTGTGTAGAGAGACAAGCCATCAATGGTTTTCAAAAACAGATGAACCACACGATAGTAACAAGACTGGTTGTATTTCAGTCAACCTTGCAGAAAACATACCTCCAGAATAAGGGCTACAAACAGATTCACCCACATGACAGAGGAAGTCAGCCACCAAGCGACGAAGTAGACCTTTGACCATCTTGTGGGATCAGGAAATGGTCAGATCAGAACTTATTCATTCACATTATTTACATACTGACTTTATAATTCTCATACTGGATGGAAGTTACAGATTTGCTACAAGTAGCATCTGGCCACAGATTGGTTCCACATGACAATTCTGGCCAAACTAAACTGTCCTTCTGAAAAATCCAAATGTCACTGAAGGCCACAAAACGTGTGGAAAACCTGCAGTTTCATACAGGATGGAGAAGACCATGAAAGCACTCTTTTTGCTCAAAGCCAGGGACCTATGCATCCTTACTCTGTGGTGTATTTGGTGTAGGCTTCCAAGAAGACGTGCCAGTTGTTCACCACCATGACATTGTAGAGAAGGACAAGGGCAGACTGGGCCCCAGATGGTGAAGGGGGGAAGAAAAGCAGACATTACCGTCTGAGATTTCGACCTATATAAACCATTCCTTGACTTGACTGTTTTTTTACAAGACCCATCTATCTTATTGGTACCTCCCAGGATTTAGCTCTGTCAACACAGACAAGAGTAATTGCAGTAATTCCATTCACTATTGAGTCGCACACGCAGAAACGTGTAGCGTCAGGAACGTTTACATGCATTTTTCACGTTTTTGGTTATGCATCAGCTACCGGCACGCAATAAGGAATGCATGCGGGAGGCATGGCCCCCTGACGCGGCTGTGCAGAAGAGAAGACATGGGCTTCCCTCCACCCAATGTCTCCATCAGCGTGCTGCAGGATTTTCGCAGGTTGGGTGATCCAGGCTCGGTGGCAACACTCACCGCAAAGTCGTCAAAGTTGTTCGGCCAGTAGCCTAGCTGCTCGTATGACCCACATTCCGCGCTGGAGTTAGATGACAAGCTAGTGGAAACCATGGAAAACATTTATACATTCATGCTTTCTGCAAAAGAAAATGCTAAAACTCGCCCTGAAAATGGTAATTTTTGAAAAATTGACATTGTAAAGGTTTTCATATGTCAAAGTAAAATAAGGAAATGTTTTTATTACCTTTGGAACATAACATAAAGCAATTAGATCTCTGAGGACAATAGTGAAAATGAAAAATATAAAGAAGTGTACATATATACACACACACACACACACACAGCCACACGCACATAAGAAGTGCGGATGCTTCCATTGTCGCCTGTGATTGGTGAACTAGACATTAAATCAATAGATATGGCAAAGCAGAGTCTCACCTCACATTTGCTGGTGCTGTTATTGCCTCATGGAACAACCAAATACCAAGAATAGCATACACATAATACACGGCCTTGAAGAAAGAACAGAGAGGATAAAATAGGTGCCACTGATACCACAGGAACAAAGCATCACTTTAAGATATATATGTTTTATAGGAGGACTTATCACCTTACACAAATACATAGATCAATGACTGAAGTCATGGCTATTGATTTAGTCTGGTTAGGAAATTGCTCACCAGTAAGATTCCAGCAAAGGCCCTAAGGTTTCTCACCAGATCCACCAAGGTACTGGCCACAACAGCCATTACCTGTTGAAAATAATGTACAAAATGAAAAATTATTTCAACATTTTCCCAACATTTACATTCAGGATGAACTGACTGATGAATATTTCTGATGAGAAACGATGATAGTCAACATTTTTTTCTTAATACTTAATTAATACTCCGAGTCATTAGCGAATGTCCTTGATCGGCTTCTAATACTGCTGATGCAATGGGACCTCTCTTGTGCCGTGCTCTGTGATCACCTTGATTTTGGGAATGATCCGGAGGCAGCGGAAGACGATGAGCATGTTCACCAGACGTACGATCTCCCACAGGGACGCCAAACCTGTTTGAGGCAGGTTCCTGAAACCCGAACGTCCGACAGGCCTGTTATGGCACTCACGCACCAGTGCCACTTGGACACTGGTTCACACGAGATAAAAGGCATGTGCCAAGCTGCTTACAGGAACATGCTCGGGATTTCATCACAGTTGGGCCGTAAACTGTACATCTCTGGCAGACATCTGACGCTTTGTTTAATGCACTGCTGTAAGAACAGACACGCGATGCCATGAAGGCATGTGACTTGGGGGCGCAGGCCAAAACCACATTTTAAGTAGAACCGGTCGAAGCCCAGCAAGCTTCACCAACGGCAGCCCCGTCCGAGGGAGAGTGAATTTAGCTGGCAAAGTCTGCACCCCCTCAGAAAATGGTGCCCTAAGCAGCTGCCTATATCGCCTAATGGGTTGACAGGCACTAGAGTTCTGAAATCAGCTGATCTACTCAGATTTCAAATGAGATCATCAGCATTTCAATAGCTGTAAATTTATTATTGTTTTTCGACTATAAATCAGGCTTAATTTGCCACTCTGTGAGAATCTGTCTGTCGAACTGGCACCCTGCCTAGGCAGAACCCCACCTTACGCTCTATTATTACCTGGCATAGACTCAACGTCACCACAGCCTAATTTGCGTAGGTGGCGATTGTAAATGGGAGGATGGATGTTCAACTTCAAATTTAGAACTTCTGTAAGTGATGACTTTTACAGTCCTCGTCCATGCAACCAATTTCATAGGTCAAGAAACACCATTATGAACATGCTTGACATGACCATCTTGGAGGAACTGAATTCATTACCATTATATGGTAATTATTATTAAGTGTATGGTAATCATTATTACTCAAGCCTTAGTACAGTCATACAACTTTAAGCAGAATGAAACAGAAAGTTCCTTTTCCTTGCAAGTTTTGGCAAGAAAATTAAAGTACATGAATACATTTTATGTGAGAAAAAGCACCTACCACTTCAGGAGTGAACATCCATACTTAACCAATATGAACATGTGGAGAGCCTGTTAGGAAAAAAATACAACAACAAAAATGCAAATGAACATAAAGAAGAAGAATGTTAAGTGGCTGTCACTGAGCCTACTAAAGCTCGCTGACTGCAACACCAGCAGGAGTTGATGAATTATTAGCACTGTGACCGGTGTGGGTACCGTCAAGCACTTTTCAAAAATACAATTCTATGAAAGAAATATGTGCATACCACAAGTAAAAGTGTCAGCAACCCATCCAATATGTTACTTCTGTAAAACAAATAGCCCCTCAATCCAAAGGCAACTATCTTCAGGACCATCTCCAACAGGTAGAATATCACAAAGAAAAAATTGATGACCTTAAACAAAAAGGAAAGCAATTTCATTAACAATGTATTTAAATCAATTAAACACACACACTGTATATCTATAAACCCTTTAGTAGATTCCATTTTCTGATTATTTATTCTTTTCAGCATTTACACATTTTTACATCTATAACACCAGCAAGAGATTTTTGCTGTACACATTTGTTTCTACAAGCCAAAACAAAATAAAATCTATTCAGAAATTACCTCCAGATAGTATTCACTCCAGTCTAAGATGGACTTTTCTGAGTCAATCACCAGGACAGTCTGCAAGACACTTCATATTAATTGTTCTGTCAATAATGACCTCTGCAGTCAATGTTACACATTTCCACAAGGCGGCACTGTTGTGCTACTTTTAGTACAGTCTCCTGTATCTTATCCCTTATAGTCCAGCTAAATGGACATGAATGGAGATTTCTTTTTAATTGGAATTTTATTTAAATAGTACAGTTATACAAGTTATCAGGTTTATAAAGCATAAATAACCAGGGAATTCTCACTCCCCTTCTTTTATTCTTTGAATCTGTCCGTAGCACTCTGTACATAGATGTCACAGAGATTTCTCCTGAGTATTCCACAAGGTAGGACCATGACACTGATTAAGTTTGCATGCCCAAGCACTGGGTGCCAAGCAGGGCTGGACTGGCATCCATGCCCTGGACTTTGGGGTCACCCAGGTCTGGTGCCAGGTAACGTGATCACCGAAACATCCTGAGCTGATTCAACTACACACTACTAAGCAGGCTATCAGATAAAAAATGCTTTTCAACTGTACTGTACGTGAATAACCCAGCTCTGAGTTTGTGTGCCTTTATTTATCCTAATGGTTTATTTTAAACATCTAACAAATATTTAACAATATTTAGGCAGAGTCAGAATTTAATGTAAAATACGCAGCCCAGCTGCCTGTACAGACTTACAAAGATACAGACCACATTGGCCAGAGCCATAATGTTGCCAAGCAAGGTCATGTAATAGTGACTAAACACAAACTGCAGCATCTGCATGCAGCGGAATCTGTACTCCGGCATCGGGGGCGGCTGAAGGAAGACAGAAAAAACAGCAACAGCATTACCATGTGGATCTCATTAAAATGTGTGAATTCAATCCAGAAATGAAACTTAACTTGCACAAGTACACTGGGATCTATTAGTTTTCACATAATTCCTTCTTGTCCTCTTTATATAGAGGTGAGAGTGAAGGGTGCCCAGCTAACAGGGAACGTTCCCAGAACTTTAGTCAGTGAAGGTCTTCTCAAAGTTTTCAATAAAAAGAGAACATTCTTATTGTAATGTTAATGAATGTTATTTCCACATTTTACAAACTACAAAGGTTCTGTCAATGTCAGCACGATAAACTTAATACCTGAACAACATTTTAACACAATGTTGAAAAGTATTGTTTTATAATAAAATATTATTTTGTAAAAGTGCTGTGTTTACCTATGCATGAGAGTGTTACCTACTACTCTTCCATGTCCTTCATTTATTTTCAAATTATTACTCTAAGTCGTAGTAGTGAGATAATGTTTTGGCAATATAAGGAAAACTGGACACTGAATGTTTCCATACCTCAATCGTAACATTCGGAACGCGTTGCGAGAATGAAAAATTGTTAGTGGTGGGGCGGGGTAGTCTGAACACAGGGTCAGCCGTTCACCCAGAGCCCCCGGAGTATTTGCTGTGGGATAAGGGCCTTGCTCAAGGGCCTAAAGGAGACATGGCTGCTCTTTGGAGCATGGGATTCAATTCACGTGAACTTCAAATTTGGAAGCTATAATCCAAGCGAAAATGGTAGATTATCTGGATTCATATGCTTAGGGATAGCTAACATGGATTTAAGAGAGGTAGATGCTGTTTAACTAATCTACTTGAGTTTTTTGAGGAAGCTACAAGAGAAATTGATCACAAAAAGGCCTATGATGTGATCTACTTAGATTTCCAGAAGGCCTAAAGTTGATGATATCCCCCACAAACAGCTCTTGCTTAAGTTCAAAGCTGCAAGGATTTTAGGAACTGTAGCAGCTTGGATCGAAAACTGGTTAACAGACAGGAAGCAGCGAGTGGTTATTAGAGGCACAATGTCACAGTGGGCCTGCGTTCATATTGGGGTACCGCAGGGTTCAATTATAGGACCACTATTGTTCCTAATTTACATTAATGATATTGACAACAATACTTACAGTAAACTGGTTACATTTGCAGACGACACCAAGGTGGGGGGTGTAGCAGTTACTGATCTAGCAGCAGAGAGGCTACAACGGGATCTGGATTTAATTAGTGACTGGGCTGATACCTGGCAGGTATCATAGATAAATGTAAGGTAATCCATGCGGCGAGCAGAAATATAAAGTACAGATATTTTATGGGTTCCACTGAAATAAAGGTAGCTGATTACGAGAAAGACCTCAGTGTGTATGTTGATA
>JAODKC010000021.1:19512619-19529106 GCA_026777985.1 Mormyrops attenuatus | reverse complement strand
CCCCCCCCCCCGCCGCCCCCGGGCGGCGCCCCCCCCCCCCCCCCCCCCCCCCCCCCCCCCGCCCCCCCCCGCCCCCCCCCCCCCCCCCCAACACATTTGCTTTTCTGGACATTCATTGTCTTAAATTTCATTAAATCCAACCATCCTTCAGGCATTCGAAACTGGAGAAATTATTCATAAAGCACAGGTTCTCTGCAGATTAAAAACAAAAACACATGGAAGAATGCAACAGAACTTGAAAGACTTTCCATAAATTAACCAAATATTGCTCATATATCAAAGTCAAATTTTATAATATCAAGTAATCCAATTTACTCATCATTATCAGTTAATGAAAACCACATCTGTCAAAGCTAAATAATGTAAATCTCAAAAACCGAAAGCATCAACTGAAGAGAAGCTGGTTAGGAGCCAGTGATCTGCTGAACTTTTACGTAAATACACTTAAAATAAATATACAACCCACTTTAGGCTAACCTATTTGCTTATATCATGCCAGGCGCCATTTTGAAAAATTTCCTGCGTGAAAAAGAGGCTGAGGTAGGAGGAATTCCGGACGTGTTGCAGGAGCAGTGATGCTAGTACTGGCATTTCTCAAAAATTTACAAACTAATCCTTTCCAAATAATCAGTCATCAGTTTAGAGCTCGTAAAGCGGAAGGTATTTTCCCCATAGAAATTTTATAAAAATGACTGGTTCCAGCCAAAAAAAAAATAAACCATAATTTTTTGACAAATAAACAAAGGAAACCCAAACGTAATATTACAATTAGGAATCGACCAATATTGGTTTTTCAGGGCCGATGCCGATTATTACTGGTTAATGATAACCGATAGCCGATACTTGGAACCGATGTATGTATTTACAGTAAAAATGAAAATCTCTCAAAACTCCAACACAAAATATTGCCTTTATTACGTATCTTTTTTACATTAAATTTAAATAAAATATAAATAGCAAAAGTACTAACAAATAAATAAAAACAAAGTAATTAGAAGTTGTTTTATATGGGTACTCAGGTAGAACGAGTAAAATAGTTCCGAACAGCGCTTTTTGCCGTTTTCTTTGCATCCATCTGCAATGAGAAGTAATTACAGTAAGGCTGCTGTATTTAAAGTCAATGTTAAATTGACTTGTAAATGTTAAATGAATGGCCAAATTATTCATTATACAAACAAAAAGTGTATGCTTTTTAGATTCTTAAGTATTCATAACAGAGTAGCTTTAAATAAAGCATCTATAGTATGGCTATAGTATATTATAGGGCTGGACCATGTGCGATATTATAACGGCAACATTGCATGTGACGCACATGCAATTCTCACATCACTAATCAGCTAGACAGATATTTTCATACCTTCATACTGTGCAGACATAACGCAGAGGGTTTAAAGCTTTTGCTAAAACATTTTTACTCTGCCATAGGGAAAAAAAAAAAAACTTGGCAAATTTTGCAGTTTTAATGATTATTCCTTTTTATAGATTATCTAGTATGTGTTAACTAGATTAAAGTTTACCTCCACTGCTTTTGCATGAGTGAATGGAAAAGGGAAAGTACTGTACGGTGCCTGGTGTGGTGGAAAACCACCCTATGATAACCCTCTATCCAGTTCTATCCTTCCAACAAAACTACTTCTTGGAATTCAACATCCCACCTCAGCCCGTTTTTATTTTACAAATGTGGTATCAGATTAAAGGGTTTGTGGTCCAAGCCATTGTTGTTTTGACTGTAACTTTACTTCCAGCTTTGCACTTCGGGTAATGGCGACCATGTGAAATCAAGAAATCAAAATCCAGAGAAGCCAATCCATCCATTGCTTCTCCTGAGGAGGGCTGCAGTCATTTTTACCCAAGGGCTTATTTCTCACTCTGTGAACCCAGTTTCAAAAAACCTAATAATGTCCTGTCTGCTCTAGTAATTGACCAAGTGGGAGATGGAATTCTACACAGTTTTAAACATCCGTAAACCGTTTTCCAAGAAAATCCAAAATTGGCCCACATTTCAAATCCACAATCGGTTGGAGCGATTGCTAAAAGATCAGCATTCTGTAGGCACTGACAGCGTGTTAACTAAAGCATTTCAATTATACCGTTACAATAGCAGGTAGCAGCAGCAACAGATAGCATTACATGTTAAGAACAAGAATCTAGTTCACACATTATCTCAAACATATGGTAATTACTGAGCACATGGAAGTTGTGTGACATATTAAACAGGGTTATACAACTTTTACAGGCTATCTATACTGACAAATGTTTTCACCTAATTGGATACTTTACCAGATGATATCTAATAAATAATAATAATCATCATCATCATCATCTCAGATTATTAAATAAATCTGACTAAACTCTGTTGTTGCCCATAACAATTAAGCTTAAACATGATTAACTGAGGTAGAAGCTGGTTATTGCAACGCTAAACTAAAATCACCCAAGAGAGTAATGTGAACATATATTGATTTCTTTGTCTTGCTTGCATACTTGACACTAATGGTAAAAGGTCTGCTAGATAAATGGGAACCTGGGGTGAATAATTAAATGACTCATTTAACAAAACTAACAAACATGTCATACAACACCTAATGCCCCCATGTGAAAAGCAACATCGCCCTCTTAGACTTGTCTAGTTACTTCCTGTAGTCATTGATTAGTCTCACACTGCAGCAGGGAAAACTCCATGCAGAACTTAATTACATATATGAGCTGTAAACAAAAACAGAGTTTCACAACACGTCAGTAGGGTTTGAGCCTCCAGTATAATTAGGTCCTTTTTCACTGTTCTAAAACCATTGCTTTTTCATGCTATCGCCTTAATGCTTCACCCGACTTCACTCTAGTTCATGCCCCGTTATTCTCCTGTAGCATTCTGTGGTACATGTAACATTTCATGATCTCCAACAATGGCCAGTCATCAAGGATCTGACTAAGCAAGACACTCCCAAACCATAGCATGTTCAACACCAAACCAGACCACTGCCATGATGTGATTACTTTGCAGTATTTGGTTTTCACCAGACCTAACAAGGTCAGTCACTATAGCTGACAATTTTGTGGCAAACCTGGGACAGCATTCTGGAGTTCAGTACTTTCTCTCTAGTTAACCTGCCATAACGAGGATTCTAAAGGCAGCTGGCGGCTGCTCTTCCTTTTCATGCGATTTGCTACATACCCGCTTTCCATAATACATGACTTTATTTGAAAGCAGAGAGACCAACTACCTATGCGACTGTCAACTTGTCTCACTACAGAGAAAAAAGCTGCCAAGGCCTCATCAACTTACATTTAATATGATCAAGCATAAACATATGATGCAACAAAATATGATCAAGCATAAACTACCTACAAACAACAAGCTATGTACAAATACTACAACTGAAAATTAAAATAGGTTAAATTATTCATCCAAATAAGCTATTTGGATTGACTAATTTTTAATTCAGAAAAGGACTGTCTTATGGGAACACTAGACTCCAAAATACTATTATCACTAAGAAATTGGAATCTCAAAATACCTTGTACTTTGTTGCATTATAACAGCAGAAATTAAGAACACTAAAACATAAGCTTACAGTAATTGAGTGGTTCATAAGATCAACTGGTTAAATTGAGAGTTGCTATTTTGTCTATTTTCACATAAAAATTAGGGTGGGAGTTAGATTTAAGGTATATTTATAGACCAAATAAAGATCGCACAAGCTGGATGTGGCCCATTTAAAGAGAAAATTATGGATGAAATTTGTATTACAATATCAAGGTTTTCATGCAATATACACACATTCATGCCACAGTTGACACATATTTTCTCTTTTACTTCTGCAAAGAACTACCTAAACAAAAATGCTTGATGTTTAACTGCCTTTTCTTGAAACCCTTAAACATAGCATAAATAATAAATGCCTAGCATTAGAATGGTATTTGTTATGCATGGTCTAATCAATGCTATTAAACAGTATTTTTATAAATTACGTGGACCGCTTCAATTGTACAGAGTTAAGTCTCCGGAAATCTGCAAAACACTGCAAATTTAATATGATTTTTTAAATGTTTTGAAGTAAAATTAAGATAAACCCATATGAACCCTAATCCCTTAATATTTAGATGCATGTGGCATAGTTAGTAGGTAATACGCTATTTTTAATTGGGGAGGATGAAAATAACTGCTTTTTATATAATCAATAATAATAACGTAAAAACTAGAACTCTCTATATGAGATTGCAATAGTGAGGTCCAATTACCAGCAACGACAGGGAGGTGGGGACAGAGGAAGGAGGGGGGGAGAAAAAATAAAAAAAAAATCAGAACAGCTATCTAAATACTGGAAACAGGTGACAGGTGGAATTCATGACGACAGATGATAATGTGATAACACCCGTCACCAAACTCCTTCATACCAGGACAGATGGTGGCCACTCCCCTAACGGCCAAAGAAGATATTTAAATGAATTATTTAATAAAACTGCTAATGAAATACAATATCCAGTTTACTTGTAAACTGACAGAACAAAAAAAGAGGCGCTACAGTTGTAAAGTACTGGACAAATTTATTCAGTCTTCAGAGGAGATGAAAGTTTTATTTATTAATTTAAGAAAATGGTACCTTTTCTTGTCCCCTTTCCATCTAATGAAAATGCCACTTAAGAAACCACACATTTTGGCATTAATACTGAACTGATGCTACATTGCACTATTTTGGCAATTACATTTCCATTCCAACAAGTGTAAAACACAAACAAAACAAAAACCCATGGGTTAAACTCCAGCCACAGAAAACATGCCTTAATTCTCTATGAGAAAAGCATAAACTTCTCCCACAATAGCTCACACTCAGAATTACAGTTATATAGTACACATTTTCGTAGTTTCAGAAAACTTTAACCTACATCTAAACAAATGTATTCTAAAAAGGAATGTCACAGCTTCTAAATATTAGACACACCGGGAGGATTTTACAATTAACTCCTTAATTCTGAGGTTCACAAATGCACTTTTGCCACAATTGTAGCAATGCCAAGTCATTTCAAAAACTTTACACACAACTTGATTGACATTTAACCACAGTATTCAATACATTACAACCAAAGTTTACTGTCAGCTCCTAACCGTAGCCTTTCAAAAAATAGCAAACACATTAAAAAAAGACAGTATTCTTAATTCCCTTCCCTAGGCTGCACTCTTCAAGGCTATAAGAGAATCCTAATATAACAGTCCATTGCTTTCCAACACAAATCATATTTACATGTTATAGCTAATCACTACGGCAGTCGTAAAAGAAACGCTGACATTACAGTAAGTTCCTACTTTACTACTGTAAGCTTATTAAATTACTAACGGCATAAGATAATTTTCATTAAAGTATAATGCGGAACAGACAGACAAATGTCTAAGTTACAGTTTGAATCCTATTCTACTCAACATTTTCCATCACCTCATGTTACATTTTTCTTTTTCTCATTCTAGTCATCATTCTATGCAGAATCAAGAGTACACGCCACAACCTAATTTATAAAATAGCAATTTTGGAAAAAAAAGGATCATTCCATTAAATCGATGCACTAGACAATAGGACACAGAGGTGTCCATCCCTTGATACTTAGGCAGACCAGTGTGCAGAGGAAGAAAGAAATGACAACTAAAAAAAAACACTAAAAGTGACCTGAACTGATTTATGCTTGTACCGGAAATCAGTTTAGCTGCAACTTGTAAAGTATTACATAAATAAAATAATTCTGGTCATCCTTGCTGATAAGTCTGTTAAAACCAAAGCTCTGTGAGTACTGCAAGAGATGTTCATTTTGAAAGAAACACAACATTTGACTGCATGGCAACTGCTGCATCCCTGACAACAGCAGAGGGAGTACATATGCTGTGTGTACAAGTTATTTTTTTTCCCCCAAAATTACAAAGATTTATACTGAGCAAACCAGGTTCCCCCATTGGTTAGAATTATCAAATCGTACATTTAATCTTAAAACCAGTCAACAAATACTAGTAATGCAGGTCAAACTTTTTTGTATTGTTTGGGAGGAGGGGGGGCATTCTGTATCCAATGACGACTGAATAGTGCCACCTATATAAATCAAAGCCAGCAATAAAAATACTACGCAAAATACTTCTGGCAAAGTTGAGTGCAATTACTTTAGACATAGCAAAAAATGACAGGGAATTTAATTACAGCTGGTAAGCGAACAAGGACTTAATATGCACATTTAGTTACCTAATGGTCTTCAAATAGGCTGATGTTATGCTTATGTTATGCATTTAATATTAAAAAATTGTGTAAATGATGGGCATGCACGAATATTTTCCAGCAATGCATGCATGATAAAAGAAATCGCTCGTACTAAAGGTGATGCATAAGAAGGCCCATGAATAGGCTACATATGAATAAATTAAAAATTACAAGTAATATACGCAGTAATTTATATTAATTCAATACCCAAACGCATTTAATACATAACATTATAGCGCGCCCTTGGTCATAAGCCAAATTATCCGTAACATGTTCGAACAATTTTGCCAAATTGCGTGAAAATTTTCAACATGCGTATCAAACATATTCTGATTTCATAAAGCTAGTTATGCTAGAGATGCATATTAATTTCTGATACATACGCTCAAGCTCTTCGCCGTGCATGTGACATACATGTGACAGATCCCCCAACGTGTGTGCCGACCCGAATTTCATGAACATAATGTTACATTTCTTCATACGTTACACTAAAAATATCTCTGGACAACTACATAAGCTTAAACTGTGTGCATTGCGAGAAAATTGTGAGCTATATTCTGTGCCATGACTGACAGCAATGCCACATTAAGCAAAATTAATTGAAGCCTTATTTAAAACATTCATTGTTTACACGGGTCTGACACGCTGTAAAACTGGCCGGCTGCGTCCCTAATAATAGTTACCACGCTATACAAAATCGCGCAAAAATGCAACATTAGAATAAATGTTGCAAAACGGCGCCTCCCGTCAAAACTGAGTGCGGAATCATCACAAAATTCACATTCAAATTCTAATGAAAGACGGATGGTACTGTTCAACTATAACAACATATACTGCAAGGCAGTTGTGAGGACGAATGCGTGGTGGGAGGGTGCTTTCTCAATGTGGCTGCCTGCCTCATATTTAAACACGACACACGAACACGATACGCCGAAATATTTGCACAAAGCAACGTGTTTCGTGATTTTTACATGCACGCCATATCAATCACGAGTACTGCCAGCCAGATTTGCAGCACGCGAGGTTGCAGCTACTTAGCAAATATTTACCAAGCGGTTGTTTTGTGGCTCGGCTAACTGCAACACCATACAATGCTGGTAAAGCCTTCAAAAACTAAGAAAACAAGAAAAAGCGAATAGCGTAAAAAGAAAAACAGAAAGGTTATCCACTTACACTCGTGGGAGCTGCAGAGGAGGAGCCCCTCGCCTCTGGAACACCCCGTCTACAAACACACCATTTTTGCCAAGGCATCGCAAATAAAAGTCTCCTCCACCAGTGCCATCTTCCCCGGCAGTGAAAATCTCCAGATGTCGCCGGGATATGAAGCTCGAATGGCCCATGCTCACGTCCACTGAGCCCTGCGACGAATTCCGACCGATGGTCACCGAGCGTTTCTTCATAAGGTATTCGAATTCACGGCCCTCAAGCCGGGCAACGGCCGGCCCCGAGACCCCGCTCACCACCGCCATCTTATTGTGGGATATATTCACAGATTATTCGTAAAGTAATATTTAGATGGAATACAGGTTCTAAACAGGGCTGCAAACTGGGGAGATTTTGAAAAGGGAATCCAATTTTTGAAGTGGAAAATTTAGCAGGGAACGTGCCAGATCAGGAGGACAGCGGCTCCAACCCACCGCCGCAACTCAGAGAAAGAGAAGGAGAAAGAGACAACCAAACAGAAGAGGGGCGTGTTCAGTTTGACTGACAGCCAGAATCACCACTGGCAAACCCCAGATTTTATGGAGTTATGTCCTCACCTCCAATAGGAATGAAAGTAAGACCGGTTTATTAGAGGTGTAGCTTAGTTGCACCGTGGCCTGACACGCAAATTAAACGGCGAGCAGCAAAAGACGGCGTAGAAATTTTGTAGTGATGGAGAGGCATTTTTGCGATTAAAAGAATGTCTTGATTTTGACCTACAACGGCAAGTCGCACTTGGAAAAAGGAACTGATATTAGTTCTCCGAGGGGGTAAAATCAAAGAAAAACAGTAGATATGTTTCATTAATAGTAAAATATAGTTAATAAAAAATAACATACATTTATAACAATCACAGTTATTTTTAACGAATATTAATCCATGGAGCGTTTTAAGAAACACAAGCAGATATTCGTTAAATAGAATCTGTCTAGATTTAAGCTAAATTCATTTTTTAGGAAGTTCATGCCACTTTTTGTATACAACTCACATCTGCGGCAGCTTTAGGTTTACAAATCGTGGTACCCAGAATGCCTTGGGCGACTTGGTCGATTATGGAGGTCACATTTGCTAGAATTGACGCTTTAAAAAACTCGAAATAAGCATATAATTTTGTTTCTGCACATTGTTTCCTTTTTAGAATTCGACATATTATCTCTGTTGTAAAAACACAAAATGTCAAGTAATGTGTTTCATCAAGAAATGCGTGTAGTTTTCCAAAAGGAGTACATGTGGCTTGCAGACATGTGCCTTTTTACGATGACATCATCAGTAAAGTCTGGACGTGACCTATGTCAGAAAGGACTGTTTGTAAACAGTGGGAAGGCGGTGGGGGTGGGGCACACCATTAACGACTAAGTGAATACATACCGTGTTTTACTCACTTTTAAAAAGGACAGAACTGGTGGATAATGTCATATTTTCTCGGAAACTAAAACGATACAGTACTAATGGTAATAACTATATATTGATCATTATTCATGTATAAAATCAAGTTCTTTACCGTTACCAAAGGAAAATGTTAGGCAAACTTCTGTCATCTTGTTTCTTTTCCCCCGGAAGAGACCACCAAAGACTTTGATTTGATTTTAGGAAAAATCTTGACAAACTTTTTTTCATTGAACACTTAAGGAAGAGATAAAACAGATATAGAAACAGATAATGAAAATTGTCTTTTAGCTGGAGTTAGGGTGTACCCCAGCTTTCTACCTTACACTGCCTGGAGCCTATCCCTGTTACTTTGACCAGGTTAAGGAGTTAGAAGATGGATAGATAATATTCAACAGTACAATAATTTACAAATTTTATATTGCTCTCTCATATAATGATTTAGGAAATAAACTATGTTCATAAAAACTTCTGTCTTTCCATAGGAATCCAAATATTTTCGAAAGTTCTAATGTATTTGTCTAGAAAATACTGTACAAAACTGGGCAATTCCTTCTGTAATATACAACCATCTATCTATCATCTCTCCCACTTATTCAGGACAGTATCATGATGAGCTTGGAGCCTATACTGGGAAGCAAAAGACAGGGGGCAGCCTGGAGCAGGACACATGCCATGGGCATTTTTGAGACATGTACCTGCATGTCTTTGGAATGCAGGAGCAAAGCAGAGTACCTGGACGAAACTTGCAAAATACAGGAAGAATATGCAAATTCCATTCACACACACACAGAGACCTGTACTCATATCTTTGTGGGGACCGCCCATTCATTTCTATGGGCAAAACCCTAATCCCAACAATGACAACCTCAACCCATACCCATACCTAACCTTAACCATAAGTAACCAAACAAAATACAACACTTTTGACATTTTTAGTGTTTTGATTGCATTCACAGAAATGAAATTGAGTTTGAGACTGCAAAACAGGTTTTTATCACATTGTGGGGACTCACAGGTTTGCAATTATATATTTGTGGGGACTCTCATTTCTATGGGGAAAACTCTAATCACAACCTTAACCTCTATCCGGCCCTAACCTTAACCATAAATAATGAAACAAATTCTTTTCGCATTTTTAGTTTTTTGATTGCGTTCACAGATCTTTGTGAGGACCTGAAAAATGGTCCCCACAATGTCAAAAAACTGATTTTTATTACATTGTTGTGGACATTTGGTCCCCATAAAGTAATATAAACCTAATCCACAAACACACACATACACATACACACACAGTCACACACAGATGTGATATGATTTTTTTTCCCAAATAGATTAACTTTTTTAATTCAACCTACGTAATTTATAGAGCAGGTATGCAATAACTTTTTAAACTAACATAACCTCATGTCATTGTCTTTGGTTAAATTAAAATTAAAATTATTAATGCAGTCCAACACATTTTTCTTTCATTGTTAATAAATGATGGAGTAGCACAGTTGCCTCACATCTCTAGGAGTGTAATTTTGGTTCCCACCACAGCCATTTTTTGGAGTTCGCATATTACCCTTGTGTTTCCATGACTTTTTTTCCAGGGTTCTTCCAGGTCGGCTGCTCATATCTGTTGGTGACAAAAGTATCTGTTTCCTGTTTGGTAGCCTATGCTTTACAGGTTTCAGATAACTAAAAAACAGTGGTTTCTGTGAACTCATAACCTTATGATGGAATGAGAAAACCATCCATCTTTTGCATGGAAAGTTGTCGTCACAAATAACATAACCAGGAACGTGTTGATATAATAGTTCCCATTATACTCTGCTACCCATTGCTGATGTGTTTAATCTCACCTAAAGACTGAAGTGTGAGTATGTCATAGCAGGATGGTTCAGGAAAAATTTGCATAACTGAAATTGAGTTGTAAGGTTTTTCCCAGAGAATTAGGTACACCTAGGGTGTATCCACTGCTACATAGATATGATGCATAAGAATTCACATGCAACTCTTGAGTTTGACTAAGAATACAATTCAGGAAACTACATTTTTGATGATTTTTTGCATGCCAGTACCTGGAGTTCTCTGTGATTGGAACGACTATACACAACTATGCTGAAACTTGAAATTTTCCACTTTGGCCTAATTCTAATAAGGTCATATTTATTTAGGGTCAGCTGAGGACTGTGTTATCCTCTGACAGCTGACAATATCCTTTGCAGCCACAGTTTTGTGGCAGTTGACCATAACATATTGGTTGGATGCTGTATTTGTTGACTGATCATTTATATTTTGTAGTTCAATGGTTGTAATAGTCATTTGGTAAGGCTATCATTGATTGCGATCTAATTGTTAAGTAATGTTGCAGTAACACCAAGTGATAAGAGTTTATGGTGATCAGTAACCTATTGTTCCTATAATTTCACATATCACCATAACCTTCTCTAGATGGACAAAAGTATTGAGACACCTGGCCATTACACCTACAGGAATTTTATTACATCCCATTCCAAATCCAGAGGCATCAAAATGGAGTTGGTCCCCCCTTTGCAACTATAACAGCTGCCGCTCTTCTGGGGAGGCTTTCTACAAAATTTTGGAGTGTGTCTGTGAGAATTTTTGCCCATTCATCCAGAAGAGTATTTGTCCGGTAGGTCCTGACATTGCACATGAAGGCCTGGCTCACAATCTCCATTCAAGTTCATCCCAAAGGTGTTTGATGGGGTTGAGGTCAGGGCTCTGTGCAGGCCAGTCAAGTTCTTCCACAGCAAACTCACCCAACCATTTATTTATGGTCATTGCTTTGTGCACTGGGGCACAATCATGCTGGAACTGATAATGGCCTTGCTCAAACTGTTCCTAGGAAGCATAGAATTATCCAGAATGTCTTTGTAGGTAGGTCAAAATAAAGACATTCTCTTAATTGCAAAAAATGCCTCCATCACTACAAAATTTCAATGCCATCTTTTGCAGCTTCACTGGAACCCAACCCCTGAAAAACAACCCCCATACTATTATCCCTCCTCCACCAAACATCACCTTTGGCACAATACAGTCAGGCAGGTAACGTTCTCCATCAGACTTATCCATCAGACTGCCAGACAGAGAATTATGATTCGTAACTGCAGGGAACATGTTTCCACTGCTCCAGAGTCCAGTGGTTGCCTGCTTTAATTGATGCATGCAGCTGATCGACCATGGAAGCGCATTCCAAGAAGCTCTCAGAGCACAGTTTTTATGCTGGGGTTAATGCCAGAAGATGTTTGGAACTCTTCAATTATTAAGTCAACAGAGCACTGGCAACTTTTACCTCGCTCTGTTACTTTACGTGATCTGTCATTTTTATTATTATTATTATTATTATTATTTACTACTACTACTACTTTAAAAATAGTTAAAAATAATATTGGACTGATTGTTTTACACAGGTATTCACTGTAGAGGACATGAGTAACATACAGAATCTTATTACTAATTCAGTGTCGTCCATGGCTAATATATATATAACTGAAGCTGATGTGCTACAAAGCCTAGCTAAGCTCAAGATAAATGAATCACGGGGCCCTACCTATAGTTTTAAAAAAGATGAGGGATACTATTTGCCGACCATTACTGTTTCAGAAATCCTTGTCTGCTAGTGTGATACCTTCTGACTGGGAGCATGCTAATATAACACCCATATTCAAAAAGGGGATAGAAGTAATCCATCAAACTATAGGATAATTTGTTTAACTTGCATAACTGGAAAAGTAATGGAAGCTATAATCCAAGTGAAAATAGTAGATTACCTGGATTCAAATAATATTCTGAGGGATGGCCAACAGATTTAGGAGAGATAGATCCTGTTTAACTAATCTACTTCGGTTCTTTGAGGAAGCTACAAGCAAAATTGATCTCAAAAAGGCCTATGATGTGATCTACTTAGATTTCCAGAAGGCCTTTGATGTTGTCCCCCACAAACGGCTCCTGCTTAAGCTCAAAGCAGCAGGGATTTTAGGAACTGTAGCAGCTTGGATCGAAAACTGGTTAACAAACAGGAAGCAGCAAGTAGTTATTAAAGGCACAATGTCACGATGGGTCTGCATTCATAGTGGGGTACTGCAAGGTTCAATTTTAGGACCACTGTTATGCCTAATTTACATTATTATATTGACACCGGTATATACAGTGAACTGGTTAAATTTGCAGACGACACCAGGGTGGGTGGTGTAGCAGATATTAAACTAGTGGCACAGAGGCTACAACGGGATCTTGATTTAATTAGTGACTGGGCTGATACCTGCCAGATAAAATTGAATGTAGACAAATGTAAGGTAATCCAGGCAGGGAGCAGAAATACAGATATTTTATGGGTTCCACTGAAATAAAGGTAGCTGATTATGAGAAAGACCATGATGTGTATGTTAATGCTTCCATGTCCCACTCTCGCCAGTGTGGGGAAGCAATTAAAAAGGCCAATAGGATGTTGGGTTACATCTCTAGGTGTGTGGAGTTGAAGTCAATGGGGGTGATGCTAAGATTATACAATTCCTTGGTAAGACCCCACCTAGAAAATTGTGTGCAGGTTTGGTCACCTTACCTTAAAAAGGACATTGCTGCCTTAGAATGTGTTAACATAGGGCTACAAGAATGTTTCCTGGTCTTAGAGGAACGTCTTATGAAGAGAGGTTAGCTGAGCTGAATCTGTTCAACCTCGCACAAAGGAGATTAAGGGGGGACATGACCCAGGTATATAAGATTCTAACAGGTCTTGATGCTGTTCAACCAAACAGCTACTTCAATATTAGTTCTAATACAAGAAAGTGTGCTCATAGGTGGAAATTAGCGGAAGAACATTTTAAATTAGATTTGAGAAAACACTTCTTTACACAGCATGTGGTTAGAGTATGGAATAGTCTTCCAGTTCGTGTAGTGCAAGCTAAAACCTTGGTTTCCTTTAAATCAGAGCTAGATAAGATTTTAACAACTATGAACTATTAATTGAGTTTTCCCTAAACGAGCTTGATGGGCTGAATGGCCTGCTCTCGTTTGTAGATTAAAAACATTTTAATATAATGGCAGGAATAGACCAGGTCTTGACTTCACTACAGGTACATGGAGTACTGTGGCAGGAGCTCTGGGCACAACCTCTTTCATCCTGTCCCTCTCCAAAACACCAAAGAGGTTCTGAAAGGTCTGGCTCTGGATGCGGGTCTCTGTCAGCTGCTGGACCTCCTGGTTTGATCGAGAGGGACAGAACAGAAGGCAACTTGGTCACAGAAGAATGAAGAGGCTGGGGGACTCTGGGTGCAGATGATCCCTCAAGGCCTTGCTCCTCACCATCATGATGGCCTGCTTGTAGTAGGACTCTGTCTGCACCTGCTGCAGCATCTGCACTATGGTCTTTACCTGTACTCCTCCGCTAGAGGACCAAAAGAGGAGAGGGCAAGGATGTCAGCTTACAGTCATATTAAACAGTCAGCTCATTATCTATTAGCCTTTTCCATAGACTACTGATCAACATGAAAAGCTTCTGGGGTTCAACAAAATGGCTCTATTTGAATACAGGCAGCTCTTATTTAACATACAGCAGACTTGATAAAATCCAGACTTGTAAAAAATATCTAAGATACACTCTATGGACAAAAGTACTGGGACACACCTCTTAATCATTGAATTTAGGTGTTTCATTCAGACCCATTGCCAGAAGAGTATATAAAATCAAGCATCTAGCCATGCAGTCAGGTTTAGAAACGTTTGTGAAAGAATGGGTCGTTCTGAAGAGCTCTGTGAATTCAAGCGTGGTATTGTCACAGGATGCCACCCTTGCAATAAGTCAGTTCATGAAATTTCTTCCCTGTTAGATATTCCATGGTCCACTGTAATTGGAATTATTGCGAAGTGGAAGTGTTTACGAACAACAGAAACTCCACCACAAAGTGGCAGGCCACATAAAGTAACAGAGCGAGGTCACCGAGTGCTGAGGCGCATAGTGGGTAACGTTGTCTCAAAAACTGCAGACTTCCTCTGGCATTAACCCCAGCACAAACACCGTGCACTGGGAGCTTCATGGAATGGGCTTCCATGGCTGAGTAGCTGCATGCAAGCCTCACATCACCAAGTGCAATGCCAAACGTTGGATGGAGTGGTGGCACACCGCCACTGGATTGTGGAGCAGTGGAAATGAATCTTGTTTTTCTGTCTGGCAGTGTGAAGGATGAGTCTGGGCTTGACAGATGGAGGAGAACACTACCTTCATGACTGTCCCGCACACAAAGCAAGATCCATAAACACATAGTTGGATAAGTCTGATGTGGAGAAACTTGACTGGCCTGCACAGAGCCCTAACCTCAACCCGATCCAACATCTTTGGGATGAACTATAACAGAGATTGCAAGCCAGGTCTTCATGTCCAACATCAATGCCTGATCTCATAAATGTTTTCTGGATAAATGGGCAAAAATTTCCATAGACACACTCCAAAATCTTGTGGAAAGCCTTCCTAGAAGAGTGGCAGCCGTTACAGCTGCAAAGGGGGGACCAACTCCATATTGATGCCTATGGATTTAGAATGGGATGTCATTTAAGTTCCTGTAGGTGTAATGGCCAGTAGTCCTAGTACTTCTGTCCACGTAGTGTATATAGTTTATGGAAGTGCTAATGCAAAAAGGCAACATACACTAAATTTTCACTTTTTTCATTGATTTATTCTGATGATTGGTTCTTTAGTACATAATACTAGTATATTTTGGCTTATGTGTTTTGTGCTACAAGGTGTCTTGAATGGTATAGTAACATAAATACATAAAATGTGACTTATGTAAGGGTTGTGGAACAGATTACTTACGTCAGTATACAACTGCCTGTATATTAAACAAGCATTCCATTGTTGGGCAATAAACTAGCTATTAAAACATCAAATACGATCATTAAAAGAAACATGCTACAAACAGAAATGGGTATCGGCTTTTGGTTAAGGGGGTCACCAATCGTACAATAGCTCATTTTCACACGCCTTTTCCTGGCCCTGGTCCTCAGCCTGGCCCCTGCAGCACAGAACCTCGAAAGCCGCCCGGATGCCAAGGCGCCTCCTCAGCACTGACTCTTGCATGGACATCTACAGGGGGATAATGGACATCTACAGTGGGATAGTGGACATATACAGGGGGACATGGAGATCTACAGGGGGATAATGGCCATCTACAGTGGGATAATGGACATATACAGGGGGACATGGACATCTACAGGGGGATAATGGACATCTACAGGGGGATAATGGACATATACAGGGGGACATGGACATTTACAGGGGGATAATGGCCATCTACAGTGGGATAATGGCCATCTACAGGGGGATAATAGACATCTACAGTGGGATAATGGACATCTACAGTGGGGTAATGGACATCTACAGTGGGATAATGGGACATCTACAGTGGGATAATGGACATATACAGGGGGACATTGACATCTACAGGGGGGTAATGGCCATCTACAGGGGGATAATAGACATCTACAGGGAGATAATGGCCATCTACAGGGGGATAATAGACATCTACAGTGGGATAATGGACATCTACAGGGGGATAATGGACATATACAGGGGGACATGGACATCTACAGGGGGATAATGGCCATCTACAGTGGGATAATGGCCATCTACAGGGGGATAATAGACATCTACAGTGGGATAAT
>JAODKC010000021.1:19480746-19498773 GCA_026777985.1 Mormyrops attenuatus | reverse complement strand
CCCCCCCCCCCCCCCCCCCCCCCCCCCCCCCCCCCCCCCCCCCCCCCCCCCCCCCCCCCCCCCCCCGCCCGCCCCGCGAGGGGTCAATTCTGTCATGGTCTTTAGGCCTCGCACTGTTACCTTTATTCTACTTTTAGGTTCTTTTTTCCCCCCATTCAGCAAATCTAGTTCCTCCATCTGGCCAATAAGTCCGCTGATAAACATACGTGCATTTTTCCATAATAATCCAGTTTGTGATTGATGGGTAAACTCATTTGACCAAACTTTTCAGTCGTGAAGCATGAGCCGTTGTTAGATCCCCCGCTCAGTGACATTTCACACTGGTTATGCTAATCTACTTGCTCACTTGACAAGTATCTTCTGTTACATGAATCATAATGACTGGAAAAGTTACAAACAAATGCTCCAAGATCTTTGTAAATTAAAAAAAAATATATATCTATATATTGCTCAGTTTTAATTTTTTTTTTTGGATGTACTGTAATGTTCTCATGATAGAAATGATCTCCATTAACACTTCTTAAAAGTATCTTGAGTATGTCTGGTGGCTGCTCATGTACCTGCACTGATTAAATGAGACGATGCCCGTTATTCACTTTTACGGTATAAAGAATAGTGCAATTATTCAAACGAAACATGGCAACACATAGAAAACCATAGAACAAAATGAAATCAGGCACTATGTTTTTAAAACCATTCAGTATTAGTAACAGCAAATTAATTTAAGAAAAAAAGGACAACAAATGAAGGATTTCCTACACAAAAGTGATACAAAAAAATTAAAAAACCAGTTCGCATTTTTTTCTTGGCGATTACTTGCGTAATAAAAAGTAAATGTTTTTTTCTAAAGAATTATTTTTTCTTGACACAAATGTCTGAAATAATTTAATATAATGACACAGAAAATAAGGCAGGATATGCAGAATGGCTTCTCCACCTTTCTGAGAGCGTCTTCTTGAGAGTCCCAGAAAGTGAATCTATGAGTAGTCACCTTATACCTTGGCAAGCTCTGATTATCAAAATACAAAATGACTCCATTTACATTTGCATTAAGTCAACAGATGACAATCTACACTCAACACTTCTGAGGTTGGATGGGAAAACCTACAGATCCAAGCGCCCTTATGAAAGACCTGCTGTGCTGTTGTTGTGTGACATGGAGAGGAGAGTAAAACTACAGGCTAAAGTGAAATACAGTTTCAGACTCTTTCAGCGCGCCGACACACACGCGACGCAAAGGGATGCTTTCGGAGAGGTCTTCACAATTTTTTGGAGAACCAATTCGTGGAAGCTGGACCAATCGTATGTTCTGCAAGATGACATCCTGTGTGGCCTTAGCCCTTATTTGGCTGCTCTGGAGCAGTTTCTGGAATGCAGTGACATACGCCATGCAAATGCTGAAATGCTGTAAGAACCGTCCTCCAATGAGAAACACTACCCTCGTCACACACCCAGACTAGAGGACATGCAGGAGGAACAGCTGCTTGGGTATAAGGCGGTCTTCACCAGCTCTCTCCCACCTAAAACAGACCCCCCCCACACACACACATACCCAGATCCAGGTATGCACCTCTGCCAGAAGACACCGTTTCTCTTGGGCTTCCAGTGTGGAGACAGCCTTGCTTACATTTTTTTTTTACTTTTTAAAAAATAAATAAATGTCAAATGTTTATAAATAAATGTTGATTGAATGTTAATAAATGTTAAGCAACATTTATTAAGCAACAAAAAAAAACGCAGACAATGGAAGGGGGGAAAAAGAAAACAAAACCATCGATGGTGTGTGGCTCAAAAGTAAGCCGCTGTGCTAGTGAGGGGAAGGTTGTTGGTTCAGATCCCATGGGTGCTGGAGTGAGAATGAGGTCTTCGACCTGCGTTACTTCAGGAACTGGCTAACCCTGCTTGCTCTTCATTTTGGATATAAATGTCAGGTAAAAGTAAATATATGATAGATTTGGTTATCGAAAACATTCTGCCAGGCCAGGGAAACGTCCTGCAAGGCTGAAGGTGCCCGTCCGCCATATTGAGCAGTTCTGCTTTAGTGGAGATGTGGGACAGAGAAAGCAGGAGGACGTCTTCTGCTGCCCCAGTGTGGGAGTTGGTCATGCCGCTCACGGTGGCACAGACCTAAACATCTCGCCTTGATCTGCCCCTGTGACTCTTGTAGCTCCATGATACAAGTCAGTGTTAGCAATGAAGTGAGATCTCTAGACCAAACTAACTGGTTTTATACTCGTAATCCCACAGTTCCAAGAACAGGTGCTTTGGTTTAGATATTCCTCTCAGCTGGGAGATATTTGAGAGCATTGGCGCCGTACTTTCGCGACAGATCCTGGTGGAATTCCTCCTTGAGCACGTTCAGACAGGACCTGTAGCTGGAGCGGAACTTGGAGGAGTCAAAGCTGGGGGCATGAGGCGTGTGGATCATGAAGGCATTAGGTAGGACCACCAAGTCGTACTCCTGGAGATGGAAGAAAAGAGAACTTAATTTTCCTGACTTTACGATCAGCATGGTGCCCAGAATGCCACTGCACTTGTATCACTCAGCATAAAGTCCGTAAGCAGCGTCCAGCCTACCTGGGCGTCCAGCTCCATGATGTGGGAGACTTTATTCCAGCCAAACCCTACAAACCTCTGGTCATACTCTGGACAGTCCCGCCGCACCACTACGTAGGGCTCGAATTCGGGCTCCCACTCCACCTTGTAGGGGGTGGTGGCCGTCCGCCACTTGGCGTAGTTTGTCGGTGCGTGGCCCTTGGTCCATACGTGGTACCTGACACGTGCGCACAGACAAACACAGACAGCAGCTATGCGGTAATCAATCAGATTAAGGATTTAGTGAACGACAAATTTCCACAGATATAATGTAAAATACCAACTATAATAAAAAGTCTAATGGACAATATAACATCAATATTAATCTAAATTAGTGGTCCCCAACCTTTTTTTATAGTTAGAGCTACTTTTACAAAGACAACACTCTGGCAAGTTATGGAATCCCAACAAGGGACAAGAAGGGGTACCCCTCAGGGACTGGAAAGGGACAAGAAGGGGTACCTCACGGGGACTGGAAAGGGACAAGAAGGGGTACCCCTCGGGGACTGGAAAGGGACAAGAAGGGGTACCTCTCGGGGACTGGAAAGGGACAAGAAGTGGTACCCCTCGGGGACTGTAAGTTGCGTCGCAATTGACTAGAAATGTCAAGTCAATTTATTGTGTGGCACATTCAAAAATAACAGGAGTTGACCTAAAATGCTATCCAATCCTTGTCGATTGACCAGTTGGCGACCAGTTATCCAGATTGTTTAAGTATAACTGAATTCTGGTTAGGGGATCACCCATAAATCCTAAAGCCTAATCTCAAAATCTATGTCACACGCACACGCACCATGACGGCATGCAGACAAGTAAAGTATGAACTAGGCATTTCAAGTGAGCTTTAGGGTCTGGTAGAAGCTAGAAATGACGGCCTGAACCCAACCCAGGCCTGTGGCATTCAGGCGGCACCCAACCCAAGCATGAATGTTAAAGATATTTCTCAGCCTGAGCCCGACAAACACGGGACAAATCTTAATGATGTCATGCTGCAGAGGCTCAAACACACACACATAAACAAACGGGTGCACTGTCTTACACACTAAGGCAATGTTTCAAAAGCTACAATGAGCCTGAGCCCAACCCAAACCAGACAACTGCATGAAAAAATTGGCCCAAACTCAGCCCAAATCTGGCAATGAGCTCCGTTTGACCTATAATGTGGCTGACTATGAAGCCTTATGCAATGCACTAGTTCTCCATTTGGGGGCAGTGTGGCACTGATGTTCAACCAACTGGCATCTGGCATTCTGAATCCATGGTAACTCCACTCATAGTGTGAAAAGTGACCAAGTACTACTGATGTTAAAGCAAAAGTTTTAGGCCATTAAATCCATGAATACCCTCCTAAAAATAAAACTGGTTTTGAAAGTCTAGGTTGCTAAAAGGTGACTTTTAATAAAGCCAGTGATTCAGTTGGCTCCTAGATCAGACTATTACAATATCCATCCATCCATCCATCCATCGACCAATCATTTACATGGGAAAGGATCATATGGGCCTGAAGTCTACACAGGGCCAATGTCTAGAGTATACCCTTGATTATAACAGATAATGATAATAATAATAATAATAATAATAATAATAATAATAATAATAATAGGAAATGTACAATATTATAGACTGGGAAATTTTACCATAATGATACAGCAAACTAGTTCAGACATAAGATGTTATAAGATGGAAATAATTCTTTGAAACATTCATAAGAACTATTAACATCAAATGTAGGTTTGTAAACATACAAAGGAAGGCAACTGTTTGCATTTTATAAATGTAATCCAGAGATTTTTATTTGCTTAATTCAATGAATTGCAGTACATATGATTAAAACAGCATTTATTCTGTATTTAATCGAAGACTTGTCTTACAAACTTCTTTTTAAGAAAACGTTGACATCTGCACAGTTTTTCCACTCATTTAGAAACAATTCAAGCTTTACAAAAATACCCACTTATGTTTGTGTTAGAATTCCACAGTAAATTAGTGTAATCCCGTGGTGGATGCGCTTGTCTTACAGATGGTTTCAACAGATCTCCATTAGCAGCTGTCCAAGTGACAGCTAGCCCAGTTAATCGATTGGATCAAGACAACACAGAGAAGAACAGACAGGAATGTGCTACAGAGGAAAATGTAGGAAACAGAGACAAAATTACTACTGCTTACACAAGATGGACTTTGTAAAAATGCCTAAAAACAAAAACCACAAAAAATGCCACATCAAATTTGGGGTGACTGGAATAAGTAGATACAAGATGTGTTGAAAAAATGACTAATTTTCCAGTACTAGCCCAGTGCAATAAAAAATTGAATAGTCTGATAATCTTCACTCAGCAGCTTGAGCACAGATATCAAACGCATCTGTTAATAACCAAAATTTGCTATATATAAACCTTGCAAAGTATCACAACACAAATTATTCCACTTCATTGGAACTTTGTCGGTCTTCACATCCATTTAAAGGTGCGAATTTGGGATGCTAAGCAGATTATTTACCTGGTACAGGGTCTGAACACAGCATAAATATAACAATAATGATTTTTATTATTATAATAACCTTTGTTATTGTAGATGGAATCTATAGAGTACACATTCTAAAGCGTAATTGTATAAGTATGATTATAGTTATATTAGACATATAGTTATATTTGTAACTTCTAAATTGCTAGCCTTGGATAACCTGCTGGGCTTCTTTAAATATTTAAGAGCTCATTATGGTCGCTGGACTTGTATGTTGACATTGGCAAAGTGAAATGATTGAGACAAGGGAAATAAAGGGTGGTGGTGGGGGTGGTTTAGAGGGTTGTCTCACCTGAAGGGGTAGAGGGTCCCCATGTCCAGCATGGAGAGGAGCTCAGCTTTGGATTTGGGGAAGGAGAGACGGTACCTCAGGGTCTCAAAGGCTGGTACCACCAGAGCCTTCTTGGTGTGAGCCATGTCCAACTGCAGGACGGACTTCCTGCGCAGAAATCACAAACATTACTGTAAAACCGGTCAACAAGGTCAAGTCAAGTGGGCTTTACTATCATACCATCCATATACAGATATGCAGTGGCTTCACAGGACTTAAAGTACAAAACATAGGGCAGTGAAAACAGGGTGGCTGGACCCAAGGGCTTATATAGATGATTCCCTCAGACGTATGGTTAAAGAAGAAGACTCTTCAGACACAGAACTGCTCACCTAAGGTAATCATAGAGGCCATACATGGGCAGGAAGTCGACGTCGGCCAGGAACACGTACGCGGTGCTGGCGTGCCTCAGTGCGACGTTGCGCAGCAGGTTGACGGGGTAGAACTGGCCCTCCTTGTAGACCACGTGGTAGCCCACATTCCTGCGGTTCTTCAGCAGCTCCGAGGATTGGGCGTAGCGCAGGAACTGCTGGGCCTCAGCGTCGGACATGTAGAGGGCCAGGCTGATGGGGCCCTCCCAGTGCTTGCAGATGGCCTCCAGCATCTGCAGCCTGGATACACACAAGTGACCTTCACTCAGGTGTCGTCCTTCCCCACGGGAGACCGTCAAAGCTGGGTCAGGCAGGGGTTTCCCCAAACACAGCAGGTACACAAAGAACTAAAAACACTTCAGATACTCGCCACATACCATATTTATTCCACTGTTCATGTTGCAAAGTTATTAATTATCCTTGTTTATATACAATAATGCATGCAAATTGCATGAGTCCTGATTCGCATTGTCCTATGGTTCTGCACTTTTCAAGTTCTGAATCTTCCAGTAACACTTTACTTGAGGGGACACAAATAATGTAGTAGTACACTCTTAATTAATGTTAATATCGATATTGCATATCATGCCAATTCAATTGCTGCATCATAAGGACTGCGACTGTCAGCTGGGATGAGACTATTGATAAGTTACACTGAAATATTTTTGTGTCATACGACACAAAACTTAAGCCTTGCAACTTTAATGATTGTTCCTTTTCAAGATTATCTTGTATATGTTACAAAAGCACTGGTTTCTGTCTTAGCACAACTTGTGGCAATGCCACAAGGTTTTGACCGACTCTCTTGGTAGATATTAAGTTCTTTTTTCTTATTTTTTTTTGGGCAAATTTTGACTACTTTTTTCACAAATATCACAACATTTATTGCAAACTTATTTTCCAATTCTTGCAGCCCTATTAACTAATAATCATATATAATCATAAAAACACTACTCTGGTTCCCTATGTAATTTACTATCAATACACATCCCAGTGTATCTATCTATTCCTGAATATAGAACCTTGTTAAACTAACCCACCGATTACATTTTTCACTCCTTCCTGAAGTGCTAACAGTCTGCAAAGGCTGGAATTAAGAATGGAATTAGTGCCTATGCTCACACCTGTCCATGGAGAGCTGGGCGACGAGGGTGACGTCAGAGCCGTCCTCGGTGGGGCTGTAGCCGTACTGCAGGAAGTACAGATGCATTCTGTGCACCGTGATCCGCTCCCGCCGGAAATCGTAGCACTGGTCGTCCTCGTCCAGCTCTTCCAGCGCGGCCTGTAACTGCGGGGCAGGGGGTTGGCGATAATTGGATACTGGCGTCAGATGTTGGATGAGAATCAGAGAGCGGCAAATGGGAGCTGGGTGACGTGACCACTGGGGTGGAAACGTCTGACAATTTAAGGCAGCGTGTTGAATGAGTATGGTGTGACAGTTTTTTGTTGTGGGGGGAGGGGGGACCTCACCCGGACGCTCTCGGGGCTGGGCTGGCTGGGGCAGCCGAAGAGCTCCCTGCGCAGCAGGTTTCCGTCGTACTCCAGGAAGGTCAGGTACAGGTTCCGGAAGAACTCCACGTGCTTGTTCTTCACACGCAGCTTCTTGGGCGAGTTCCAGTGGATCACCTTGGGATTCAACATAAACTTTCTCACAGACAACATTATACTGGTATAAATTTACAGAGAAATGAAACTCTGGCTCACTGCTTCGCAAAAAAAGGGTAAAAATAAATAAATGAAGGGGGGGGATAAAAACGAAGGCTAAACAGAAGATAAACAAAAGGCTATATATAAAAATACTACAGAAAGATGTTACATTGCTGTATACAGCGTGCATGTAGTCAGTCAAAGTCACGCACATCTCTTCCTGACATATGTCTGAACTTTCTGAGCAGGCGTGAGGTTATAAACCCTGAGCCCCCCCCCCCCCAATGTCATCCTGTCTGCCCAAGTATACAAAATACAATCTCTGCACATTCCAGGATCCCCACCCACATCTAGGCTCCGTCAGTCATCCAGGGCTCCCACCAATGTCTATAAGAACGCAAACACTGCAGTATTTACAGTCATTTACAAGATAATCATCTTCCATTCTGAATTTCCACTAAGATCAACACCAGTATATAAGAACATGTCTTTGAATGGATGTAAGGAAGGGTTTCCTGTCACTTTCTTTGACGCAAACACACTAAACTCTGAAATAAGGTCATCTGGTAGAATTACCAAGATAACCAAAGGTCTTATACCAAAGTGAGCAAAAATCAACTAAAACAATCTATAGCAATCTGTCCCCACCTCACTTCTGTAGCTACTTGGGGTACAATGATACAGTCAGGATTCGTTTTGACACATGATTCCGGATTCACGCTTTGACACACCCACAACATATTCAACACAATCAAGACTGAAAACAAACTAAAATCTCACAGTTCTTATTTATTCCCCTTTAGGCATGCACATTTTCGAAAAAATGTTTTCAAACCACTTCTTTTTTTGCAGCTTTTCCCAGCTTTTAATGTGCATATAAAAATCTCAAAATCTCCTAACTACATAAAAAACAAGCAGATCCCTACCATCTTGACACTAAAAGGAAATATATGATTAAAATCAGAATGTTCTTAATGTATAAACAATGTATACGACTGAAAAACTAAAATCTCACAGTTCTTATTTACTCCTTTTTAGGTACGTACATTTACAAAAAAAAAATCTGTTCGCAAATTATTTCTTCTTGCAGTTTTTTTGTTATCCTGCAGACCTATGCCTATTGTGCCCTTTTGTATTAACATTAATAAATGATTTTTTGCCACGGCACATTATTACACTCATACAATGCGTATCATAATTTTTTTGAATAAAGAAATATTGTGTCACGGTGCCTTGTTACACCCCTACTAGGTATCTGCATTTCTGAAGCCTGTACCATTCCAAATGTCATCTGCTAAAGGGACACACGCAGGCTGGAGGAAGAGGAGGAGGAGAGAGTTGGCTTTCATTTCACTGAAGCTTTGCAGGCCTACCTTGAGGTCGGACACCTCGGTGTAGCACTGTTCTGAGCGTGTGTGGTCAGACAGCTGAACGTTCCAGAAACAGGGCAGCTGGTGCACCAGGACCGGGTTTTGCTTGATAACTGCATTAAAAATGTCCTGTACAAGCAAAGAAATTCCAAACATTACTTTCCACAGTGAGTAAGATCTTCCTGTGCATTGCCTTACGTTTTATCAATCATTAAGTCTGTCCCATGTCATTAAAACTATGAATGAGTTTGTCATTTGAAAGAAGTTGCAGCTATTTTGTTGCTATATGTTAAAGTCTGAAACCCTGTAATTCTATATGCATTATTAGATCATTGCATCACATTTACTTATTTAGCAAAAGTCTTCATCAAAAGCAATGCACAATCGAGAACGCAGGGTTAGAATCTCCACTGAGTAATTGGGGGTAAGAAACTCAGTCAGTGGCAAGTGAGAAAACTCAGTCAGTGGCAAGTGAGAAATCACTCTGTGGAGACTGGGATTTGAACTGGTGACCTTCAGAACACAAGCACAGTGCCCAAACCCACCGAGCCACACAGCACAGTTCGACATCAGCTGTGATCTATAGGCTGAGGGCTCACCATGGCTCAGCAGGTAACACCGCTGCTATCTGGCACGTGTGGTTCACATGTTCTCCCCTTTTCTTGCTGATTTGCCCCCATAAATGGCCCATAGTCTTGTGACTAAAGAGCAAACATTGTGTTTGGTGTGCCTGCCCTTGGTGATGGACCGACATCCCGTCCATGGTGACCTTATGCCCTGTGCACCAGGCCCCTGGGAACCTCACCAGGATAAGCTATTGTCATTTACAATTCAGCTCTGGAATCTGAACACACCGTTTCTTTTTGTATGACACCCCTTTGAATAATAGCGTCTGACAAGTAATCAAATGCAAATAAAGCACAATACATATAGCAGGGGCTGCAGAATATTAATAAAAACTGTTACTTGCTCAAGGGGGCCGAATTCAGTCCACAAGGCAGGTCCACAATACCTTGGCCAAGAAGTCTAACTATACACAATGATCCATTATGCATTACTGCGAAAGAAGCAGTCTGTATTGTTTCATCTGACATTTGAAAACAGCGTTGTCAACTACTTCATTAATGAGATGGATGACCGCTGACGAACAGTGACCCCCAGAGGCGCAGCGCCGGAACTGACCTGGTCGGCCAGCGACGTGGAGAGCATGCTCATAAGTTCCCTCTCCGCGGTCAGCCGCCACATCTGCTCCCAGCCAATCCTGCGGAGCCGGTCCAGAAGCAGTAGGATAACCCCTGCAATCAGGACAGACCACACAAGGGGCATCTCAGACCACACAACCTCAGACACGTGTCACTAATTGTTCATTTAAATTCAAAAGATTTAACAAAAGGTCACTTTGCCTGTGACCACTCACACACACTCCGCCCAGTACCAAATAAATTTAATAGTATCGATGAAAATTTCCCAGTGATTAATGACCTTAATAAAATGACAAAATTTTTGGAAAGAAAAGGAAATTAAACAAACCTGTGTTGAATCCGCGTCCAAGGGCAGGCCAAGGCTTATGGTTCTTCCAGAGGTTTCCCAGATACCAGTCACTCTGATTCTCCACCAGTCCGATCGCCTGTTTGTCTGAAAGAGGAACACAGCATTACGGCGTGAGGCTCTCGGACCCGAGACCCCTCCCTGCGTTACCTCACGGCAATCCGACGTCCCACACCGGTGAACTTCCGGAATATGGCCCACAGCTCGGCCATGTCGGTGGCGAAGGTGATGTCCGTGTCCAGGACGATGACCTTGGTGAGGTCAGGGGGCAGCGCTTTGGTCAGGGTGAGCTTCATCAATCCGTAAATCCCCGAGTAGTGCTTGTTGGGGATCCAGGCCACCTCTGACTGAAACATCACAGCGAAAAAAGCAGAGCTGAGTGCCTTGAACGCCTAGCAAGTGCATTTCAGCTCAATTACATCAGAAAACAGGATCGTTCAGGAGCACAACACACCTTCTGACATAGCAGAGGGCAAAAAACAAAAACAGGCTCGGATAAGATCTTCACATCACCAGCAACGGCAAGTGAATGTTCTACATGGCAGCCTTGGAAGAGACTTACAAACAACATCATATCATTAATGGCAAATCAAAGGTTCAACATAATGATACAACATCACAGAAAACCAATAACCCGCCTTCCCTCAATGCTAGATACATGTTTCATTCATCAACTCAATCAATTAGGCTCATATTAAAAGCACCTGGTTTCAGCGCTTTCCTTGTGAAGTATTGAATCTCACAGAATAGCAAGCGTTTGTTTCATGATCAACTTTTTGGGCACAAACCCTGCTTACTCTCCTAGTCTGCTTCTCCTTTGCCTAGCGGATCCTGTTACTTGCCCTGCATTCCTGCCATTGACCTATGCCTGTTTTCGGGCTATGTCTTTGGATCACAATTTGGATTCATTTGCCGGTGTTTGCCCCTACCTGTCTTTGACCTTTTGCTGTCTATGGGCTAAGACTCTGGAAATAACCTCGAAGCTCCTGAACTGTGATCTCGTTCCTGTCCAGCTATTACACAAGTGAGCTTCGATAGCTTTGGATCTTTTTTTTTTCTTTTGCGATAGTCTGTGGTTTAATCCCAGCTCTTCAGAGACAGTGATGATGAGGCACAATATTTAAGGCTTAAGCACTTTATTAGTTCAACACCAGATGTTACCCATCCATCTGAGACGGCACCCTCTCCGTTGTCTCTTCAGTTCTTCTCATTCCTTTTCTCTCACATCTCATGCATACCCCATGCATGCAACCTTTCTAAAGACACTTTATTTGTACAAGTGTGATATCCTTATTTTCGCATATCCCATCATGCTCTCCTTTGAGACATACACATATACACCAGGGAGAGTGAGGCTTGGGGTCAGAGCAGAGAGTCAGTTATTCATCTGGCGGCCAATGGCAATAGAACTATTCTGCTTGGGATTCAAATCGGTGACCTTCCGATCACAAGCAGAGCGGCCCCTCCCAGACCGCCTTTCGCCTCATCCAAACTGGTTTTCTAGGTTACACAAAACTAGCCATCTCAGAAATAATGGAAATATATAATAACCAAATATCCAAGCTTATCTCTACCTCCGATCCAGGGTTTAATTCCCATGGGGCATGTCGGTGCCAGAAGACGCTTTGGCTTATCAGGAGAAGGAAATGGGTAAGAAGGGGATCATGGTTACCTTCAGATCATCTGCATCGTAGAAGCTGACCAGCACGGACGGCACCATCCAGGACGCAAAGAGGGAGCTGAGGATCTGGTGGGCGACCGCATCCGTGATAAAGTGAAAGTGGAGGGGATTCCTCCTGCATGGAACAGGATGAATGTGGTCATCAGCATGACAGATGCCAGGTTAGTCACTCCAAACAACATGAGTCAAGTTTCAAGGAAAAAAAAAATCTTGATCATTTATTAACAAATAGGAAATGCAGTGTACACTTTGTCAGCATAAGTGTGATGATTTTAAACCAAGTGTGCAAATTCAGTCATCCCAGGAATAAGCAAGCAGGCCCTGCATGTTTATTTGACCTGCCCAGAGACTATGGGCCCTAGAAACAGGACAGGGCAGCATACTAAGCACCAGAGAGGCGGTCTGGCATACCAACCAACATCCAGCCAACGCCCGATCACACAGCACTACCTAGCAACAGCTGCAATACCACCTTGTCAACAAGAGGCGGAGCCGTAGCATGCCACAAATAACAAGAAGATGAGGCAGGGGCTGGGTCACGATTATCGGCAACGCCAGGAGAAAGAGAACAAAAGCACAGGCCCTAAAGGACCAGCAGAAAGCAGTGGGATTTGGTAAACATCTGCTCGCTTTGTCAACAGGCAGATTAGGAACATCGCAGGGCAAGGGCTGCGAGCGAGAGGCTCCAGAACGAACCATGGCAGGCGTCTGCTCTCACCTGTGGAACAGGATGGACTTGACCAGGGTGACGACGTCTCTGCTGGCGTTGTGACCAGCACACACGCATGCGACATGGATAAGCTGGGGGGGGACAACACACAGAAAAAACCTGGAAACTGCAATATTCTACAGCCAAGGACAGGGATCACTGTCCAAGCTGGTTAGCTCATTCACAGTAAAACATTCCAGCATTAAGAGGACTGATATTACTTTGTTTAATGTATTTGAGAAGGACAGATACCAACAAGATCTTAAAATAAGATCATACTTTATTTATCCCTGGGGAAAATTGGTTAAGGGACAAATGTCTCCACAGTGTGTGTGTGTGTGTGTGTAATCTTAGCTAAATAATATCATGTTTATGAAAAAAAGCCATCATCAGTGACCTTGATGCAGTGGCTCGTTCTTCTTGGAGAAAGTTCAAGAGAACTTATTCTGTCCATAATATAAACAGCATGTCCATATAACATAATCAGATAAAGAAGATCCAACATTTTTAAGCCCATTAGTATATTATGCATGGCTTTACCCAAATGGCAGAATTCGAATTTTAAAAATAACCCATTGTTAGAACAGCAATCCAGCATACAAGTGTTTCTGAACCCAGTCCATGAGGACTGCCAGAGAGTACACACTTCTTGCTCCCTCCCAGCTCCCAGCCAATCAAGAACATCAAATACCTGGTACAGGCGTTATGAGAGCAGGAAGGGAGAAAAAATGTGGACTGTCTGGGGGTCCCCAAGGAATGTGTTGAGAAACACAGCCAAATGTGACAAGGCACTCTATGAGCAGTAAGCAGAACCCCAGTCTTCTGGAGGAACAGGGAGAAAATCATTAGCACCTCACCTCACACCTCTCCACCAAGGGTTCTTGGGCACAGTTGCTCCGGTTGCCTTGCTTGTCCGTTGTGTTCTCGCTGTCCAGTGGCCCTGTGTCTACTACTGCCACCAAGTGGTGACTGCTGTAATTCCCCTCCGGCACCAGTAGCTCCCTCCTTTGCGACTGGTTTAGCTGGAGGCGCAGCCTGCGGTTCTCCCTCTCCACCTCTCGCACACGTAACTCCAGGCCTTCCCGCTCCAAGTACCGCAGCTCAGATTGGTCGACGACACAAGGGGAGAACATCAAAGAATGTCCGTCTGTGAAAGAGGCGGACGCTGTCATTCCCAGCTTAACGTTTTCCCTTAAGCGTGATGTAGCACAGCTAACGTAGCTCTGGGGTGAAGCAAAAGGTCAGCCAGGTATTTTATTTTAGCCTTCAAAAGATCCAGAGGTCCAGAGAGGCTTTAGTACACAAACCAGCCTACTGTACATCAACATATTTGACAGTGAAAGTTTTCCCCATCATGCTTAGCATCTGAACCACTATACTGAAAAACTGAGTTCATTTTAAGGTAAGAGAAGGACTAACAAGCAATGATGAATTATGGACATACCCTTTATAACGTAACTACTGATTCCTTAATGCGTTAAAAAAGATTGCTCCATTTTGCATGTTTTGTAACTAAAAACTATGCGTTTTAACCTTGAGAATAAAAAAAGCTATACACATAATGCTATTCTCTTTGGGTGAGAAAATGGACACCCCCCCCCCCTTTGTAATCTCCCTTAACCTCACAATATGGGGCAAACACAAGACAAATGAGACCATTTTTTTCCTGTCATTATTTGTATTTTAAATGAGTCTAAACAGGATCCAGGGCATTTTGTTTACGTGTTGTAATTCTTATAGTACAAAAAAATCCCAAGTTGATACACAATGAAAAGAAGTCTCATTATAAGCTTCGTTTCTGTCACAGAAGTTATATAATAAGCAAAATGAACAAGATGAATAAATGAGCATGTTGTTAACAAACCGAAAACATAAACAAAATGCTCTCACGCCACAGGCACCCCCATCTGGTGTGAATTTGCACCTGGATACAGATTCTCTCACCTTCACATAAGCTGTCCCATGGTTATTTTATTCTTCCTTGGGAGTTTTCATATACAAAAATACTTTTCCATTAGCGTCATACTCCATTTGCACATCATTTACAATTTTTATGAACACACGATTATTTATTTACATTTTTTACAACCTACTACTTTCTAAACTTAGAAAACACAACGTATACAATGAAATTTCAACCGACACTTAAAAGACTGTACTACAAGTGACATACCTAATATATATTTCAATTTACAAAATTTATGATGCATTGCTGAAAGGGAAAAAGATGAGGAGTAGTTACATTTCACTCCTACTGTAATCAAGCCTCCATTTGAGATGCTATTTATGCCAAGTGAAAGCCTTTATTTAGATTGAGAGCAGGAGAGACATTGCCTGAAGCTCAAATTGCATGCTGTTAAACAGTAAAAGAGGTTAAATTTCGTTTAGAAGACAACTCATTTCCCAGGCTCCTGGGTCTGTCAAAAGGGGAAAAATGCACAGTAAAACTTTCACCCATCAATATTTCCAAATCCAGTCCTGCCTTTTTTCTGAGATTTGTGTGGTTTCCTGTTTTTCCTATATCTAAGATTATGGGGTAGTACTGTCATGGAGGTACATCAGCACGATATAAAGCCCTTATTTAAAGCTGACACATGACAAACCAGGGATTAGCAAGTCATTACCGCATTACCTTTGCCAGCAAACCATTGTTGTGCTTATGGAGGTGGTTTAATAATCACCCCGGGGTTTTCCTGCAAAGCGCCAAGGTGACTGGCAGAGAAATGACGAGTAATTCGGTAACAGGCATAGCACCAGACTAACCAGTTCTCAATTAGTGACTGAAAAAAACAGCCATTGTGATACTCACTCTCCAAGTTGGCCATGGAGATGTAGAGCCACGTCAGGAGGACCATAAACGTCAGAGACGCGAACACGAGCTTCAGCCTCCTGCGGCAAGGGCATGGCATTGTGGGAAGGCAAGGGTGAGAAGCCAGATGGTGTTCAGGTGGGATTCAATACCATGCTGGCTAGCTGCAACATCCTGTCAACTGCAAAGGACCATGGGAGATGTATGAAATGGTTAAAAAGAAACACTTATAACAGTCACAAAATACACAAAATCTGTATAAGCTGTGCTTATATGCATATATCACACACACACACACACACACACACAAACTTGTAAACATATCTTTGTGAGGACTGCTCATTCATTTCTATGGGAAAAATGCTAACTGACAACCTTAACCCCTACCCAGCCCTAACCTTAATCATAAGTAACCAAACAAAATAGTAGAGTTTTTGCATGTTTAGTGTTTCTGATTGCAGTCATGGATTTTTAGAAAATTGAGTTGTCAAAAAAAAGGTATTCATCAAGTTGTGGGGACATTTAGTTCCCACAGGGTAAGGTATACCTGGACCACAGCTACACACATATATACACAAACTGCTCTCTGATATGCCCAAACAATATGTAAAACAGTAGGCTAGCATACTGTTGTGTAGCCTGTGGATTTTTACAAAAACACTGCAGTTTTAAATCAAACCAAGAGGTTAATATAAGGAAACAGATTAAGCTCTAGTGAACTAATGAGGTCTTACTTTAATATTCACAGCTGAAAGAATCCATCAGACACGTTGAGCTCAAAACATTCATCACGCTGCATTAGGTCAGGAGTTACAGTGTAGTTCAATGCCATTTTGCCTTGTTATTTGGGCCAAGCTCTACACTATGCTACCTGACAGCCCTGGGAGAATGCCACCAAGGCTGTTGGTGACAAGTGTTACTTTGCATTTATGAAGTTGTCATGTCAGTGTCACGAGGTACCAAATCACATTTTAATAAGAAGTCTAAGGTGTGAGGGTGACATTTGTACATGGCAGATGCAAATGGAGCTTTGGTGGCCTTGAAATGCACGAGAGAGATGCATGTTTATGGTGAGAAGGGCTGCAAAACACAATGTAAACGGCCATCATGCACAATGTCCTGGAAACATCACGGAGTTCAAGAAGTCTGCTACCAAATAGTAGCCTGCAAAATAATACCCATCCAACCTTCTGTCATCCTTTACTGCTTATCCAGTACAGATCTGCGCTGGGCCAGGAGTCCATCCCAAGCACCACAGAGCATGAGGCCCCTGCACCCTAGACAGGATGCCAGACCATCACAAGCCACACATTCACGCACCGTGGGTAAGCTAGAGATACCTAACTGCAAGAAACCGGAGCACCTGGAAGAAACCCACACTAACAGAGGGAGAATATGCAAACTCAACCCCCACAGAGACACGGGAGGGAACTCAACCCACAACCCCAGAGGTGTGAGACTACAGAGAAAAATCACAACACTGCAGTGCCAACCACAAAATGATACAAAACGGGACGAGTGACCTTTACTGGTAGTAGAGTGGATATTATCTACAAGGTTTGCGTTTTGGACACTTGACACTTTCCGCATAATTATCAATACATCAGTGAAGCGACTTTTTTATTCCCGCGGAGGCACTGCAAAAGTGCACTGTACAGGGACAGTGAGGGAAACTGTTATTGAGTCTTACTTAAGAGTAAAATAATAAAAAAAAAAAAAACTAAGGTCAAAGCAGCTACATTCAGCAGCACAGCGTGATCACTGTCATTCAGGGCCGCCTACTGGTCAGGGGCGAGGAGAAGGGTGAGGTCATGTGGAGACGGCAGGGGCGGGCGCTGTCGCGGCGAGACTGGCACAGCACCGCACGTGAAGATCACTCAGACAGCGGGTAAAGACAAGTAAAGATACTCACCTCTCGTGCTAAACCGTCAGAGGGGGATGGAAAAATAATAAAACTCTTGACTTTTCATCTTAAAATGAGAAGGGAGGAAATGCAGGGAGGTCAAGCATAATTACAACAGCGAGGCGGACGTGTCTGTCACATTTCCCATCAGGTCTGAGCTGGCCATCTGCCTTATCAGGCCTTTTCCTAGGGGGCTGATGGCTTCATGGGCCAGTGAAATTTACCATGGGAGCCCTCCCCACCCACTCAGCAAAATTAATCATACCCCCCCTCCACCCCCCATTGCTCATCAAAAACCATCGTGGGGGACCCCAAAGTCCAGTCCATATTTAATCCCAGTCCACCCCCACCTCACACTTCTAATGTTTACCACCACTCACACCATGCATGGGCCCCCTACTGACCACGAACACTCACTGCACTAAATATTAAATAAACATTTCTTGTTTATAAGATGCAGAAGCAACACTGACTGCTAACTAGTCAGCTACCTATACAATATTCCAACTGTTTCTGCTAGCTATTTATTTCATTGTTGAAACA
>JAODKC010000021.1:19468035-19480734 GCA_026777985.1 Mormyrops attenuatus | reverse complement strand
GGGGAGCCCTGGAGTGACTTTTTGAATGGGGCCCCAGAAGCAGCAAAGACAGCCCTACATAACAACACCCTGTGGCTGGTATTTGTATTCAGCCCAGTAAACGATACGGAAGCCAACAAGAATAAGGTTCAACCCCCTTGATTAGTAGACCCCGTCGCAGCAATGAGCATCATAGGAAAAACAATTAGAAAGAGTCATTGATCGGAGTCCGACAAATAGACTGAGCGAACAAATGACTCCAATTAGTGGTTGTAATTTAGATTTAAGTGTTACGGACACAATACGAGTGCACAAAAGGCACGCAGTTTAAATCCTTAAAGGTACTGAAACCTCAAACCCTTTTAAAAACTTGGCTGGAGGTGAAAGTGCTTTATAGCAGGCAGCCAGAAGAATCTAACGTAGGTTCTCCCTCCCTTGATGAACTAACTCCACTAAGCTACCAAAAGATAACCGAGTTAGAAATGAATGAAGGATACACCTTTCAGCTATGATGCAAGACCCTTAGCGTAGCCTGGTCAGTCAGGCTGTGGACTTTCTTGTGGCACCAAGGCTGTTTTCACGGTCCGCTCGGTTTCTAAAGCAGTGAAACCCTTTAGAGGGCTAACACCATGGCGGACACAGGGCTGTAGGCAGCCTGCCTCTACAAGCTTGACCTACAGTTGACTCTGGCAGTATGATTTATCGAAAGCAGACAGTTAGGAAGCACTGATGCACTAGCTTACCCCCGCATAACCTAAGTGGAAAGACGAAGAACCAAGCTACAGTCACTCAGGATAAAAGACAGGGGATCAAGCTGGCCCATCGCCACCATCTCACCACTCCCATTAAGTGGTTATTATTTGTTTTTGTTCCTCTTACCCCGTAGCTGCTTTTATGCACATTTTAACGCACAACTCCAGTACCCACCAAAACACATCCTGCTTTTTCATCCCACCGGCTATGGGCCTCCAAATCAAGTCTCTTCTGTGGAAGAGACCAGGGTTGTAAGACTCAGACCACTCGTTAGGCATCTAAAATTCATCCTCGGGCTCACGGTTACCCTGAGGTGGCTTTCGGGCTATATGTCTTCTTCAGATAGAAAACATGAAAAAACCAAACCAAACAAGCCCTGTGCTGAAAAATACTAATAACTGTAAAGCTGAAAAGCGGGCCTATCCTTACAGCATATTCAATTTTACAAAATAGGGTGGTATTAGTTTTGATGACTAGACTATTTTTTGTTTGAAAGAAACCAACTTTTGGTTCCTTATTGTTTTACTAATATATACATACGATTGCAGGTTACTAACAGAAGATCTGCAAGCATTTTTGAGCTTTTAACATGCATTGCACCTCCCATATCTGCGCACTGGTCATTCACCGATTGGCACAGTCCAGTTTTCATAACTTCGAAAATAAATAAACTGCACACATTTAAGGAGACAGAAACTAGCCATCGCTGTAGTGGTTTCCAGTAAACCAATTTACAATCCAAATTAAATATTAATTGTTTATGGGTGAAGAAGGAGTGGGAGTGATGAGATGTAATATTTGTAGCCTCTAATTCTGAATTGACTATTGACCCCGTAGATTAAGAACAACAAATTAGACTTTGTAGAGAATGACTTTCTAATCCCTTTGAGAATTGTTACAATGTGCCAGTTTATAGCCTGAAACATCTGGTTTTGTGAACGCCTGGTCACAAGTTTAGGGATCAGTCGGGGATATGTAATGCAGTTCCAGCAGATGTGAAGAAATTACACTCATTTTCAAAAAAGCCACACATTGCTACCTCGATGTAAGAATGACTATGAAAGGTCATACATTTCAGTCTGCATGTTTCTGCAGTTATTTCACAGCCTATGCATTCACAGTAAGGTACAAGTAGGTGGTTATATAACAGGGTTTTTTCAATGAAGATGGCTGTCAAGTGGTAAGGCCATTATGTGGCACAGTCCCATGCTGGTTCAGATCCCATGCTTGGAAGAGTAGCCTTGAGCAAGGCTCCTACCCCCTCAAAAGGGGCTCTGGATACACAGCTGACCTGGCTCTCTAACCTCAGAAACTTCATTCTCACCTCTATCTGTTTGAATATCGTACGTATGTAAGGTAATAAGGACATCAAGATGGGATATGCGAAAACATGCATTTCAATGCATTTCAATGTACATGTACGAGTGGCAAATAAAGTTTCATTTCAATTTCACAACTTTGATAACCACAGGTAAACATTCCCACAGTCCCCTTCAAAACAGTCCCCTTATCCTCACGCAAATGTCCTTAACACCCTACAGACTACAGTCCCTGACCTCTGACAAGGAAGATACAGATTTCAAAGCCAAGTTTGATAAGGTGTTAGACTATAAACCTGGCTTCTGTATTTCGTTTATGTCAAACAGTCGTATAGCAGTAGCCTACTGAACTCATCACCGGTTTTACTGTGACGATTTCAGTCTCCACACGAACATCTTCTGATTGTGGTGTAAGTAGGATTGAGGTGAAGCCGTAACTGTACGATGCATACCTGACACTTTACGGCATCAGCAGCCTCGGTTTGTCACAGATATTTTGCACGTGTGTGTAATTAAAATACACCGCTTGTCAGTATTTAACTGACACGTGTAATTATTGAGTGTATCAAGAAACCAAACTCTAAAAATCAACCTTTGAGGTGCTGTGTCCTGGAAAGGCCTTTATACTCGAGGGTCCCAGGGGGCCAAAAGGCTCTCGGCACCACCGTCACACCCGGTACTAGATGCATCAGCGCACTAATCTTCAAACTACACTGCTCTCTGTGTTCCTTATCTCCGACTCACATGCTATAGTCGTTCTTTGAACTATAGAACCATAATGTACTAGACTCCGCAAGTCTGTTTCCATCTCTTCAAATCTCACTAGGCCAAAGAACTTTTTCAAAAGCTTATAGAGGAAAAAAAAAAAAAAAAAAAAAAGTTATACTGGAGGTTAAATGAAATATTTTTCAGCTACGTGCTTCATTTTTTTTATTGGAAGTTATTTCTATCAAATTTTTCTGGAATTTTCTTTTTCCTTGCCTATTATATTAACAATGTACCAGGTGCACCATGACCCATATGCAGTTATGGAAGATAGACAAATGGCTACAGCAATTTCACATCAAGCTTCTTAATTTGTAACAAATTTATTATTCAATTGAATTAAATTTAAATCTAACAGGTAAATAAAGCCTTTCCTTTCATTCTCGCTGTTAAATCCAACAATCAATGCACTCTTTGTCATTGGTCAAAACACATATTTAAGTATGATATTATGATTATAACTGTCTGATAGTACACAGCAATTCCCATTTCATTATGCAATAAAATGCACATTGTAAATGACATTGATTTTTAGCTTGAAAGCGCAATGCAAGTAATCCCCACTAAAAATAATGCACACAGACACACGATACTGCCAAACCAGTAGAATGCATTTCTGATCAAAGACTCCACTCACACAACATTCTCAATCAGTTTTGTATTTAATCATGTTAATTCGCTTCATAAACAAATCTATGAAACTTAATGAACAGACTAATACTCAGTCATTACAAATTAAGATCAATAATTCTCCGTCTTACGCTGCCTTTTAGAATGAAAACCCTTGCTGTTACCCCAAAATATTTCTCCCAGTCTGAATTCCAGAAGTTTCCATCCCCGTCGTAACGTAACGCCCATGCCAAGTTGAGAGCTGAAGAGACACTTCGTTTTTTTGCACCCTACCAGCTACAGTGTTCATGAAGCAATGTAACACATTTCAGGGGAAAAAAAGTGCTTTTTCACTAGAGTTCACTCACAGCCCCATAGGAGAGTAAGCCAGCAGTCTAGCCCAACAATAGGATCTTACTCACAAAGGTCTACTGTTAAACATTAAAGATCAAACCCGCTTATTCACCTTGCTATTACCAGCACACCACTGAGGACGCAAACCCAATTCATCCAACTGCCCACCATACGTTTCTCCATAACAAGGTTACATGGTGCATGTACTGATACCACACCACAAACCCGCACAACCTTATTTAAACAGAAAACGCTGCTAATCGACTCTGCCCCCCGCAGTATTCCAAGTACAGCAATGAGGTCTTTTATTCACGCTATCGTTTTAGATCTCATCAGGTGAGCATGAATTACAACAATGTGCTCTTTGTGCTGATCATTAAGAACCTCTGGATGCCCTCCTAGTTCTCTTTTAATAAGGTTTCTATTGAAAGAGAGATGTGTGGTTGGGCATTTGACACAGAAAAATACCAAATTTGTGTGAAATCTCCCTTTCCCCAGGTCTGACATTCATCAATAAGCAAGAACAACTCAAGCCGCACTTCTCCGTCATCTAGTAGAACAGTGCCTGTGGGCAGCTGTGAAGCTCCCTTAAGATCTCCAGTTACACCATTTAAAGACACCATAAATATGTCTCAGTGCCGAAGTCTCAGGGACAGAAGGCCATGCATTGATGACCCTCTCCAAAGAACAGAAGAATGGGAGGAGCTGGAACACCTGAAATATTTTATTGCTTAGAGCGATGTTTCCCAACCCAGTCCTCGGGGACCCCGAGACAGTCCACGTTTTTGCTCCCTACCGGCTCCCAGACTGTGGACTGTCTGGCAGAGAGCTGGGACAGAGCAAAAACCAGGACTGTCTGGGGGTTCCCTGAGGACCGGATTAGGAAACACTGGGTTACAGCACCAGCAGTCTGAACATGCAAACCTAAACTCAAAATAAAACAACTCCAAGATGACTGCACCTTTCAGTCACATGAGGGCCTAGCTCCTGCAGGCTATATGTTTTCGCTGGTTTTGGCAAGACAGAGCGTGAGTTTCAGTAATATCACGCCGTCTTTTTGGATTAATCTTCAAGCTATGTAACCTACCCTCAATAAAATGGATTTATTACCCGAGTATGAGGAAAGGTAATTTGGTCTGTGGGTGGATCTCCCATACATCTGAATTTAAGGGCATTTTATTTGAACGACTGTAAAAATCGATACGTTTAACCTTTTCTGCACACCATCCCAAAAATAACTTAGAGGAGCTTAACTATTCTAATTCAAGCAATTCAGTTTGTTTGTTTTTCCACATATTAAAATGCCACAGCTCTCTCTTACACTCTCCCAATCCAAGATACAGCAAAAACATAACTATGAAGTTCTATTAGGAAAGTCAGTACATGCTATACTTAGCAGTACGAACGAAAAAAGCTTGCACAGACGAAAAAACTGCAGCAGTAATTGGTGAGCTGGCAATAACAGTCAGCAACTCAAAAGGGAAACAATTCTGAGGCAGGTTCCCATAATTCAGCGATTGCATATCTGCCTTGGGTCTACGAGAGCCCTGGGTATAATAGATTCACTATAACTCGGCTTGTCAAGAGAATCAATATTCAAGGTGCACCCGACCACCCCAAGAAGGGGCAACTGTAGGTCACATAAGCACCGGGGAGTATGTTTAACAAAGGCTTAATGTCAGTAAAAGACAAGGATCTTTACATTTCAGAAATTTAAACACATGAGAATGAACCGCTGTAACCTTACCTGTTTTTACAGGTTCTCCTGCTGAATATTCTGTTAAAGTAATAACTGTGGCTGAGTTAGAGTAAAAGCAGGCAGAATTAGTAATTAACACCATAAAACTGCTACAATGCTGGCACCAAAAGAACTTCTCTTTTGTATTTGTGGAGTTTGTGTAATTATCACAAAAGATATTTTCAATTTCGCAAGGCTTTGAGACCAGACGTCTATTTCCACAGTAGTGAGCCTGACAGACACAGGTGCTCCAATACGAAATTATACAATTACAGTTCTTCTGGTAAAGCACTTTAGATGCGAAACTTCAGATTTATTACTCATTACAGCCCAGCTTATAATCATAACACTCTGTCAATACCAGAAAACAGAAAGTTATATGGACAACAGAGGTACAAACTATAGCCATACATGTAAAATGTATTTACCCGTCAAAAATATGACTGCCGATTTCATAATGCAAAAGGCATTGTAAGATCATGAAAATGCAATAATATACTTAAACTGTAAGCAGACCTGCAGGGCAGAAAATAAACCACGACTATCTCGAGCTCACATCACATCTAGCCTTCTGCATTTCCCGTAACAGCTTGACATTTTAACGAAGGACACGGGGTCAGATGCTGAGCGAGCTCACAGAGCCAACACTAATGGATCTTCTGACATAGCAGATAAATCCAGGAACCTTTCGATGCTCCTACCCACTTTCCCGCCACCATCATGTTGTGTGAGCCTGCACTTCAGAGACTTGCCTCATCCGAGGCATTTAGTCCTGAACCAGTTCCTCGCTCACGTTCCATCCTCACATCCCGCTTTTGTCCTGTAAATCCATTTCTCTCCCCACTGCCTAACCTTTTCCTTCTAAGGTTCCTGGGTCACCTGTCACCAGTGACTCCACTTTGATTGGATTTTGGATGGATTCTCGATAAACACAACGGATCGCTTTTGTCCGTTGCTACTGCTATAACTTCTCACATCTCTTGTATACTTCTCAAACTTGGAACTACGAGGTGAGACAGGAACCCCAAAAGGGTAACCAGTTTTATAACTGCACTCTTAGCCTCAAACATCCAGCCTGAAGTCAAATAGAAAACGTGGTTCTGTGGTATCAGTGTGTTTCTTTTCAGCACTTCACAATTCGGTGTGATAATCTGGCTCGATAAAAGCCGATGTTCAGGAAGCACTATACTGCACTCTGGTCTTGGCTGACTAACAAATACACCAGGACGGCGCAAGATAAGTAGTTTAATTAAATAAAAAAATTCACAAATAAATCCCCACAGCTTTAGTTCAAGCCGGAGAAGGTACCTCTGCCTTATCACTAGTGGAACTCAAACTGCAGCTGTAGTCTCACTGGAGCCTAGCTGGGGCAGAAGACGCGGAAGAGAGGCATCAGTCCATCGACGGAGTCCTGCCGTTCAGAGTCTGACAGAAGTCTCCAGCCTCCCAACACAGAAATACACCACAGTGGTGTGACAGCAATATGCAGCATCATAACATGTGAATCATCCACTCACCCACAAAGCCAAAAGTAAATCACTCTGTTTACAGCCATTACCATCCCTGTAAAACCAGCTGTGTATGACATTAGGGGTGAGCAAATTCAGCGTTAAATTTACGAAGCTCTGCTATGCTAAAGAGGAGGCAAGAGATGTCAAAGAAGGCTCTGTTGGATACTCCTCCTATCTCATTAAATTGTGTTCATTCACAACAGACATTGACAGGTCACAGCAAGCATCTAATGTCATCAAGAATTACAAAGGTGAGCCGACACTGTTCTACGGTCACAGGCACTTAATGAATTAAGAAACTCCATTTTAGCACGCGCAGGGACACACACACACACAGGTTTATAATTATATCTTTGTGGGGATTCTCCATTCATTTTCATGGGGAAAACTCTAATCTCAACATGACGACCTTAGCCCCTAGCCAGCCCTAACCTTAACCATAAGTAAACAATTTTTAGTTTTTTTATCTTGATTTTTATAAATTGAGGTTATCCTTATGAGGACTGGAAAAAAAGGCCCCACAATGTAAGGTATACTTAGACCACACACACACACACACACACACACACACACACACACACACACACTGCATCCTGGGTGTACCCTTTCCATACATATCAACCCAACAGGGAAAACAGTGAGATGGGTGATATAAAAGAAAAAAAAAATCAGTGGAAAAAAAAAGGGTGGGGGTCCATGAACTTGCTGACCACAGGGGGCAGCGACGGTGAACCTCAGGCCACATAGCTGTGCTAAAAAATGTGAGCCTCACGGGGAAACCATAACACTGGACACCTTGTGCCCTATACTGCTCTATGCCCCTACCACGACCCTGACCTGGATGGATGAATGGTATGGAGATAATTCTTTTAGTTTTCCTGCTCAAGGTCTTCTTCCCTCACCAAGAAGTCCAGATAAATGGAATCAGAAAAGAAGCAAATATCTATTCCAAGTTAAACGCAGAGTTCAGCTGGGGGTTTCATGCATGCTCTTTCAGAGGCTCACTTCAGGTGTGTTTATGTAAAACACCCTGTGGTTCCATCTTGGAGCAAACACAATTACTGCTTACAAAAACATCAGTCTGTTACCAGGAATTCTCACACTTCAAGTTCAAATGGTATCGTCCAGGTATGGCATTCTCTGCTATGGTAATTACGCCTTTTGGGTGCCTGACCTTTTAAGTTCAGTGAGGACCAGAAAGTCTCTTGTGAACAGATGTACCTCTCAGGCAGCCCTTGATCACAAAGCCAAAACTATTAGCCAAAGCTGCTTCCCCCATTTTCCCTGCAGGAACTCCGGAAGGTATTGAGAAAGAACATCGTGAGAGAAGCAAAACGGAAAGTCACAGGGACCTTCGGGTAACATGAGAGGAACTGGAAATTGTCGGTGACAGTGACAAATTCCTAACCAATATCACCGACAATCTTGGCTGAAAGGCTGCAATGCATTTTCATCATCATCATCATCATCATTATTATCATCATTAATGCAGATAAAGCAGAATCCACCACAACAATCAGGGATTTATTCTTTGCCTCTTTGTTATGCACCCATTTGCCCCCCTCCACTCAAAAGGGTTTCACTGAATAAACCTCAAAAGCTAAGCTGATATAACAGAAACGTGTTAGCAGAAAGTGGGTGGCAATTAGCATCTTAACCGCAGCCTGTGAGTGTGAACTGACACAGCTCCCAATGGAATGAATATTAATTATTTACTTTCTTACAGTATATGGTGGAAATCTTTTTACAGTCATCATCTGGCACATCATATGGTAGATTTAATTAAAAAGCATATTGACTTAATTAAATTAGTCCAACCTGTTATCAAACAGATTTGTATGCGGTCACGCAGCTTTCCTACACTTCAGTGCGAGTCAGAAAGACCTCAGTCCAAAAGAACGAGCACAGGTGGAAACAAAAGTCTTGGTCAGTCCACAATGAGTCCAATTAGACCGTGGAAATACTCCCCAAAAACTGCACAAGATAAATTTAAGAGAGAATATCATGCAGCTCCCTCAAACCATATGCAACCTGCCTCCTTCAAACCCATCGTATTCAGAAAGTCATACCGCGTACTTAAGGAAATAAACAAGATTTTTTTTTTCAATGAAGCAAACAGAAAATGTATGAAAAGTGTAAGTGACTAACCGTGTAGAGCAGTGGAGCAGCACATGGTCCAGGGGCAGATACACACCTCATTCTCCCCGAACTCCTAGGAACGTCAAGCTTCGGTACTATCCAAAGGTACTCAGACCTGAACCATATCAAAACGACCCAATCATCTGCTTATTTAACTGTTACAGAGAAATTGCCGAAGTTAATGCCGGCGGACACGTTTTAAATCCATTCCACCATACATCGTGCCCATTTGCACGTATTGATATCTCCCAGCGCAAGACAGCCCCCACGGTGCGGTGGAAATGAGCAAGTTTGTTTGCAAGTAAATATTCGGGCACTCGCCACGTTATCCGCGGGCACGAATCCCTGCACACCACAGGTCCCCAGTCCCCGCGTATTCCTACATCAGTCTGTTACATCGGATAACAGAATTAACAGAATCACTGTTGTTCCTCCCACATTCCATCTTTCTATTTTCTACTAGCGAGAAAATGTTACCGCACGAATAAACGATCCGGTCGGCTGCAGACTGAGCTGGTTGTGGACCGATCATCTTGCGATGCGGCTATTTAGAAAATCTGGACACCAGAAGGACTTCCATGCATTTCCTAGTCGGCTTGCAGCGAGACAAAGCTTAACGCGGCCGCTTTATACTCCGGCGTTGGCTGACGTCTGTTTGTATATCAAGGGGGCGCACGACCCACTTCTGCAAAGTCCGGAGTATATAATATGGTATGCAATCTAGCATTTTAGCACATACAGTATATTTTAGGCACTGTTTGCAGCTCACGCAAAAGCGTCTATATGCTAGTGAGGCTGTCACTAATAAAAAAAAAATATATCATGATTTAACATTGCAGATTGCATAGCCCACAGTATATTGCCTATAGCACAAACAGTATGGAAGATTTACATTATGCTGTATGTAGCATAGTCTGAAACGTAGAATTAACTATAGGCCTACTTCAACTGTACGCATGGAACCAATGACTCCCACAAACAACTGTGTATACATATACAGGATAAGCTAAATAAATCTGAAACCTTAGGATCCCTATAGTGGTCTCTGAGCATTAATATCATCATATCGTGTAATGTGTTTTCTGGGAAGCACTGTTGAAGACTCCCTTGTCAAATGAATAAGGAGTGGGGGGACTCTTCTCAGTGAAACAATTATTAACTGTTAATAAACTTCCATTCAAACTATATATTGATCCCCCTTGCCATAATGGTGCTACACATTAAGCTAATCCTACACAATTTGCTGGAGAAATACATAGACTTGATTAATGCTTATTTCATAGCTTTTTAGAGCCAAATTGCGTAAATATGCATGCAAAGGATTCAATTACAATAATGAGTGTTGCAAACACAGCTGTTTCTGAGGTCAAAATGTTTGTGACACCTCACTCCCCCAAAACCACTATGTCCGCTGCAGTTGCGGTAACACATCACAGAACAAGTAAGTTTACAATCGGTGTTAAGGGAATCTTTTGCATGGAAGATCCCCACTTGAAAAATGAATGTTTATTTAATGTTACCCGTATGTTAAATAAATTATCTCAACCATGTGCTTCTTCGAGGAAAAAAAAAAAGATCTGTGATATGAAATAAGCTACCTTCCATTAAATTGCTTCATTAATACTGAATTGCACCATATAGTAAGCTTATAATTATTGAAAAATCAAAGTATATTTTGTAAAAATAAGATTAAGAATATATTGACTTTCTTCAAGCTTATAGAGGGTTGCAAAGCCTTATAAATAAACATATTTTTTATTTTCATAGGGATTTAAACTACATTAAGTTTCAGTGGTGAAAACAACATATTAAATTTATATTCAGCCCTCCGTGTTGCAAATCTGAGAACTTCTTAGCATTCTTTGTAGAAAATCTTCAATTATTAATTTATAAATATGTCAATGACAGGATATTTGCTTGTACCACAGAGGAATTAAACACTGATGCACTGATGAGCAAGGCTTTGTGCATCTTCAGAAAAAATGCCACATTTCCTGACATTTCCTGAGGGGACGGACTCACAATGTGAGTCTTGGGAGAGAAGTACTGTTACCTATAGAGTATAGAAGATACGGTAAGACAAAGAGAGCAACATCTCATTCTTCAAAAGACTCCTAAACGTACCATACCTCTTGATACAATTTGCTGGCAAATGTCAAGAATCCACACTAATAATGTTTCTTAAAGACTCTTATCTGTTAAAAAAATATTTATATTTATTTATATTTATAATTTTTTTTATTTAAAAAATTAAAAAAGCAGACAAAGCTGGTCATTTTTCCTAAGTTTTCATTAAAGTCAAGTTGTAAGGGAGTACCCATGCAGTAGATGCATGTCTTTATTCTCATTAAATAATTATAATCATGAAGTAAGATAGTTTTAACGTATAGCTTATGAAATGTTGTTATTTAAGCCCCAGTCAATAACTGTATACTGAGATTTAAAATAAAAGTCATCTCTTTGAGATTGAGCACATCAACTTGGCACAGACTTTTCTCTCTGCCCTTACGCCGAACCATTCCAATTTAATAGTGTATGTTTACATTTCAGAATGCTGAGCCTACGCAAAAAGAAGCAATGTTTTCTCATACGTTCTGGTAAATATATGTTTTTTACTTTTCAGCATTTATAAATGTTTTATTTGTCACATCAGAGATTATACAGTTGAGTGTAAATTGAATAACAAAAGAGCAAGTTTGTTGTCAAAATGAACATTCTTGTATATTATTAGTTAAATGACTGCATTTTTGGAACAGTTAATAAAGAAAGCTGTTAAAAGGACACAGCTGTGGAATGTCTCAATTATTAACACCATGGAAATTAGTAAGATGACACTCTACATTTTAATGAGTTTGCACTAACGTACTTTTTTTTTAAACAGCAGTTGAAGAACACTGGTACTTAAGCATAAAGCTTGGGTTACTTTATACCACTTCAAAAAGGGTTTATACAGGCATGGAGAAATTTGTTGTTACCCTTCCAAAAAAAAAAAAACTACCTCTGAAATAACTTGAAACTGACAAAAGTAATGGCATCCTTCATTGTTTATTCCATATTTAACACAAATCTGACTTTGATTTTGATTGATTCAGCTGAATATTTTATATAATTAAACAAATGAAAATGGCATGGACAAAAAAAGATGGTACCGTTAATTTAATATTTTGTGGCACCACCTTTTACACCAATCACTGCCAATAAGCAATCTCTGCACTTCACAATGTGACGTCTGCATTTGCCAGCAGGGAGTTTGGCCCACTCTTCCTGAGAAAACTGCTCAAGCTGTCTCAGGTTGGAAGGGTGGCGTCTCCACACTGCAGTTTTCAGATCCTTCCATAGATGTTCAATAGGATTAAGATCTGGACTCATGGAGGGCCATTTAAGAATAGTCCAATGTTTTTTCTCAGCGAATTCTTCAGTGCTTTTAGCTGTATGTTTTGGGTCATTGGAGGGTTCATGACCTGCGACTGAGGCTGAGCTTTCTGACACTGGGCAGTATGTTTCGCTCCAGGATGCCTTGGTAGTCTTGAGA
>JAODKC010000021.1:19433927-19462903 GCA_026777985.1 Mormyrops attenuatus | reverse complement strand
CCCCACCTTTCTCCCCCACTGGCCCTTTTCTTTTTCCCTCCCCATTAGTTTCCCCATTTTTGCCATTAAGTTGTTTAATTTACTTCCCCCATGTTTCATTCTATCATGATTTATTATTATTATTAGGTTTTATTCTTTTCTTTTGATTTTATTAATGTCTTTTTTATATATTTCTCTATTTTTTTTACTATATGTAGCAAAGTGTACCATATGGCACAATGACCACTGGGTACACAACATCCTTTACAGTACCAAGCAATACACACAAACTGCATATACTACTACACGGGTAGGCAATCTTATCCAGAAAGGGCTGGTGTGTTTGCAGGGTTTTTTGGGATAACCGTTCAATCAGTTGTTCAAACCCAGGTGTGCGAACTCTTCAGTCGACCAGTCCTTTACGTACTACTATAAGTACGGAGTTGCAGTGAAAAGCTGCACACCTAACGGCCCTTTCTGGATAAAATTAGCCACCCCTGTGCTAATACAATACTTTGCAATCTGAGAATTCTCCCTATTGCTCACTACAGACAGTTGCCGATTTGGTCGATCTAATGTACAATCATACCGTACTTATGACCAGAGACCCACACAACAATTATGTTTCAAACTACATTTTCAGACCACTTCATGTTATATTTGATCGTAGAGCTAAAATGTTCATTATTAGGTATTAAAGATTATTAAATTTCTTACTTACACGGTGACTACCCTTCTTAGACTGCATTGTCCACCATCGCTGACGTATACCCAGAACTAAGCTTCTAACTACAGCTCAAGAACTGTAGTTTGAACTACGCAACCTAACGATAGTGTTTGCGAACGTTCGTTCGAACTATGGTTTTGGGAAACACCTGTGTCGTTTAACGATGCATCGTACTACGTAAGATCGCTGCGTCGTTACCTCCGTAGTTCAAACTATGGTTTCGGGAAACACCTGCGTCGTACTTACATAGTTTGAACCACGCAAGTTGCTAATGTAGTTCATCCTTACAAATCATTCTTGCTTTGCATTTGGATATAATGTTTTCATTACACAGAGAGTAGTTGCTGTAAGACCACACATGGATATTAACATGTTCATGTGTAATTTGTAAAAAAAAATAAATAATCTTTAATGGTATGAAATGCATTTGACGATACCTGCAAGCCAAGTTTAACAGCTATTCTACAGTCACCGGTTGGCCACAAGTAGTTACCACACTAAATATTAAATAAACACATTCCTTATTTAGGAGATGCTGAAGCAGCATGTCCTGCTAACCAGCTAGCGAGTACAATCTATGACTCTACTCACTAGCTATTTATTTAGTTTTTGAAACATCTGAGGGGAGGTTGGAGGCCATGAAGTGACGTTTTGAGTGGGGCCCCAAAAATAACAAACCTGCCTCTGTCTGTAGTAACGAAAACGTAATGCACAATGCTACTCTAACACATCCTGTGACACTATCCTCCCTTTTAGTCCTCCTAATACCATCTTTCTTCGCTCATAAGAGTTTCACTTACACAGAAATGTCCTGAGGCCAGAAGGAAAAATGATTGGTTCAGAGAAATAACCAATCAGACTGTAGAGGAGGTGGGTCCAAGCAACTAGAGGGGGTGGAACCAACCAATCATATGTCTTGGTCCTGCCTCCTCTAGTGACTTGGACCTACCTCTTCTACAATCTGATTGGTTTTCTCTGTGAACCAATCATTTTTCATTCTGCCCTCAGAACATTTTTATGTAAGTTCCCTCGTCACCTGAACACATCACGGATTACAGAGTGGCTTAATTTGTCATCCTAATTTGCACAGAATTTACTCATACTCCTCATCATTACTTCTATGATCCTCATCAGCATCGCATCTTATTGATTACTTATTGTTCACTCGTTCATATATTGTACTGTCTTGTTTGTCTTTTTTTATTGCACTGCCGTTTGTCCTGTTGTCACCCCCCCCACCCCTTCCTGTGCAGCCATGGCATGAGAATCTCACCGTGTTCCTCAGAACAGGCATAACAATAAAACTTGAAACTTAAATGTGTGTGGGAGGATATAATGAAATTGTTATGAAGGTAAATAGAGTTTGCGCTCCATCAGAGGTCACTTCCGCAGCAATGTAGTCAGATTTTGCTGGTTTGTTTTCGCGAGAACTCTCTGCATGAACAGGGGGGCCCGTATCTGGAAGGTGTCCAGTGAATCTTGTCAGAGCTCTTCCATTCCATTCTGCAATGATTAATGGTTTGAACCAGTCACCTGACACCCCCTTTATACTCGTAAATAGTACAGTGCAGCGTGGAAATAAATTCTGCTTCTTGCTGGTTCGCAATTTTTGATCCAACACTGTGCGTCTTTTAATACAATTGCATGCGGCATGTATAATTTGTGCTCAGCAAATTAACATTTGCTCTCCAATAGCTCTTAAAATAGTATCTAAGCATCATCAACCATTTACAGGGATTACTAGGGAAATGAACACACTCGGTGAAAAGTGTGCATTAAGCAGGAGGTGAGAGCAGAGATTGACAATGAAATAGTGACAAAACAAAAGTTATATAAGGCATTATTTATTTGCTATGTAATGAGACATGGTGAGTCACACAGAAAAGCAATGGGAACCTCAGCAACGGAAGCATTTTAAAGACTTCCAGAAATGGGCATTTTTAAGTCAACAATTGATTAAGAAGGAGAAGGGGTGGACATTTTGTAAATCATGTAACTATTTCTATGATGTTATACGGTTTCTACTGTAAGCATAATTTTTTTCTGCCTGATAAGGCAGAGGTTTCTCATCTTCCATTGTCAAAATCGACACAGCTGTAATTAAGTATAAATGGCAATTTATCCCAAATTCCTGGAATGCCACACAGTAATAATGCTCAGGATGTTGTATTAAATAAGCACATGATGCCAAACTAAAGCAAGGCAAAAAAGACACAAAAACAGATGCACTCACCTATGCACTCACAAGAGTGTGTTTGAAGTTTGGAAGCGAGGATATCACTGGAGAGAACCCTCCCCGAATATGCCAGCCAATATAAAACATTCCTGCACCCCCCCATCCCCCCCCAAAAAAAAAGAACAGGCAGGTGCTGCCGAGAGGTAGAGGTAACGAAACAAAATCAAAACCCAAAACAGAATACCTTCATGGTGTAAGAGAAGAAATCTTCCCGCGCGCCACAACGGCGATGCAAAATAAGCAGGAGAGTCTGCATGAAAATAAACATAAAGAGAGTGGGAGGTGTGTGCGTGCATGTGTGTGTGTGTGTGTGTGTGTGTGCATGGGTGTGTGTGTGTGTGTGTGTGTGTGGGTGGATGTGTGTGCGTATGCGTGTGTGCGTGCGTGTGTGTGTGCATGCGTGTGTGTGTGAGCATGTGTGTGTGAGCGTGTGCGTGTGTGTGCGTGGTGCGTGTGTCTGTCAGGCAAAGGGATCAGCGTGTTATTCCCCTTGGGCAGAGTCGACTGTCTGCCCAGGTGCTCCAGAGAGTTGACTCAGCAAAAATGGGAGGCTGGAGAGTTGGAGGAAAGAGGAGGCAACCAAACACCCAAAAGCAGGTGTCTCACAAGATCTGAGGTTCCAGGTCTTTTGGGTTTAGAGGTTCCAGGTTTTTCAGCACCTGTCTGGTTCAGCTGCAGCTTAAAGTGAGTTCCCTCAGATGCCCTTTACCTCATCAAAGCATCTCACCTCCAACACATTGCCACAAGGCACCCTTCCACATCCCAACCCTCCATTATTTAACAGCCAGGCGAGGCAAGTAAAACTGTAAACACACAGCCAATAAGTAAACATACGCAGGCATCCATGTCAAGTGATGGTGTGTTCCTCCATGATTAACTCAGTGATTAACTCATGATCAATCGCTCACTGGTGATGATGTCAATAATGGATTCAATTTCAACACATTATGAAAAATGTTATGCCAATATGACAGTGTGGCAGGTAACGACTACTGATATCGACCCCCGCAACCTCAGTAACCCCCACCTTCATGTAACTAGGAAAATAATTACTATTTATTGTAGGTGCTGTCATGTCGATGTCAACCTCTAGCGATCATATTAATGGCATTTCTCCAGAATGTTCTGTTCAGCCTTTTGGGTTTACTATGGTATGTTAATTTTTGCGATGGTTGAGTCTGTCCACGATTTTTTGTTTATTGGTTTTTGGTCATTCAGTTCCTTTTTCCACATCTGTGATGTCCACATTACTACAACTAAGCATAATATAGCAACGTCATTTGTACTTCAGGTGAAAGTTCAGTCTGGATTTGAATCATGAATGCACTTGTTTGATTTCCTTTGCAGTGTGTGCCATTCATAATTGCTAACAACACAATTCAAAGGCATCAGCTCTCTCCCTGTCTTACTTCACCTACAAAAGGCATTAAAACCAAAGTAGTTACAGTGCTGTTCCTGAAAAATTATTATCATAATAATTATTATAATCTTGGGGCTGTCAGGGCAGTCATATCGATGTTGGATCCCCAACCCTAACTGCTCCAGGAAAGCCGGTTCTGCTCTCTGCCCCAATGCATTTCTCACATGTACAATGTTTTGGACAAAAAAGGATCTGCAAAATAAATGTTTATTTACAGTTATGGGATAACAAGCCAGAAAACTCACTGTATTTGGGATAAATAGATTCAAAATATGATAAACCGTGTTCTGTATCGTCTTTGACATTTTAATTCGTATGCCAAAATTAAACATCCTTTTAAGTGGACTATTACTGTAATGAAGGTTTTAGTGATGCTGGTAAGACTGCCTAATTTAGACAGGGGTGGAGCAGTACAGGGTTGCTAAGATGTTTCAGGAAGCGCATAGGAAAGTAGCCTACAAATGACTTCCGGTCTAGTGCCTGAGGGTCCTAAGCTCCAATGGTTGTATAGGATCTTTCTGGATTCCTTCAGTTTCAATGGATTAGCATGAAACTTTTGGAGGAAAGAAAAACAATGTTCTTCATTGCTACTGTACTATAAATGAAGCCCTGCTTTTGGTCTTAAACCCCCAAGCTGTCCTTGCATTCCCAATCCTTTCTGTTCACGGCCTTTTAATAGGAAAGCTTGGTATTAACCACCTTTCCTCAAGTGGGTTTGGGTGTTGTGGGATGGACAGTAGGGATTATAATTGAATGCCATTATAACATTAGCCAAGGCTGTTGTTTTTCCATTAGAGCTACAAGATTCCAGAATCTAGAATCCCAACACTGCCAAATTCTACCAACACCAGACAGGTGCTGTTGTTCTAATGCAACGCTTGTCACCTTGCTGTCAATATTTACACGCTCATCAATTTTTTACAAGTCCCCAGGTGGCGTGATGAATTTTTAATAAGTGTCTGGGAAATATAAGGGAAGGTTCAAAGTCTTTAATTCAAAAGGTGGAAGGAATAAATTAATTACAAATTACTTTATAAGAAGACTTGAGAATTATAGGCAAAAAAAGCATGTAAAAGAGGAATCTAAGTAGGCAACACCATTTTTTTTTTTTTAAGTCTGTGATACTACGGTATATTTTAATGATTATATGTGACCTAATTACAAGACTGTGTCCTACAATCAAGCATACTGCATTCTAGCAGTGAAAAGATACTAAATTAGTAAAAGAAAAAAAAGAAAGGAGGGCCATTGCATTGATTATAGCTAATAATCATCCTAATTATAATCATCATTGAATTTATTTTCTGGATAACTATGGTGCCTTCATTTGAATTTTATGAGAAAACAAAAAAGACGTATAACCCCATTTAAAAAAATTACTGCATCTTTTTACAGTACAAAGACCGCTCAGTCGTGATACCGATACATTATGTCCATGATATGGAGCATCTGCGCTTCTCAACATCTGTGGAAAAACATGGGAAAAGACCTACAGTAGGGGAGAATAGATCCTAGCGCCTGCATGCACTGACTAGTTACAATCTGCTGCCTCACACTCCCTGCTTTTTTTCTGCTTAAGGATGCTGAACCACCATCCAGGCAGGACTAATGGTCATGTTCTTATAATAGGCTCAGATTTCATTCATAGGCCAGGGTGCTGCAGTTTCAACATGCCAAATATTCTCGTCCTATAGAAACTTCAGGCCATGTTCGTGCATATATCCTGACTTCCTCTTCAAACAGCATGGAAAAAGAGATAGGCAAGAAAGTATAATACAGTTTCTGTCTTTTTAGCATACAGGCAATTACTGCTTTATCGTGTAGTCTGCAAACAGTTTGTTTGTCTGGATATTTGCATTCAGAGTAATGCTGTTTATTCTGGGCATAACCATGGTCTGGAATGCAGTAGGACAGCACTGCAGTGTTCTGTCTGCTGGTTTTATCTGCTAGGTTTGGCCCCCGCATTTAAGAGTCCTCAAGGGGCAGTGGAGCGGGATCCTTTGTTTCACAAGACGTGATGCAGTTCCTCTTTGTCTTCACATTAACAGCCTCTGACTCATTAGTTGCCTTCAGGTCTATTCGTGGTGATGGATCCTCGCGGCGAACTCGATGGGAGACATCCTGGTACCAGTGGCGAAATTGGCAAAATGCAAAAGCCGTTCAATTTCCTCTACCGATTCGCCGCCTACCCCGTCTCAACACCCAACGCTCAGTCAATATGTATTAAAAGTGGAAAGGCTGCCTGAAATTGAGAAATCAATTAACCCCGCATTCCTGCCCCTGTGTGGCGTGGCTTGCCTTTGACTGCTGTTTATTTTGCTACCTTCTTTATGAAAAGCTGCCTGCGTTGTCATAATTGAAACCACAAAACAAAACCCCGAGGGAGACTATGACCACTTTTAAAAGAAGCTCAAAGGCTAAATGAACTACACATGGTTCTCCATTGTGCCATTTACTGGGGCAGTAAATTGAGGTCTGGACCCCACTGGGAGACAGCTAATACCGCTGCCTAACAGAAGAAGCTATCTATACACCAACTCTAGAGTGCAACTACATCCAAAAAGTGGTTTGAGCCTGGACCGAGACTTACTAAAATATACTGCTCAGGGTATGAATCCACTGGATTTGGCCAGATAATTTTCCAGATTTACCCAGTCCCCAGGATAAGAACATCCGACTTACGGACAACTCGTACTTAGGAACAGACTGCCATAAAGCCTATTATATTAAAAATCCAAATTAAATACAATGGTTCGGGATATTGAATGCATGTACTATATTGTGACCCTCATGAAAACATTGCACGGTTTCAGTGGTTCATCTGGTCAAGGTACGGTACAGTACATACAGTATATAGCATATAGTATATAGTTACTATTATTATTATGTTATAATTATTATCATCATGTAATATACTATTATTTTTCGGTTTACTGACAAATTCGACTTAAAGATAGACCTAGGGAAAGGATCTCGTTTGTAACCTGAGGACTGCCTGTAATGAATGATTTTGTATTTGCCTTGGCACAAAGTAAAGATGTTATTCTTACTGTTTAGATACATGCAGTACATTCTGCAGTTGTGTATGGTGTATGATTCACAACTAAGTTCAGAACTACTTTCAGCTGTCTTGTTAACACGACATGCAGGCAGGCATTTGCAAACTTATTCAGTTTGCATAAGTTTTCAGACTCTTGTACTTAATATTGGTTTCAAGCACTTTTGGAACTCGTTATCGCTTATGTCTTTTGGGGTTCATGTGTACTGGTATAATTTTTACCCTTTCTGGTTGGATAATCTGTTCTCTCTCTCTCTGCTTGGAGATTGCTTTTTAACAGCAGTTCTCAAGTCTCACCATATATTTTCAGTTGAATTCCGGTCAGGACTTTGACTGGTGAACTCTAGGAGACTCAACTAATTGTGTGTCTACTTAAGGTAATTTTGTACATGTAACTTAATTAAGGTTTGCCACGATGAAAAGGTCTAATTATTGCATTATAGAAAATGTATAGGCGTGTCATAACTTACAAAAGCTAACAATGGACTTTTAAACTATAAAAGCATATAGCTGCAGTGTCCAGGTGAAATGACCCAAATTTACCCTGCTACTTTCGGCAATAAAGATGCCCCTAGCAACACAAAGATGGTTTTGCGAGCACCTTAAAAACATGCAGAGCTTTGATTTACTGTGCCGGAAGTTAATTAAATCACTCTCTGGCCTATTGAGAAAAAAAAGTTTAATTAAAAGCATCGCCTTGATATGCGGCCACCGCGATGGCAGCGCTGAAAAAAATGAGTGTGGGTGGGATTAAGCATTGCTTTTCCTGCAAAATGCTGCTCTGAATCTAATTAGTGTGGTTATCGCTTCCCTGTTAATGGCAAACTCGAGGCAGCAAAGGAGGTGGCGATAGCACTTCGAAAGGAAACTTCACGTGCAAGAGTCAAGAAAAAACCAAAAAATCTTAGTACGGTCTCCGCATGTTGGTTCGCCTCCTAATAATTCCGAAATTCGAAATCATTCTGGAACATACAATCTTAGTCTAAATTGCGTCTGCAAGGAGAATTTTGTCCAAGACTTTTGCCCAAAGGGTTGAGGCATTTATTTTACCTGTAAACTTGACCCTATTTGATGCTTCAGCACTTCACGTATATGAGATTTTTTTCGAGCAGTAAGAAGCAAGTATCGCACAGACAAATTCGGGCAGACTTAAATGCTAATGATTAATTTAATTTGCCGCCTTTGCGGGTGCTCTCTCTCCCGAAACAACTGGGTTACAATGTTACAGTGCACCATTTTTTCCCCCGTTGAATATATTACTGAGGCAGTAAGACCATTTGCACACACGCTCTATGATTAGTATAATTGAGTGGAATGAGAGAGTCACACCCACATAGTTTCACAGCTCGTGGATACAGGCAGCAGGGAAATGAACTGTAAACCTTCTGGTCGTGAATTTGGCTCAGCCACGTGCCGCTGAACTAAGGAAGTTCCATTTATTTTTATTTTGTGCTGTTCCCAGCATAGTTGTTACGAAGTAGTTAAAGGAGCTTTACCCGGAAGCGCAGCATAGACTGGTGTTGCAGTCATTATAGAAAGCAAGTAAATGGGAGGAGGTGTGGGTTAGGATGCCGTACTGGTGTTCAGAATGTCACCGGTTTAAGGCTCGTCGTCGGCAGAATGATTACACCCTACTTTCTTGACTGTGCATCGCATTGGGTAAAAACATCTGCTAACTAAATATATGGAAAGAATGATAATGAAGGAGAGAAAAAGATCTTGGATTTAATAATGGGTTATAAGTTACGGGAAAAAAACTCAAAGCGAAATGACTGCCTATATTAGAATATAATTTAAGCATTCAAATGATCTCTTTGCATATCAAATTTCTTTGTCATCTCATATCAAGACCTTTTTAGTATCTATAATATACAAACCATCTAAATTATGCCCCTCTATGTACAAAGTTACCACTTTACACTTTATGTTTTGGACTCGTTAATAAAAATGCAAAATGAACGGCACTGAAAAGTTTAAACGTTACTGCGAGAAATGCGGGATTCCGCGGTCACAGACAGCTAACACGTGAGTGAGGTTACCGAGACAAATATGCGCGCCGTACTCAAGCCAAGACTTTTTATATCTAAGATGTAATATGCACTTGCATTAACAAATATTATGTATTACCAATATTTATATATTATATGATTTTATATGATCCCAGTCATTTTCAGTTTTATTTTTGGCTCCGCGCCTTTTGTGTGTTTCTTCGATGTTTCGGTATGCTCCAAAAATATTCCCATTTACTTGTTCATGGCCAACTTGAGAATAACCAAAACTGTAAATGTAAAATACGCAATGTAAAGTGGTTATTGTATTTCCACACAGCCTACATGACAGCTCCAGTGCACATGCGTTATTGAACATCTAGCAATCACGTGATTCTCAGTTAGGCGTTAAGGCTCATGATTTTTCAGGCTAGACCTATCTCTGATGAAAAATCGGGTCGGTTTGTTACCTTCCCCCTCAATATACAAATATACAATCCAGTATTTTTTGGCCCGGTACCAATAGTGGGCATCGTATCATACTGGCGCTATCTATAATAATAACATATAGAGTAAAGAGTATATATGTACGTAGCACTTTATTTAAAACAGAAAATACTGTACATTTTCAAGTGTGAAATCACTCTGCCGGCTCCAGGATTCTCTTTTATGCAAATGAAATACGCCCAGTGCTGCATGGGATAAGATCCATCCCCCCACAACCCTGATGGACTGGATGGATACGTACTCTGTACTAAAAATGAAATGAAACAAACAACACTAATGATGATTATGAATAATTTGAATGATGAACCCATAGAAACCTCTTTGCTTAACCACCATCCATTCATTTTTATGTAACAGCAGAGACAATGAGCAGATACCATGGATGCCAGTCCGTCACATAGTGGCACATACACACGCATGTACACACACACACACACACATACACACACAAATGCACAGTATATCCCATTGTTCAAATGTGTCTACTGTAAAAATGTACTTTTGTCTAACTAACATAAAACAATAAAACAAACTTCAGCACTTACTATCCACACTTGCCAAACGTTAGGTCAATACTTCACAGCTATGCTGTTTATATGAATGTACATTTGCTCTGTAATAAACCTCAAGACCTGTGTTGTAAATACATTTGTAACGGAGACTGGGATTTTCATTGTTCATTTCATTCTTTCTCAAAAACCTTTTCATTTTTATCCTGAAACAACATTCTGAGCAGCCTTCTTTGGTACTGGGCTAGCTTTACCGGCATGGTCGATACAAATAAATAATTATAAATAAACTAGCAATTTAACGGCCTACTGGCTCTCCCCACACCTGGCATCTGAAAGAAAATATCAGAGAGAGCATGATCAATGTTGTAAGCAGCCGGAGAGAAAAATCACACAACTCGATCCTAATTTGCTATTATTTCTCTCATTACAGTATAATTGAGTCGAAACTGATTCCCATGCTAAAACTGAAACTGAATTATTCGGGGTTGACTAAGAATGCACAAAGGCCATTTAGAAATGTTCATTTCTGATATTCTTGATGCATTACATCTAATTCCTTGAACTGTGTACAATTATAATAAAGTGATTCGGCTCGACCCCATAAGTACTGTACAGGGCATAGGCAGGCCTCAGTGCACTGTCTACATGGAGAGAGCATTATGAGGGAATAGCACCCAAAGACATAAAGTGACTTTAGAAGTGTTATATAAATATTAAGCAATTTTATTTTATTCATTTAATCAAATTCCAATCCTAGACCTCCCTATTTCTAGAACCAAGCCCAAGCCACACCACACAGGAGGAAAGGATGCGTCATTTTTCAGGTGCACAAATATGAATACAGCTCCATTGGAATTCTTCAGTTTTCACATTTTCCCATCATGCTCTCTTTATACACGCACACACAAATACAGGTGAGAGTGAAGCTTGGGGTCTGAGCGCAGGGTCACCCATTTATTGGGCACCTCTAGAGCATTTTTTCAGGGGGATTAGGGGCCTTGCTAAAGGGCACAAGAGAGATTTGACTATTCGGCCGAGGACGGGATTCAAACCAGCAACCTTCCTGTCAGAGGCACAGAGACCCGACCTCCTGAGTCACATACCACCCCCCATAGCAACAAGACAGGCTACTGAACATTGCCCACTGTTCTAACAGCTCAACAAACAGATGGCCACAATTCCACTCTTAATTTCAGTCCCGGCAACAGCATGTACACTTTCACTTCTAACTGGTATAAGGTTATCATTCTCAAGGGACTGGGGGTCCGGCTGGTCTGACACTACTATTGATTTTTTTTCCCATTTGTGTCCTATCCTCTGTTGTCGTCTTGCTTTGCTCCACTCTGACTTTTAATAATGTGTACCAAACACTATGTCCATCTATGATACTGTTTCCTGTTACTGTTGGTAAATCTCTATTAAGTGCTTTGGGGCAACTATGTTGAGCCCCATAGAAATAAAACGTACGAGAACTGAATTGAAAGTCTTGGTTCTCTATAAGTCTCCTCTGCTGCCCATTTGTTAGCTACAGGAATGGGGTAGGATCCGCAGAAGGCAGTAATGTGGATGTACAAACCACGCGAACATATGAGACAAGGTGATGGACCATTGATGTGAACTCTCCTTGGCTTCCAATTCTTTAATAAAACATTCTGAATCTTGTGTCTTATTATAAAGGTCAGCAAACGCCAACATTAAGCCACAGAAAATCATCCTCCAAGTCTGTAAGGCAGTTCACATGTATAAAAAAAGCACAAAGGTGAAATTACTTTTTGCCAGAGAAGAGCAATCCGTGAGCCGTAGACTTTTAGTTTTCTTTCCTTTTCTTGGCGAAGCGTGAATGTGTCAGGAATCATTGCCACTACTGGACAAACCGGCGGCGGCTTTTCGCTACACCGAGACTGCACCTTGTTTACCTGAAAAGAGTTGCGCTGAGCTCAGTTAACATTCCTTTAGAAATTGTCTTATTTTTGGGAGATTCTCCCGACTCCAGCCAGCTGTCACCCCATGACACCCAATCAGCAGCTCATATTCATGTCTGCGTCAAACGCCACCAGCACCGGGGGACACAAGAGGTGCGTAATTTTACAACTTGCCGCACAGCAATTTGTGGATCACGTCTATATTATTTACCATGTCGCTTAATCACACCAGAGCAGCCCTTTGCTTTCCACATTTAATTACTCTCTCCGTTTTTGCAAGGGTTTTCACAGTTTCAGAAGTGATATTTTCCACAGAGTCATATTCAAACCTCATTCTAAATAGGACTGAAAAATAACATACAGTGAATATCGCCGGGAGAGTCACCATTGACATCAGATAATAATCAGTTAGAAATTTTATATATATATATATATATATATATATATATGGAGAGAGAAAGAGTGTGAGAGAGAGAGAGAGACAGAGAAATGACTGGTGCTATCTCTACATAAGCTCTCTCTCTCTCTCTCTATATATATATATATATATATATATATAGACGCAGAGGTGCACCTTTTCTTCCTGTGTGAAACGCTGTGGTTTGTTATGTTAGGACACCTCAGATCAGAGACGTAGGTATCCGCAGCCCCCACTCAGGTCCAGTGCTATATTTCTTGTTCTGTAAAAAGAGGGACCAATCAATAATTTAGGTAAGTTTCAGGGGAAAATTCCCCTGGGGGCAGTATTCCAATCTGAAAAGAGTTTAAGGTTTCCCAGACAGGGCTTTTTGTAAAGGTCCTTCTTTCAAAGCGAGGACCTGCCCAAAGCAGTAAGGAAGCTGCATGCCCCCCCCCACCACCCCTGCTCTGTATTGATGTTTTTAATTGCGTCTCAGCACCTGCCCTGCACCTGAAGACCCTAGAGGCACATCTCTGAATTATTTAAGCATTGTACTTATAGACAAGCGAGACTCTGGTTTGAGCAGCGTTGAGACACCGCCATGGCTTCCGTCACCCTCCCACACCCCCACCCCCACACGCCCCCCCCCACACTTATTCCCAGGTGGGTGTTGCTCATTCTGGCTGAATGATTGCGTTGAATCCTGGGTCTTTCACTGGCAGCCTGGTCACTCTTTCCCAGGAATGACCTCTTGCTCACTGAAAAGGCTCATTCGGAAAAGACGATTCTGCCTTGTTATTAAGGCTCATTAACTGTCATTTTAAAAAGTCTAGAAGTTTCTAATTATAAAATGTGTTCTCGCAAGCGAAAAATAATGAGTTTTATTGACCATGCTGCTTATTCTATACGCATGGGTTTCTAGACAAATAACAAACATTAGTATGTGAATAGTATATTTTAAACTTCCTCGGTAAAGGGAAGATATTAATTGTACATATAATAAGTTTAAGTGTATTTGAATAATGCAGCAAGCGGAGTCGTAAAAGCTTCAGCTGTGTAATTAATCACATTTCTGCATCTGTATTCACGTTAATGCCATTAGGTACTTGTGCTATTTTGCCTTAATTTTAAGAAGAACTACATCTCATTACATGTTTAGCAACCAAGGATGTTACCTAATTAAAATACATTGTTGGCTGACATAACAGGACAACACTACCTACGCTTGAAATTAAATTAAATAAACATTCAAGGTCTACATGTACATCATTTTATTAAGCCAATGTCAGTACTAATTTAGTGCAAATGAAAAACATGTTTTTACCATAGTTATCCAACATTCAATAACTGACGTAATAAACAGAATTAAACATGAATACAAATTAACACGTTTAGCTGCAGTAAAACAAAAACACTTTTAAAAGTCCACTAAAAACAAAAAGACATTATTTTCGATCGATATTATCTAGTTTTCTTGTACAGGAAGAATGACTGTGAAGTACAGGAAACAACACTGGTAATATATCTATGCAAGTCTTAATGATTCATTCAATTTTAATTGATTGGAAGGTATACCACAAAGAATGCTAATATATTTTCTGGAATTGAGCTACAATTCTCTTGATTGTTAAGCTTTTTTCCCTCATTTGAAACATACTAAGAAAGGGATGTCATTTCAGATATATGTATTTGATTCTTTTTTTTTATCAAGATTTAAGCAGAATTTAAAATGTTTTGTAGAGTGCATGTGACATTGTAATATACCTCATTGTAGTAGCATGCTCATCCTGTATGCTGCTCGTATCGTATGTATGGAGCCCCGGTTCATTCTAAACGCTTTAGATGCATTTAGAACTCACAGAACAAATCTTGTGAGTTAAATAACTTCAATAAATGAACACGCACCTGGTTTGGCCCATTTGTAGTTGTTTACTTCAGGAATAACAGCAGCATTGATTTGATTAGCGGGGCTTCAATAATGAACACGTTTTCCAAAGGAAGTCACAAATCAACATGTTGATCGATGATCAGCAGTGCTTTAATTGCATGGGCACTCGCCCCATATAAATCTATCATTTTGACAGGCAGTTCATATATTATGTATTTGTCCATTTAAAAAGGAATTAAGTACATAAAGAGTGACAGAATGGAAGTCAATGTCAATTTTTATATGATCTAAGTGATTGCAATATTTGTTGTGTTTCTATAAAAATGTAATTATACTATTTAATGTCAACACTTTCTCTTCAATCAGTCGCAGTGCCTGGTATGGAAGAAATTTTCCCTTGCATGGTCCATAGGTGAAATAAAAATGGATTTTTTCTCAATTAAAAAAAATAAAGTCTTTCAAGTGGTGTCATTTATTTTATCACGGTTTCAATATTTTTTCTTTTTCTCAAATTGTCACTCATTGTCTTTGTGACACCTTTTGTAAATATCTTGGTTATAATGAGCCCCAAGATCCAGTTCCATAGTAAGCAGTTTTACTGATTCACACCGAGGAATGACGAGCACCGAAACAAACCCAGAAATCAGGGTCAGAATGCAGGCTATGTTCTACGATGAATCTAAGGCAGTGAGAATATCAAGGCAAAATCACACAGAGAAAACAAGGTCAGGAAAACAGACAAGAGTTCAGAAACCAGAGGCAGGCGAACAGAAGCTCGGCAAGCCAATAGCTCAGTAAGAAGCAGACTCAATACCTCACAAAGAAAATCTTTCAGTGAATGTCCCTATGTCTGTCTCAGGTTAATTAAGGCTAGTACTGCATTGATCTAGGGCGTGGTCTGACAGGGCGTGGTCTGACAGGGCGTGGTCTCGCTGGCCGTTGCTGCAGGAACAGAAGGTAGGCTTGAAACTAGCTTACAAATAAGCCTCATTTGTGAATAATACAATTCATAAAAATCTTCCCCTAGAATGTTACTGCTTGAGAATATGTGTACATGCACTCTTATGTTGGAGAATAGAATATGGAGAATGAAAAAAGGAGTAGAAAATAGAATAGATATAAGGTTGCAGTAATAAAATCTGTAATGCTTACAGGACAAGTAAATAGTAAATAGAACTGAACTGCAGTTTAAAAATCCTTTATATCGATATAAGTAGAAAGAGAGAGAATGCTTCACATTCATTCCCTTTTGCTAAAATCTCTTGATTATTTATGTGTATTTAACATACCTTGATCATTGTTCAGATGATGCATTATTATGATGAATCACTATTACTGTGAGGACCTGTGTACTGCTGAGGGCATCCAAATGATTGATAAGCATCTGTCCATCCTCCTGACATCAACGTACACATATGAGCCTGAAGCAGAGCTGGCCCTCAACGGCCTTTTGCAATAGTATACAGGCTGCATCACGTTGCAGGGCACGCCTGATCAAAGGGACAAGAAGTCAACCAGTTTACAAGACTCTCGTGACGGGCTTAAACAGCTGAGACTGGAAGTAAAGGCCGCTCTTGATGGCCGAACGCTGTGATATGGTGAACAGCTGCGGATTTTATATAGCATTGTTCTGGAGGGACTTTCACGGGAAGAACACAGAAGTCATGTAGGAATAGAGCAGTAACCATAACAGTCGGCAAGCCAGACTCTCAGTTCTGGAAACGTCGCCAGGAGACACAAAAAACCGGCACAGCTATATATTCCATTGAGTTATGAAACAAACATTGTTTTTGTTCTTCTCTTTTGATGGACGGACCAAAACATAGCTGAAACGTTACATACCTTTCTTCAGTCTACAGTTTTATGATGGATGAATTTGAGATGCACTAGGCCGTTAAAATGGTAAACCGCGATGAGGAAATATGATTTCCCGCTTTGGTGAGTCCGCCGCTCGCTTGGCTGGTAATACATTTATGGGCATAATGCAACGTTGTATCTATGAAAGAGAAACACCAAGCGAAGCACATCCATCTTCATAACATGCAGCGAGAGGCGAACCGTCACGGCACCTCTCCAGCACCCAGAGATTTCTCTGCTTGGACCCCCTCTGCTTTGCACTTTATGCATGGTCATGTCCTTCCATCCTGCAGATCACAGTGGACTTTAACCCCTTCACCTCTCTTGGTGAAAATATATCGCCCTAAGTGTCACCTTTAATAAAAGACACCAAGCACAACATATGGCGTGCACTAAAATTTACAGAAGTAAAACAAAAATAAAGACCCACCTGAAATGTCTGGAATTTAATTTTTAAGTGGACAAAATCAAGCATGAGTAAGTCAACACTGGATACAACACAGTTAACTTGATTTCTGTTACAAAACCATTGAGAATACAAGGAGCACTACTGTCTCTTAGCAGTTTGGTCGAAGCTAAGATTACTTGAAGCTCAACAGTGCAGAAAAAAAACTCTCTGTGCAGTATTGTGGTACACAAGCCATTAAAGCTTTGAAACAGTGTCCATTAAGGTTTTAAAGTCACAATCAGTCTGCATACAATGAACAAAACTGGAACTTGTTTCAGAAGTGAACTTCTAGCCTTCCATTTGCACTCATAAGACCCAGATTAACTGCCTTAGAAATGTGTTCATATTTCAGTCCAATAAATATAACTAGAATGGGCACTTTACAGATAAAAGTGATTGGACTGTTTTCATTCTTTCATTCCTTTAAAAATAATGACCTACAGTGTACAGAGCATATTTTTAAAAGAGAAATATCAGAAGAGTATTATTCTCCATTTTCCTAGCATCAAGTCAAACCATGCCTGAGTAAACATTACAAGACAAAATCCATTTCTCTGCACCTCAGAGAAGTCAGTGATATAACCTTTTCTGTCTTTTGTAGATTGAAACACGTCTGCACATCCTGAAGAGCAAAAATACTATAATGGGAAAACCAGGCTCTTTCATTTTAAACTGGTGAAACTAGACAGAATTAATGAGGAATGTACATAACAGGCACATAAAAGTCAATCCTGTCAATATTTCATTTACATGCCAAAATATCTTTCTATGCAGGTGTCCATAAAAGACTTACATTTACAGCCTGTGTCCTGTATGATGTTGCATAAAGGTCAGTTATATTGTTGACTTGCATGCATCATGCATACATACATACAGACATACACAGCATCATCAGTCATACATCTGCTGTATTCATTTAAAGGCTGCATGATGTTGCATAATCATACAAATTATCTTGCTGATTTGCATACATATATATCAGTAACACAGGATTCATTACTACATTGCAAAGAAAGTCCACTTACATTAAAAACAGAAGACTTACAACTCTCTTCTTAATTGAAGCAGAGATACAAATTTCCGCAACATCTTGAACATGTTACTAAGACCAAGAAGAGCACCTGACCTAGGAACCTGCACAATAAGGGGGTGTTTCAATGCAGCCTGACAGCCCCAGGACAGATTTAACACTCTATTTATTCATATAGCAACTTTCCCAGCCCTGGGTAGGTCTTTGCAAGAATAAAGAGTATTTATAAATTATGATGCAGGTCATCCAAGCCAGGCATAGCTGCCCTTAAATAGCAATCAGTGCCTGTAGCCAGAATGCTTTACATAATTCTTTGATTTTCATATGGAGTTTTAAAATATTTTTATGTTATCTAATGCACATACATACACGGGCATAATGTTTCTGTGTAAAATTATGAGATAGCTATCTTAGTTTGTCATAAATCTGACTCCAGTGTTTAGCAAGAGCTGCAACTAAATCTAAGCCAAAAATGTGTGGAATGAAGAAGAACAATGGATTTCAGATATACCGTACATGGATATGAGGGTATAAAATATCTATTTAAAAAGAGCTCATGCTTGTTTTCTGCTGGGAATCTATAAATACAGATTATAAATACAGAATTTCCCTAAACTCCTCACATATAACTCAATATTGTTTGTTATAAAATAACAAACAAACAAACACAAGTGCCAGTGTATTAATTCAATCTGCCTGTGAGCTTAAGCCCTGCAGCAATCAGGTACTTTCTTACATGTTGCAATCACTAAGTCACAATTGTCTTTCTCAGACCTTATTATTAAATGTCCACAAAGCATCTTAACTCGCATTAAGGACTCTTTGCAAAGCTGCTCCATGGGGAAAGCTGTCTCTGAAGAGTGATCGTGTTTGTCGTAATGATAAAATTATTGTCAGTACGGAATGGAATAAACTTGCAGGCCTTCTTCGTAAGGTGCCTACAAATACACATAACTTAAGCATAAAACAACAGTAAATTAAAAAATAAATAATAACAAGAAAATATTTTTTTTATATCCACAAAGGATAGCTGATTCAAGCTGCTAAAGAAGTCTCTTGTGGTTTCCCACAGACGCAGAGTGAGTTGACCCTAAACTCGTCTTTGTGCGGACGCCCTTAGCTTTGATTAATTGTTTACATGCACAATAGCGTGAAAGTGGACACCCATCATCCTATCATCTTTGGAAATAAGCACTGGGCTTTAAAGGTAGATTCTATTTCAGGAAGTCTGCTTCTGTGTGGAAATAACGAAGGGAAAGGTGAAGAGAAAACAAAGAAGAACATGACTCATGTCTGGGAAGATGTCCAGGATCCATTTAAATTTATCCCATGAAGACATAAGTCATTTCTGAAGCATGCCACTTCTGAAAAGGCATTTTTAAAAATGTGAAGTGCACAGGTAAGCCCCACATTTCTGAAGTACGCTGTCATAGCCTTTCATAACCAAAGTGCTGGGGGGGGAGGGTCCCCTTTTGTTGGCGGTTCACAAGCCTGGAATTAGCCATGCATCAGGGAGCAGGATCTGTTTCAGTAGACATTGAAATCGCTTATGTGATTCTGCCTGGGGTGCAGTTTGCACAGTCGAGTTCTTTGAAATTAATTCAAGTCCCCCTCCCTCCCCCCCATCCCATGCCGGGGGCAAGCAGCCAATCAAAGCATGTTTGCGGTAGGCATCATTGGACACTAAGACATTCTTATTACACCCAGCCAATGAACAACACAAAAATCATTAGGAATAATTTATTATGATGCTGTAACGGGCTATGTTTTGTGGCTGATAGCCTAAACACTTCTGCCTCATTTATTTGCATTTAAGGGAGGTCATTTATAACAACCTCAGCTAAATGCATGAAAAATAAAAAACTCCTAGTATTTCACACGAATGTGGGATGGCTATGTGATATTATACTATTACTCACATTATAATTACATTTATCCATAACTGCTTCTCCAATGCAGTGCCCCAGTGAGTCCTGTGCACATCCAAAATGGCATGGGATGCCTGGTCATTCACAGAGCACAAACTCACACACACACTATGGGAAATTTTGAGATACTGTGTCACCAGTTTGCATGTTCTTGGGCTGAGGGAAGATTCCAGAGTATCTGGTGGAAAGCCAAACATGGACAGAACACTCCACACATTCCACATTGCTGGGGGGTGGGATTTGAACCTATCAACTCATGGTGCTATGGAATCTGTGCTACCCACTGTACCACCATAACAAATGTCACATCAGAGCTATTAAGGTCTCCGAAAGAATTGCGTGCTGCATTGTACTTTGCATTCATACATTAAGAATGTTAAGCTAAAAAGAAAATCTATCCACTATATGCTAAATTACTCGTGAAATTTAAAAAACCGAGTCAAAGAAAAAATAAATTAAGAACAAACTTTAGAAAGTGTTGAAAATATATTAACCGTTGCACTGGACACATTAAGTTGAATAAATCTGAGAAGCGAATGAGAAAAAAAGATCATTCCCGGCGTGCTCCAAGAAATCGTGAGCCGAGATAACTGTTGGTTTGAAGGAGGGGAAAAAAGCAATTTTATGGATATTAACAGTCTGTTTATTACATCTCCTCTAGATTAATCTTTATTCGTCTTAGTTGAATACAACTGTTAACCACATTTTTAAACATCTTTTTCTATATATTCACTCAATGTGCCAGGTTAACCATCTCCAGTCCCCCCTCCCCCTTCCCACAATTTCATAACCAGATCTGTTTATCAAACCTTGAATATTCAAATCACCCGGTTCCAATTTTAGGTCAATCTGTGATGTATATAAACACTGTCTTTTCACCAGGAACCTTGAAAGGTACTGTGCCAGTCATTAGTCGTACAAACAGTCTGCAGGTTACAAATGAGATTCGTTCCCTAAGTCTGTTTTTAAGTTGAATTTGTAGAAGTCAGAAAAATAATGATAAAATACATAATTATAATTATTATTTTACAATAACAATAAAGGTAACAACCAGTGTGCAAAATATGGGGGGTCTCATTAACCCATGAAATCTCCCGAAAGCCTCAAAAGCAAAATTTTAAGGGGGTCTCAAGATTGGTATTGCACAACAATAGGGAGATGGGAACCCCCCGAATGTTGACAGGTATTTTGCAGACTGGTAACAACATACGATACTGTACTGTACCTCAAGCTGACAAAATGCTAATGACATGCAATGTTTTCACAAGGGTCACAAATATTGTGTGCATTTGTTATTACGAACTATTGTATTTAACCGGAATTTTTAATGCAATAGGCTTTATGGCAGTCCGTTCTTAAGTACGAATTGTCTGTAAGTTTGGCGTTCTAAACCCAGGGACTGCCTATACTTAGCCAGTATAGTGGTTCTCTTGCCCAGTTTCTTCCCAACCAGACTCTGATCTCTGACTCCGTGGGTTTCCCTAGGACACCTTGTGGGTTTGATGCCTTTGCTGTTTTTTGGGTTGTGGATTTCAGGCTGTACGTTGGTTTTCCAATTAAACAGCTGTTGGCTCCACCCTGCAGTAAAATGTCTGTCTTTGAAGAGGTTTGATACAGCATCCCTGCATATTAATACTAAGTTATTTTTGAAATTAATTACAGCCAAAGGAAAATAATCTAAAAGTATCCTTCCGTTTCTCTATTAAATGCTGCATTTAATAAAATGCAGTCAATCGCACTTTGAAAAGTTCCAGTGATGGTGTGTCATGTATTCCTGAACAGAATATACTTATCATTTCTTAACAAAATGGACAGAAAATTTACAAAAATAGCAAAATAAATGCACAGGTTAAATTATGAAAACGTTCTTGGACCATGTGCCGGATTTATTACACGGAATTATTATTTCTAGTAATGTAGTACTAAGTACTACCAGGGTCACTCAGTCCCCTGCGTCCAGTCTAATCGGAGATGCTGAATGTCTCTCAGGTGTCCACTGCATCAGAAATTAACATTCTTGCCAGGCTTAACTGCCTGTAAAACACACCATGAATAAGTTATTTGTATGGAAAAAAAACCTAGAAGCTACATGATTAATGTGTGATTAGATGACATCTCCTGTCACCAGTTAAATTTTGAGACAGGGACACGTACCAGAAAGAAATTTCCAGATATGGAATGGCCAGTTACTTTATTTCTAAAAGCAGTGCCCTTTTAATGCATCGCACCCAGGATGACGCGCGTAGAGCGCAGCACGCAGCTCTCTCGCGGACTGCCGCAGGCATCTGCGATTGACATGCCGTGCATGGAAAATTGGGCTTTCCGCTAGATTCCGCCTGCCGTCCTGCAGGCACCTGGCTGACAGGGCCAGGGGGGCAAGGACCATTGAAACCACTGGAAGCAGAACATGAGAACATATGTGTTCTCTTGTATATATGTCACAATAGAGATTGAATCCCAGTTCCCACTGTAGGATGTTTCCTGATTGAACCATATAGACAGATGGACAATATTTCACATGTATTGATATAGTTTATAGTAAGAGATGTTGGTACATTTATAACTCCAAGTAGCTCCATGCTTTTGTTCTGTATGCAGCAAAACTCCCCTACTGCCCACATCAAGCTTATTGTAGATGTTCCTTGACCCAGTGGGTAGCAACTGTTGCTTCACATCTGCAGGGTTATGGGTTCGGTTCCCGCCCCTCACATGTTCTGCTCATGTGGGTTTCCCCCAGGCACTCTGGCTCCCTCCCATAGTTCAAAGACGCGCTGCCATGTGGCCCATGGTCCATGTTTTTATGTGGGGGAGGGGGTGCCATGCGATGGACTGGTGTCCCACACACGGCGTTCCCGCCTCACAGCCAGTTCTTCCTGGAATAGACTCCAGTATCATCATGACTGTATAAGTGGTTATGGAAAATGGATGGAGGCACTGATAGAATCCCAAAAAAGCGTAAATGAAACCATTGTCATTAAGCATATGAATTTGTATTTTTATCTGTATAAATATGAAACACTTCATTTCACTTCACTTCAGTTGTAACCAGGGGTGAGAGGGAGGACGTGTACCTTCAGTATTTAATTTGACTTCATTCTTCCCCCCCTTTAAGTTATTAAGTGCCCCCCCGCAGTATCAAACTCTGTCCTATACCTTTTTCCGAAGCATAGAGGTGCCCTATCTTTTCTGGAGACGTTACTACAGTCCTCCAAAATTACAGCAGCTGCCTGCTGTAACCGTCGTCTCTCTTCAAGGTATCTGTCAATGTTGATACTTTAATCTGCCACTTGGAGCCCAGAAGGGCCCGAGACTGAGAGTAATTTGTTCCTGAGGTTCCATGTGGGAACGGCGATGATTTTATGTGTATGATGTGCTTCATATGGGAGACGGCGCAATTTGGGAAATCTGACAGCAACCACGAGGAATTCATTAAGGCAAATCAGCGTACTGCATGGATATTAACCATTCGTATCAGTTTCGAGCTGACCCAAATCCACTGGCACCGGCACCTCACCCTTACGAATATTAAGAGCTTGTATTAAACATAAAATTGTGTCAAGCCTATCTGTCACCCTGTGCTACCGTTACCCCCGTGACAGTGCCTCAAAAGAAAAGTCTGGGTGATGGCCTGGGGGGGCGGCAATGAGCCAGAGTCTTGGGTTCTGATCTCATTTGAAGGGCATCATCCAAAAGCAAGAACAAGATATCAAGCATTGCAATGCAAATCCGATAAAAGCTGCTTTTCTTCTGTATCTATTATCTACGTCTACAGTTTCCATAGCAAATAGAGCCCTGACCAACATTACCACTGCCAGAGAATTTCTGACACATATTGTACTCTCCTTAAAGGCGTCACGACATAAACCATCATACAAAACAAATCCTGTTCATATACCTTAAAAAAAACAATCATTTTGCGACATTTGTGTTTGCGCTCCATTATATCGTGAATTTTATTCGTCTGTTTATGGCCAATTCAGTAAGCGCTTCTGAATTCCTGGCAGAAAGACATTTCTACTTACTGATCCATGAAAGCTCCGTTCATAATTCCCCTGGCTCTTCCGATGAATTATGATTCCGTCCAAGTATATTTTTCCTCCATGCAACAATCACTGTAGCATATCAGAGTGCAAAATGAATCAAAACACTGTCGAATGCAAAACGGTAACGCAAGACATTCACGTGCATGCACACAAAGTTAATGGTGTTTAATAATCAAAGTAAATGTACTGTGAAGGTAGAATATGACCTGCAACGAAATAATCGACATTAGTTCTGTTTTTGAGTTTTGGGAATTATGAAATAACCTGGAGAGTTACGCTCATCAGCCGGAAGAGGTGCCTGATGTGTGGTGGCATGTTGGCTGCCTACTGCAGCTGTCTTAACGTCGCGTACGGAGCCGGATTAATTGTCATCTCCCTACTTCTAAGCTACTCGAGGCCTGGCCTGCAGCAAACAGCTGGCTTCCTTTGCATCCAGTGGAGGCGTAACCAGAATGAAAAAGGGCTGATTTTATAAAACAGAACAAGAAGTGAATGTGTGTGCTGGCTGCTTGCATTGGCCTTTGTTTATATATATATATACCTTTGTATTTTATACTACTGAACTTTGACCCATTTTCAAGTACAGCAAGAGATAATAATGAACATTCCAAGACAAATCCATGAAGTGCAGGCTCTCGATGAACCTGGAGCCTATCTCAGGAAACCTAAGATATGCGGACATTCTGGACGGGACGCCAATGCGCAGAACGTAGTCCACACTGTGGGAACGTTTGAAACTCCAGCTCACCTAACGGCATGTTTATGGACTGCAGGGGGAACACGGAGATTCGACACATACAGAGCCACGTGTTCAAACCCTTGATGTGTGAGGCTACAGTGCTAACCACTGAGCCAGTTTTTGGTGTCCTGAGAATATATATGTAAGATTGTATCATCTTGTATCATCTATTTATTTATATTGGATTTATATTGGATCACCAGTTAATCCATGTCAGACACTTTGAGCAAATTATTTTTAAACTGAAAGGCCCTTCTGCTTGGCTAAATGGGTAAGTCGTTTTTGTGCTTTTACTTGTTTGTTTCCTTGACTGAAAAACCATTTAACCAGCTGTTTCACATTAACATTAGTGACACATACATGATTATAGGAGACTGACCAATCAGCACACAGCAAGAATTTAGTGCTGAAGTGAAATCCAGGTCCTTTTAACTGAAATTGTAGTTTACAAACCCTGTCCTAACTCAAAGTGTGACATGGATTATCTGGTCACCCTAATTTATATATTAATATTGTTTAGAATCTGTGAAGATCTTTGAAGACTTACGCATACGTTGACTTCTTTGAGTACGGAGAAATTTGGTTGGGTAAAAGGAGCCAATAAGGAAGCTAGTTAGTATTGTTTGAAAATCCACGTGGGATGCCGAATAAATGATCACAGAATGAATCTGCCTCCATCCATTGACAATTATTTGGAAGTGTCACAGATTGCATGAGGCACAACCGCGGAAGCAGAGGCAGGACACAGGGAAACGGGAAAACAAGGGATTTATTTCCGGGCAAACACAAGCAGGACCACGGAACAGGCAAAGAACACGTAATGACAAAATTACATTAATGACCGGACTGGGAAAGACATATCTAACACAGACTTAAATACATCAGACTAATTAACAACAACGAGAAACAGCTGGTAATATGGGGATTCCACACGAGGTACATGAGGGGGCGTGGCACATGGGAGGATCGAACGAGCAGGTTATGACAGGAAGATGCTCCTTCCACCTTTAGGTGAACCCACAACATGTATTTGTTTTGTTTTGCCAAATATCTGTTTTGGGGATTGAAGGATCGATGCACACATTCTTTATGTATGCTTTACCAACCTGTCAATGACAGTCACAGTCATGAGACCTGTTGCTGCCAGCACTTGTCCCCATAGAATTTAAAACTCTGTTTTGATTTCATGAAGAGGAAGAAGAAGTTGATATTACAATGCTAAATTAAAATGAGAAAACCTCACTGTGGACGGAGAAAATTCAAATTGATTTGCTGTGAGTCATTATCTTTGTTTAGACACAGAACTGATATTTAAATTAATGGCACTATGGCCTGATGGAACAGACATTATCACGAAAAAGACTGAACACTACAAAAATAAAGAGCTTGATGTACAACAAGCCTACAGCTTAATTAACTGTGATTTTGAGCAAATGAGCATTATAACTAACAAAAATTTATAATAAGGCTTCTCTTTGAACTGCAAGTTTTCTTCAACTGTCCATTTAAGACACATGTTCAGAATACTGACAGAGAATCCCAACACCCTGCAAAATGCCACTGGGAATAGTGATACTTTATTAAACCCTATGGGTAAATTTCTTTTTCACAGCCCCATTTTGCTCTCCATGAGACACATATACAGGTGAGAGTTGGGGTCACAGTGCCGGATCAGCTCGCACACAGCCCCTGGAGCTGGGAGTTAAGGCCCTTGCTCAAGGGCCCATGGACATGTGAGTCTTCTGCTGATGCTGGGGCTCGAACTGGAGACCTTTCTATCACAGACACAGAGGCTTAAGGCTGATTTATACGTTTGGGTAGAATCTGCGCTGTAGGTAGCTGCGTCGCCTGTGCCATGACCTGATGCCTGTAATTACATTTCTGGGGAGGTGTGTGTCAGGCTACAGTGTAGGGCACACTACGCAAAAACATCGGCCTTTAAGTCAGCCTTTCGCTTGCTAAGCCACACACCCCAATGGTGTGGGCAGGTACCGTTCACCAGCTGAAGATTTTCTGGTTGTGCTTTAAAAATCCACGTAGCTTTCTTATTATTACATCCAGTCATTTAAGCTGGTTCTTTGTCCTTGATTTTGTAGATGGCTCTTTTCATAATGACACCAACATCAAGAAATTGCGCCTCACACCCCCAGGGCTGGCAGTTCTAAGCTTACTTCCAGTCCTTTGCCCATGGTGTTTGTACAGTTTTCCTCTGAGTTTTCCTTTATTATTTCTTTTCTGGCAGTCCATTACAATTAAAGTAAGTGACTAGGTGACAGTGAGTGGCCAACAGGGTGACATTATTTGTGTAAATGTGCGGCCAGTGATGAGATCCCTCCCAGGGCGCCTCCTGCCTCACGCTTCATGCGACATGCTACAGACCGTAACCCTGTAAAGTCCTGCATTGCTTAACATCGGGGATACGTTCTGAGAAGTGCCATTCCGTCATTGTGTGAACATCATAGAGCGTGTTTACGCAAACGTAGATGGTTCCGCCTACTACACACCTAGGGTGCAGGATTTTTTAAAAGTAAAAACAATACTTTAAAATTATAATAAAAAGTACAGTATAGTAAATACATAAACCAGTAACGGTTGTTTATTATCATTATGAAGTATTATGAACTGTACATAACTGCACTTTTATATGATTGGCAGTGCAGTAGGTATGTTCATACAAGCAAGAAATATGTGACATCACTAGGCAAAAAGAATTTTTCAGCTCCATTATAATCTTATTTGACTACCGTCATATACCCGGCCTGTCATTGACCGAAATGCTATAATGCATGACCTCACTGGATAGGGGATCATGGAAGATGGATGACCACCAAAAAGTATTTATTTTCTTTACTGACTTTAAAGCAGTTTAAAGTTTCCCCCAACATGTGCAGCTGGACATGGTCCTGGGGCAGTGCCTTGACAACGCTACGCCTACGCCACAGCTACCAGCACCCGGGCCAACCTGGGATGTGCAGCGCTCACAAATCCAGCCGTTGCCCCCTTCAGTTGACCAGCATATACTCAGCACTATAAACAATCCAACCCTTTGCTGCTGTAGTTCAGTTTTACGGGAATTTCTTATGAGGTTTTTTGTTTCCTTGTTTCCATACCAGGAATCTAAACAACACCTATTTGAAGCCAGTATCCAGCTACCAAGGTCCAGAATTCCCAGAGCCTAAAGCCACCCAGCATTGTAAGTACAGGAAGTATCGCAAAATGTGCCCTCCTTTACTCAAAATATGTAATCGCTCAACGTAGGAAAGACCTACTATGAAGAGCAATTTTTCATCATGCACAAAATGCTAGAATTTGACAAAAAAAGCGCAATTCTCTTTCTACAGAATGGGATGTAATCATTAAACAATGTCATACTCTAGGCATACAGGCTTCCTATGTGTATTAATATGCAGGGGACCTACCAAGAACCCCCCCCCCCCCCAGCCCAGATTTGCTTATAATTGTATCTATTCAAAGGCCTTAGTCAGGTGCTGGCCCCCCCTGATTCTGCTAGTGTATCCACGCCCCTTCGCCCGGCGCCCTGTAAATATACTATGCACATATGGAGAAATATCGAATTCTGCACTTTACCGCTGGCTCTGCCCTTGATGTAAAGTGTGCTCAGGTTCTTTGGTCAAACCAATTTATCCAGTCAGTTTTGTCTTAAGGGATCCAGAACAAGGCATGCATGTAAGATCTGAATGGAAATCATATTGCGGGTGATTGATTGTGACTACAGCTGGTTTTAGAGGCTTGGAGCTTGAGTCGTTTAGCTGTTTAGCCCTGATGTGTCTGTGCATGTTTCATACCTTCCTACCGTACATTTCGCACTGATGGAGCAGTAATTGCTCAGCTGAAGTTTCTATTGAGAGAAAAAGACTTCAGTTGAATCGTTCATTTGAATTTTACATCTGTCATGTTTTCTGCTTCTGTTGAACTTCTAGGTGATTAGAACTGTTCATAACACACACGAATGATCGTTAACTTTATGCTTTATTGCTGTTTTTTTGTCTCTCAACAGATGTTCAGGATGAAGCTTTATACTTAACTATGTTTTGGTACAAGCTTTCATGATAAAACAGACTAACATTTTAAGCATTTTTGATAGTACTGTTGCTTTTATTTAAAAAATACTTGAAATATGCTGCACTTTTACAATATACAATACTGTGCAAAAGTCTTAGGCAGCCAAAGTAAGTGGTGTTTAAATGATCTTCATACTGGTGTAAAACTATGCTATTATGGCTGTCAAAGTGTGTTAGCTTAGCCATTTCAAAACCTCTGCTAAAATTACCCC
>JAODKC010000021.1:19422092-19433827 GCA_026777985.1 Mormyrops attenuatus | reverse complement strand
CCCCCCCCCCCCCCCCCCCCCCCCCCCCCCCCCCCCCCCCCCCCCCCCCCCCCCCCCCCCCCCCCCCCCCGCGCATGGTCTCCCCATGCTGTGAAAGCTTCCTCCAGCCACTCTGCTTTCCTCCTGCAGTCCAGAAGCATGCAGTCTGGCAAACCAGCATCTCCAAAGTGCCTGGAGAAGTGCTGGCATCCCTCCTGGGTGATCCCTAGTCGTGTTCTCTGTGCTGCCAGGGATAAGCTCCAGGATGAACATCTGCAAGATGGATGGATGAATGCTTGGATGGATGGAAGGATGGATGGAAGGTAGGTAGCAAAACATTTTGTTAAGTTCTTAACATAAGCACATTCTGGGAGCTGTTTAATAACATTGTGGAGCTTGTCTTAGAGAAACAAATGACCTGACCAGACCGCTGGGGGGAAGAAATCTTTATACGTGCGAGGGTGTAAACACCCCCAATAACCACCGTAAACACACCAAGGAACAGCTGTATCAGACATTTATAGAATTTAAGGATCATGACTCAGCATTTGGAATTACATTACTGGACCTTCGGGAAGTTATATAACAAGCCATTTGGGGCACTTTCTCTCTCCTTATCACCATATGAAGCATGTGGAACAATGCTGACCAATGGTTCTACTGCTGCTTGTTTTTTTCTTATCTTAGTCTGCTTGCCCCCCCCCCACTCCTCTCACATGGTTCTTCTCTGAAGCCCTAGTCACACACTACTGATCATACAGAGGGCAACCGATACTTTATACGTCCATAGTAATGAATAGGAGAAAAGGTACTTGACTAACTGGAGATATTTAGGTTAGAACATTAAGATCCCAGTCATCGTCTCCAAAATAAAATTAAAGATCAAATCAAATTTAGCATCAAGTGTTAGTTCAAAAGAAACTGAATTTTGTACAGAAATCAATGCTTTCACGTTGTTATAATCATTCTTCAAACGCAGAGACTATTCAGCAGACTTAAGTGCTTGGGTCATGTTTGCAAACAGCGGCTTGGAAAATGCTAAAATTCTGAAGATTGTTGTATATTTTTTAAAATAAAGTGTCACGTTTGTCATGTTTGCTTGTAGCTGAACCCACAATTGAGAAAAAGAAAAGGTGAAGTAAATGACTCCCAAATGCAGGCAACAAATAGGAAATCCCTGAACCTAATGTCATTTGATTTGATATATATGATTTGATTCATTTTATCGGAAACTGCTAAAATGTAGATTGAGAATTATTTTGACAAACATTCCTCGGTGAACTACAGGCCCGCATAGCCTTTTACGGGCATGTAGAGTTTGCTCACTATAAGTTTTATTTGTCACATGTACGATCATACACTGTACTTGTGTGTAATAAATTGCTTTTTTCTCCAACTTGCATGGATTGTGCTTAAAAGGCAACATTCCATACACTAACGAAATTAAAATAACGAAAATGAAATTTTAATAACTACAAAATAGACAATAAAAATAGAGAGCACTTTATCAACACTTAAAACATGTGCAGTGACAGTGTGGAATGATTACTGCAAAAAGTAACTTGTTAGCCAACCGGCAAGCAAACCCATTAGTCTGAAGAGATATCAGAGGGATTATCTGACATATAACAAGAGTCACAGCACTAGTTGAATCCATACATACATAAATGGCTATTACGCTTAAAATGGAATGGTTTGTAATTAAAAACCCCACGGTTTTGTTATGTGTCTGGAGAACTTTTATGCTACACAAATTAATGTCACATTTTATTTTCAAGTTAATAATAAAAGAGAAAAATGGGTTACTCTTTGAAGAAAATGATGTGGCATTAAATGAATTTGAAACCAATTCAGATTCAGAGTTTATACTGTAAGGTAAAGGCCATTCAGTTTTAATCTATGAACTGGGGAATATTATGCAGATTTTAGGTTGGCCAAAAATCCTGTTTTATCACACTTTATTATACTCTTTATTTTTATCTAACATTTTTTTGTTCCTGCAAACAACAGAAACACCAGTTTCTCTTCCTATCAAGCAGATATGGATAACAGCAGATTTTAAATTGGCGTTTGCAAATCAGAAGCTGGGGAATCATCACAAACATATGTGGATCTTAGCTTTCATTGGGGCTTTAATATTCTTTCACAGAATGTAATGGGTGTAAGGAGACTGAGTACCGTACGCAGGGAAAAAGAAAGAATGAAGTCACACATTGCACGTTAAAAATTGATGATCCAGGGAAACAATAAAGGCCCAAAGCCTTCCATCCTCAAAAAGCCCATTCAGATGTCACACACCATTTCACATTTAATAACAAAACAGTCTCTGGCAGCCAGTATATCGGTTCCTTCGCTTGGAAACACAGACATCAGAGCAAGACAGGCTTTTAAATGCTTAAGGCGTGCTAAATACAAGTAGCGCAGCTTTAAAGGCCTGCTAGCTATATTATAAAACAGCCAAAAGGCTGCACGGAAAAGATGACCAGGTGCTGCAGATTATACAGCGACAGGCAAAGCTCACCATACTCGTCTTTCATTTAGACTGTTAGCTGTGTCTCTTATTCTCTTCTCCTTATCGGTGCACGTTAATTATAAATCCTTGTTCCAAGTTTGAAAACAAATTTACATTCTTCAAAACTGTTTCTTATTCAAATAAGAAAGCTTGGCTCAGTCTGTGTTATTTGTACCCAAACAAAAAAATAATCACTTACTCATGTAATCTTATTATACCTGTTTCCGTTACAGGCAGGCAATGGGAAAAAAGAATTAAGAACAATATACAGAACACCAACTGTGAGTCATTTACAATGTACAGTAGGTGTAGGTGCTTCGTGATACATGGTTATAACAGCATTTGCAAAGAGGTAGTGAAGTATTGCTTCAGTATAACATTGAAGCAATGCTAATAGATAGATTCCATGACCAGCCAAGTGTCTACAACAGATTTTTAAAGAAATGGCAGCAGTGACCTAAAGTAGCCAAGCTACATCATATATCTGGAAATCTGTATCAATTACACAGTCCAACTTCTGCGACAAGATTTTCTCCATCATATTTTGGATATATCGTGAGTTCAGCATAAGAAATTAAATGGGAATTTTTTGAAAGTTTTAGGGAGTTTGCAAAGCGCGCAGACGACACATATATGCATATATGTAATGCGCTGATTTGGACGGCGCCAGGCATGTTTACGGCAGCCTCTCACATGATATGTCACAGTGATCTTTGTATTTTGTGTTTCTCATATCATTTCGCTTCTGACCACTTGTATGCTCACTTTGCTCTCCAAGGGAACCAGGAAATTTGACGAGGTTTTTCCAGACCCTAGGGGGCCTGCGGAAGGGTCGACTCTATTTCACGATGATTAACCTTTCTGTAACCTATAATACATGTACACGTACCTGTTACCTCCCATGTCAGGGAGGACACTTTGAGCTAGGACAGGATTTGTAAACTAATTTCGTGTGAGTGTACCCTGCGATGGGTTGGCGCTCCATCCTGGGTTGTTTCCTGCCTTGTGCCCATAGCCTCCGGAATAGGCTCTGGACCCTGAATAGGACAAGCGGTTACAGAAAATGGATGGTTGGATGGATGGAATACCTGGATTTCACTAAAGCACAGTTCTTGTTGTGTGCTGATTGGTCAGTCTCCTATAATCATGCATGTTTCACTAATGTTAATGTGAAACAGCTAGATGAGTCGTTCAATCAAGGAAACAAACCAGAACAAGAAGAAAATAACCATTTAGCCAAGCACAGGAACCTTTCAATTACAAAATAGCTTGTAAAACATGAAGCAGCTCAAAGTGTCCTCCCTGACATGGAAAATTTGGTGACCCTACTTTTACCAAACATACAGAAAACGTGTATGACAAACATAAAACAAATGCATGGCTGGATGGCTCAGCTGGTTGGAGATAACTGCTAGTGTTCTATAGGACTGAGGTTCAAACATTGGGTTGTCCAGCTCAGTTCTTTGCAGGTGGTGTGTAGCCCCTTGGGTTAGGAAATTGTGCCTAGTACCAAAGGTCATTGGTTCAGATCCCAGGGTTTGGCAGAGTGATTTCACTGTTGGGTCCCTGAGCGTGGCCGTTAACCTCCAATTCTTCCAGGGACTAGTGGACCCTGTTTTCTCAATTGCGCTTGCATTTTGACAAAAAATAGCTGCTAAATAAATCTGTATTAAAAGTTTATTTATGAAGCGTCGACGTTTTTTTTTTTTCCCTACTTCGTAAATGCGACAAAGGCAGCTGAGTACTGATGTAGTGAGCTGTAGACACCAGCTCTCAAAGCCTCGTCCTTAAAGAGGAGCAATGGAGAGCAAAGCCTTTGTGTCGGAGAGCTGACAGTTAAAATGACTCAGTGCTACAGCGTGTCCATCAAGCTCTGAGACAGGCCGGATGGAGGTGAGGGTGGGGGTTGTGTGGGGGGGGAGGTGACTCATTCTGAAAGTGTCAAACAATATTTTGCGCTGGATTTCCTTTCTGCCAGTGTCAGAGCGGATTGCGGAGCGTATCTCTCTGCAGCCATTGTCAAACTGCCCTCCCGGGGGCTTTTCACACCCTCGCAGGACCCTCTCTGTGCCCCCCCCCACCAGTAATGGGCAAAGCCTTTCCATCGCTCTAAGGAAGTAAAATATAAGCACAGCCTCTGCACAAGTTCACAAAAAACATTTCATCATGGAGAGTGCAGCTTTTTATGTGTAATATTTTACAAGTATTTTGCAATATTTTGAAATGATTAAAACTAAAGAAAATATTCAAGTCGGTAAGTGACCCTGAGCCAGAGATGATTTGTTGTCCTGCTCGTTCAAGACCCTGTTAGGCAACATAGGCGGCCGCTAAGGGCGCCATTGTCTGGGGTTACAATAGCACCCTGGACTGCGTTCAGATTTTCTTTGTTTTATGTGCCAAGGGCAGCACGTCTCATGGTCATTTCTGGATCCCAAAGGCTTCCCATCGTTTTAAATATTTATTTACATCCACCTGTCGCTCACTCCAGCAGGATGAACCGGTGTCGTTTTTGTTGGTAACCCAAACATCAGGGAAGCCTGTCACCTGCCACTTGTACTTGATTTTGTGTCCCTGTCCCAAGCCTGTTGTTTTATTGTATTCGTATTTTATTCACCCTCACAAAAAAGTCAGTTTCCTTTTGTCTATCCTGCCCCTGTCAAATCTACATTGTCCTTCAAATGTCCCCACGCTGCCCCGAAAAAATATCTCACTCATGCTCTCACATCAACCTCTACCAGGGAGAGCTAAAAAAGTAAGAATTCTAATATATTCAGTATAAAAAATAGAATGGATATTTAATATAAAAATCTAACACCTATTTACAGTAAGCACTTTCTAAGCTGGCTCAAAATATATGTTGACCACATCTGTAACATTATATCTGTAACAATCAAGTTTAGATTTATGTAGAATGACCACTTCTGTTAATCTGTTTTGGGATTCCGAATTTTCCTAGTATTGATCAGCTAGCAATTATCCAAAACTGCTGACAATCCTGTCCATTTATGCAGCCGCATGCCTTTATGAGGGAAACCCTTGACTTGCAGTGAATTCCCAGCCCGATGACGCATGGTATATCCCATGAGTCATGAACCCAGTCGCTTTTATGTCTCTGCTACTGATTTTTAATGGGCTGTTAAGTTGCATCAATATGTTCTATCTGTAAACTTAAAAATCTATATTGATAAAGCACTTAATAGACAACAGCGACATAAAAGGCCTGACTCCTTACATGGCGGTTTGACGTGCAGTGAAGGAGGTTAAAGGCTGTTGCTGTTGCCGTGTCACTTCATGCTAGTAACTGTTGTGCAAGTGAATGTGCAAGACTTTTATTCTGACATTCCCTTGTTCTGCTAGCCCGCCAATCAATGGCAGGTCTGCCAACATCAAAAAAGGGGAAATGGGAAATTACCAGTTTGACAGTCATTACATCTTTTCTGTATTTTAAGCTAATGTTTAAAAGTCAAAAACCATTCATCTTCCAACCATTTATGCTCATCAGAGTCATGGGTTGAAAAGTCAAAATAAAAAAAAAAATGGAAATGAATAAGGAAGACTTTCAGACTAGGTAAGTATAAAATTGTAATATTCATAGCAGGAGTTATACCTCACCCAAGTATTATTCATATTAAAAATAATCCCAAGAAAAGAAATTAACTCTATTAAATTCATAGGGATGTATAAATGTTATGTTATCCATTTCAGAACTTCTCAATTTACTGAGAAATTTTTGAGAAATAATTACTCACTTATTTCTGTTTGCTGTCCCATATATCCATGCATTTGTATAACTCACCCACGAGTACATCTTGTTTGGGTAATCAATACCTCATGAAATTAATTCACTAATTAAGTTAATTAATTAAGTGAGCTGCTGGGGAAATTTAACAAATACAAGAAAATGGCTGGGGTGCCCCTGAGGAGAGGTTTGGGAAACAAATCTGCATTATGCTGACTATCCAATAATAACCTCATCAGTAACATTTCTGCGAAAGACATTTTATAATTCTTATTATATCACTGTTCATTTGTGTATATTCTAATGTCAAAGTATGATTCTTCCTTAAAATAAGTAATCTGTAGACAGGACCCTGATAACGCCTAGAAGTCAATATCCGAATCACTCAAGGTTATGACAGTAAAGCCCGGACCCCAGCTGATACAGTCAGTATTTACATCTAGTGCTGCCCTAGTGCTCTATATATATGTAAATGTAGCTGCCTCTGTGTTTCCAGTTGGAGGCTTGCTTACTGACCTGGGGTTCCCTCATGCAGCGTCCCCAGTAATTGTCCCATCTTGTTCTGCTTCAGCTTTGCCACTGAACACTAATATGAAGGCAGCGTGCTTCACTGTATGCCTGCCACTAACTGGGCATGAAAACGCTATTGGAAAAGCTGCATGCTATTATTTCATCATGAAAAGATCGTGCTGGGGAAACAGCGTCTCTGCTTCAGAGCCACTAAAAAACCGAATAGCAAATTGCAGAAACGGCATCTAATGGCATCTGGATTTCGGGCTGCCCTGGTAGAGAACATCACCATTCATTTTTTCGAGATGCTGGTGACGTACCAAACGTTTCCTTGCCCACTGGCCCTTCTGAAAAAGGGAGAGTTTCAAAAAAGCACTGCAATCTGGTTGTATGCTACTTTCAGTCGGGAGCAAAAGTTAAAAAACAAAAACCTTTGAATACATATTTAAAAAATAATAATAAGAGTCCCTGGAAGGATGCAGGAGTACAGTGTGTTCACTTCAAGTCTTTCAATTTCTCAGCCAACAATCCCATTCCAGAGAGTCGGTGGTAAATTGTTGGGAAAACCAACTGTAATTGCATCTTCTTGTCAGGAAGCCACAATCCACTTCAATTCTGCTGCTTAATGGAAGAATGGCAAAGTCCCACTCACCTTATCTGCTTTGCTGAGTCACATCTGATTTATAACACCGAGGCCGACAGAGAGGACGCAGCCAGGAAGAGTTATATACCAGCCTGTCACACTTCTGTCTCACTTTCCCGCATTTGGCCATCGACAGTCACATGGTGTCTAGCCTTACTGAACTGGGATCAGTAGTACATTTTTGGGGAATTTCTCCGGCAGCCAATCATCTACAGTACAGTTACTGACAAACTGGGACCATGTGAAGAAACTAGATTGCAGCTATAGACAGGAATATAGTCTGAGGTGGTTTATAATTTGGTGGTTCATTGTGGTCACATATAAACTATATGTGTTGTACCCAGTCATTTAATGGGGTGCCACACAGCGCTATGCGCGTACAAAACAAGCTGGTCTACGTCACCTCTAGATTGTACCACACCCCCAACATCCATAAGGCATGGCAGACTGCATCCGTAAAAAAAATTATGGAAGGAGTCCCTGCAATTGTGACCAGAATTGACAGTTAAAAGATGGAAAGAATGATCAGACCAATAACCACTGGGCACAGTGACTTTTGGGTGTTTTGGGTATGATTAAATTACTATATGTAAAAGGTTCATGTGGGCTCTAGTGAAATTAACATGTGACTTTCAATTAATTGTACCGTACCTGAATGATATCACCTGCTGTCAGGTGACCACAGCACACTGTGCAAATCCCAAACGCATCACAACCTACACAAAAGTAGAAATCTTCATTCCATACTTTACCACAGTACTGCTAACCCAGATATAGGTTGATCACTATCAAGACCCATGTTCTCCACTGGATGCATGCAGTAATACAAAAAGCTATCACTGCCTAGCTGATTATATAACTAGGAGTTGGCTCTACAACAGACGAAGGACGGAGGCAAAGAATCATAGGCTTGGAGCCAGCGAAATCCGTCACACTGGCACATCAACACACACTCTTTTCCAAGACAACACAACAAGCTGCTTGCTTGTATCACAACACTAATCTTGCAGGGACTTCAAACAAAAGAGGTTCTCTGGCATGTTTCTCTCAAGTATCTCTGTAATCCAGACAAACAGGCATGCAGAGAAACACAATCAAACACCTTTCCTCTCCAGAGTACCTGTGATCTCGACACACAACCATGCCCCAAAGTTCCAAGGCATTTCACCTGTTCCCAAATCAATAAATAGAGCTCTACCTGTTACATGACACGCTCTAAGCAACAGCACTGGTCACCTGAAATATCTAGGTGTCGTCCAATACACGTGCAGAGACTCCGTTTTGAGAACGATGTCATGAGATGTTCAAGAAGTTCTGTTACTGTGTTTTCACTCCCAAGTTCTCAGAGTGTACAAGCATAAAGCAAGGCATTTATCTTACTGCACCTGTACAAAGTTATCATTTTAATGTGGGCTAAATGAAGATAAAAAGAGTTTCTGTAGATACTCACCTCAAACAAAGGTCACAGAAAGTCCATCACGGAACACAAACACAAACAGGGACAACGTAGAGACACAATGTAAATGACATATCTTTAGGCTATGGGAGGAAATGAGAATTCCTACGGAAACCTACAGTACATGAAGAACATGCACACTCCACACACACACTCACACACACACACACACACACATGCTGTGAAGCTGTGGGTGCCTCCCACTAAGCCACCATACCACATATTCTTCTACATAAATCTTTAAATTGATTAATTGCCTAAACCAGCACAGATAAACCGAGCAGCTGAGCAACCAAATTTATGTTTCTATTGTTGCGCTCAAACAGTTTAGCACAAATTAGCTTCATAGGGAAGCACTGATTTTTACCAAAAGCTGGAAATAGACAAATAAAAGGAAAATAATGTCTCCCTCCAACCTCACCAACATTTTTTTCTTGAAAAACATAAAAGATAAAACATATATATTAAAAGTATCTCCCTGCAGCTTATAGGTGAACTTCCATATTTCAAAACACAATAACATATTTTTTTCTTGCTTTAAATAAATCTGTAATCTGTTTGGTCTCATATGGAAAATTCAAACTTTGCTTCAAAAACAAAGCCAGCATTTAAGTTCAGATTTTTTTGTATATAAAGTCAGGTGTTTTTTTTTCCTTCTTAATCACATACAGTAACAATGGCTTTTTAAACAGGGGTCTTATTACACAATGTGGACATGCTGGTTTTTTATTGCTACATTCTTTATAATATACTAGTCATGTCTAGCTAATATACCAGATTTCAGAAAACTTCTTTCCATGGGTTGAATAATATCAAACTTAGTCAAACACACTCTGAGTTGTTCCATAAACCAAGCCATACTACTGTTAAGCAGCAGCTTTGTGTGAGATCTCACTGACTTCATAAAGGTCGTAGCCCTCAGAGGACTGTGATCTTAGCTTGGTAGAGTGGTTTGCTTTGATAATCCACAAAGTTGGGACAGTCTACTGCTGCTGGTTGGGTCTGCACTGGCGGGCGGGTCTATGGGAAGGTGGCTGACAACCAACGATTTGGTCAAAGGCACCAAAAAAAATAAAACAGCGAGTGGGGGAGCAAACCCTGGACAGGCTGGAGGGACAGAATCTCCCACATGGCTTGCAAACAACATGTAGTGATCCCTGAGAATGATTTAGGGTCCATGACATTGGTGAGGGAGGTGAGGTCTGACCTGCTTTGCCTGCTGTCACCACGGCCCTCACCAGCAAAAGCGGTGTGAAGAAGATGAAAAACACAAGGGCTGCAACCTCTCTGAACATCACACATGGAAGCAGTACAGTGGATGCATTAAAAGAGAAAACAGAATTTCTAATAAAAAGAATGCTCGTATGACATTTTGTGTGAAAGCTGAATACCTTTCAAGGGATTTCCTAAACAGACATGATACAGCCTGATGCTAACAGTCATACTACACATAGTGAAGCCACTCTATCAAATTCGACTCGTTGTTTTACCATCATTTTTTGTTTTAGTATTACCTAATTTGTTAATAAGCAAGCTATGTGCTTGCTTACTGAGCAAGGATGCTTCATCTCCTTAAACGGTGAGTTTAAAAAGGCAGTTAATTAATGCCTGTGCGTAAGATTAATGGCTTTAAAAACGCCTGTTAATTAGCACATCTGGCTAATCAGTGTAACTTACCACACATTAAAAGCACAGAGGCTTCGCCATTTAACATGACTGTATTATCAGTCTCTCACAAAGGGTTTCATTATAAATGAAGGCAGAGAACTATCAATATGGCACGGCTGTGTGGCAAATGAATTTAACTAAGTCAATTTGCAGAAATTACACCTGCCTGTTATGACTTGCTTCAGAGGCCTTCATCCTAACGAGTCATGATCCTTCAGACACATCTTCTTAATGTAAATCTTTTGGTTCAAACAGAACACTATTCATATCCTGATCTCAGAAGCATCCCAAATACAAGCCTGCTCAGGACGTAGATTAATTATCTCATTTCATTAAAAGGAGCGGAATTTTCCATGCATACTAATAGATGACAAATTACAACATGATCAAACAAGAAAGACAATAGCTCTTGCCTATTTGTCTAACGACAGCCCAAAGGCAGATGAAAAATAAGCGAACAAAACCCATTTGTGTTTAGTTCTTCAGTGTGGAGGCCATTAGTCAAAATTAGCTCACTTGGAAAACAGCGAACAGCGAGTAGATGCAGAGATCATTTCTCCTTCTGGGCCCATAACATGGGCGTGTACACACAGGAAGCTTGTGAAAACGTGTACTGTCGAGATGGCGGTCATTGGATAGGGTGGTTACGAGCAGCAGACCGCTCGTGATTATTTCACAGCTATGCCATCTCCCCCATCTCACCATGAACTCAGTCACCTGATCTCTGCAAACAACGAACTCAGACGAGAACAAGAGTACAAGAGCTTGGATAAATCGTCACATAGTTACTGACAATCCCTGTGATAAAATGGAAAAAAATATATAGTCTGTACTGGAATCTAAGAACTTCCATTAGTCTCAGTCCCTGGATATCAGTTCGTGACCAGGGTCTTAAGTAAATACAATTCTGCTTAGTTAAACAGTTACCTTCTGTTTGGACACAGAACATTGTTTTTTATGTGTAAATACGTGTTTAGCTTCAGACCCATTTCTCAATCCATTCATCTTTCATAACCATTTGTGCAGTACAGGATCCTGGTAGGCTTGAACCCCATCCCACAAAGCACAGGGCAGGGGCACAGCCTGGGCAGGATGCCAGTCCCTCACAGGGCACAGGGCAGGGGCACAGCCTGGACAGGATGCCAGTGCCTCACAGGGCACAGGGCAGGGGCACAGCCTGGACAGGATGCCAGTGCCTCACAGGGCACAGGGCAGGGGCACTGCCTGG
>JAODKC010000021.1:19409119-19421368 GCA_026777985.1 Mormyrops attenuatus | reverse complement strand
AGCCTGGACAGGATGCCAGTCCCTCACAGGGCACAGGGCAGGGGCACAGCCTGGACAGGATGCCAGTCCCTCACAGGGCACAGGGCAGGGGCACAGCCTGGACAGGATGCCAGTCCCTCACAGGGCACAGGGCAGGGGCACAGCCTGGACAGGATGCCAGTCCCTCACAGGGCACAGGGCAGGGGCACAGCCTGGACAGGATGCCAGTCCCTCACAGGGCACAGGGCAGGGGCACAGCCTGGACAGGATGCCAGTCCCTCACAGGACACACATTCACACGCTATGGGCAATTTAGCAGCACATGTTCATGTAGCTGCAGATGTTTAGGCTGTAAAAAGAAAGCCGGCCTCTAGCTGGGAGGCTAATAATAATAATAATAATAATAATAATAATAATGTTTTATCTATATGGCGCCTACTCAAACACTCTTTACAATACATACGATCCAACACACACATGCACACACTAAAATGTTAGCTTCCCTTTAATAGCACTCCTCAGTGTTACAAAGGCTACATAAAAGTATTTTCTTTATTTTATTTTAGAGGGACAATGCATGACAGTGATGCAAGTATTTGCAGTCCCTGCAACGCAAAATATATACTTTAAATCTACACCTTGGTATTCATCAGCTCATCTGCACTATATATGTACAAAGAGATTGTCCACAGATCAGTACATTAAAAAAAGATATAATACTTATGACTTAATCCATTCAGACAGCAGTTTCTGGTCTTCAGATGGGCTTCATAATCGCACAAGATATCTTCAGGATCATTTTCATTAATATTATAGTCATCAATATTTTAGAAACAGTGCCTCTGTGACTGATTAAATATATAAATATCCTCTAATGATCACCCACAATATAACAATATAATTTACATAAATGCCCACTTCGCTGCTTCCACTTAAATCTCAACACAGGAAGTATGAGGTGAAAATCGAGGCAAGATCTGCACAGAGGAGCCAGTGGCAAGACAGTCATGGAAACATTCCGCAAGCTGTGCGCTCGGGGCCATTTGCCGTGACAAATTAACTTAAATGCAAGTCTTTGGACTGTATAGAGAAAGCAGAGCTGGTGAACAAGACCCTCGTAAATCCTTAGAGCATAAAACCCCAAAACACAGAGAGCTGAGGACACAATGAATCTCACAACCCAGGAGGTGATGACATTGGCGCCACGGTGCCACTATTCTAAACCGATTCTCTGGCGAGGCTCATGCACGGTTATGATTCATTTCCAGGGGATATGATTTCTCTTCTCAACACACCTTAATAAGCGACTTATCATCACTTAATACATTAACAATACCTTCTTCTCTACACTTATCCTCCAATACAGATTTGGCATATGTTCTACAGATATGATTCCTTCGGTAATGTAATACAAATGTGCATGATAAGTAGTTATTAAAAAGCTGAAATGTAACAAACATTTCATTTTAAAACAGAAAAAAATACAAAAATATTAGGTTTGGAACTTTAATGATATATTAAATTATTGCTTATAAACCTTTTTAATTTAACCTACACCTTTTTCTGTTTTGGTGCCTGGTAAGCTACAGGTTAGTCGATAAGTATTTGGACAATGACATGATTTTTCATTATTTTGGCTCTGCATATCACTACAATGAATTTGAAATTAAGCAGTCAAGATGGGATTGAGGGTCAGACTTTCATCTTTAATTCAAGGGGTTTGACAAAAATATATCAGCTGTTTCAGAATTGCAGCCATTTTTATATATAATCCCCCCATTTTCAGCAGCTCAAACGAATTGGACAAACTAACAATATCATAACTATAATGATCATTTTTAATACTTGGTTATAATCCTTTGCGGCCAATGACACCCTGAGCTTGGAGCGCATAGACATCACCAAATGCCGGCTTTCCTCCCTAGTGATGCCTCACCAGGCCTTTACTGCAGCTGTCTTCAGTTGCTGCTTGTTTGTTGGTCTTTCTGCCTTCAGTTTTATCTTCATCAAGTGAAATGCATGTTGAATTGGGGTAAGGTCAGGTGACGGAAGAATATTCCACTTCTTTGCCATAAAAAGCTCTTGGGTTGCTTTTGCATTCTGTTTTGGGTCATTGTCCATCTGTACTGAGTAGTGCTGTCCTATCAATTTTCTAAGCATATAGTATGACCTTTGGAATTCATCCTGGCGCTTCTGTCAGCAGACATATCAGCGATAACTACTAGTGACCCATTTCCACTGGCAGCCATACATGCTATACCATGTCATAACACTGTCATGTTTTACAGCTGATGTGGTTTGCTTTGGATCATGTGCCATCCCTTCCCTTCTCCACACTCTTTTCATCCATGCAAAGAATTTTTCTCCAGACCTAGGTGAGCTTTTTTAGATGTTTTCTGACAAAGTCTAATCTGGCCTTCATATTCTTGAGGCTTACCAGTTGTTGGCACCCTGGGGTAAACCCTCTGTATTTACTTTCTTGATGATTTCTCTTGATTGCAGACTTTAGCAAAGTGTGTTACGAGGTACTTCTCATGAGGAACGTAACAAACCGCTGATCAGGCTCCAAATATTCCTGTTATCTCTCGACTGGGTTTGTTTTGTATTCTCAGCCCAGCAATGGACTGCTTCACTTGCACTGACATCTCTTCTGCCCTCATATTGAGAGTTAACAGCAGTAGCTTCCAAATGCAAATTCAGTCTATGCCATTTTCCTGTTTAATTGTTAATAAAATTACGAGGGGACAGCCCACACCTGGCCATAAAATAGCTTGTTAGTCAATTGTCCAATTATACTTACAAGCCCTAAAAATGAGGAGACTGTGTATACAAATGGCTGTAACTTCTGAACTGCTAATACAGTACAATATCGTTAAGCCCCTCGAATTAAAGGTGAATGTCTACATTTCAGTCACATCTTAATTCTTTCATTTCAAATCCATTGTGGTTGTATACAAAGCCAAAACTATGAAAATTGTGTCACTGTGCAAATACTTAGGGACCAAACCGTACAAGGCTGCTTTAATTTATACAGATTTTGTCTTTTATTGCACCAATTTACAATTGTAAAGGACATCTTCAGCAAAACGCCACACAGAGCTTCCAAAGCTATGTCGTGGCCCAAATATTATATTGTTAGAAATAAAATCTTTATGAGAACAATGCAAATAATAATTTTCTCTGCAGGAACCTACAATGAGGAAAAATACCCTAATTTGATATGTCCTGATATGAATTTACAGGTCTACTAATATTACCGCCGTGCAGCATGAGACTTTTATTACCTGCCGGGAAGAATAAGGACATCATATTGATATAAAGGAAACTAATGACTTCCTACTTAATAGCGATTCATTTACAAAGGGATTCTGAAGAAATATTGCATCATTAAGATGTCAAACAGCTCAGAAACAGAGAGGGAAGACTAAAATTTGGATGTCCTGAGGTTGTTGGGGGAATATAGACACTGTCAGGGCAGTTGGTACCAAACCTAAGTATATAACTGGTTCAGATACCCAAAATGAATCCTCTGGAAATCAAGTGCAGAATCACTTTGGATTCCAATGTTTGCAATGCAACTGTACTTTCCTTCTTCATTTTTATTAATTGACAAATTTGAATGAATCACAGCTTTGACACACACAACATAATGCAGGATATGGACACAGCCAAATAATCCCCAACTTAAAGTAAGCTGCTCCTTAGTCACCGGGGGAAACTCGGATAACATCAAAACAAACACCAAAAATACCAGCACATACACAGATAACCTACACAGAGAATCTACAGGCACCGAAAAACTTATCCATTACAAATGACTATTTATGGTCTGATATATGGGGAAACATGGCTTAAATATTACCCTTGGACACAACCTCATATTTTCAGAAGTAAATACTGTCTATATAATGGTAAGATGCCACCGGGGTCTTAATCTTCAGTGGAATGAAAATATCATTTCATCTTTACCCTTTCCTTACATTGCTTGACAATGAAACCCCAACATGCGTGACAAGCACACGGTGACACTGGGATTCTCTGGAGCTGGGGAAACCAGCATGGCTTTGGTCTAACAGACATGGAACGGGCATTGAGAGGCTAGCCGTCTCTATCATTAGTCATGCTTACGCTTTATTCAAAGAGGAAGGTCATACAATTCACAATGCATCCTGGGAAACTGTGAAAAGTCTTCACATTGAACGTCTAAGGACTTAAACCCAGACATGCAATAATCCATTGAATTATCTGCATATTATATTTTAGGAATACTTAATTGGCCACCATTTTTCCCAGGCAGTATTGTAAAATTGTTCTATTTCAGTTTTTTGTAATGACACTTAATGAACGGACACGTACGACATTTCGTCTCCATCATATTCCTAATCTGATCTACATTTTATTACCTCGTGTTCTAAATTACAGAGAACCATATAAGATAGTGCTTAGAAAGCTAATAAGCAGAAACCTATAGATAGATAAACCTTCCACAGGTTCTGTGTGTCAGGTATGTAAGCTATGTTATGTTGTCTATGGGTTTACATATGTCTGTTGACTGAAAGCACAGAATCCCACGCACAAAATTATCACTCTTTAAGAAATATTAGGAGGCTCAAGGCTGTCACTCAGCTGTCATAAATGACAAAATAATATAAATTAATTGTATTTGTCTTGAACTAATTTTTCGGCATTAACGTTTATGTGAGATGAGGTAGAAGAATAATGTAACATCTCCTGTTTTTCTTTTTTTGCGCCACTAATAATAGCTTCCAACTTCTGTCTTTGCAAATGTGTAATAAAATGGGCTGAGACTAACCACTAGGATTAAGTACATTCATTCATTTGTTTCACCATTTGGCCACAGACTATTGATTCATCTTTTTAATCAATTAATCTAACTTTAAAGTGGGGTAAGAAAGAAACGTTTTCATACTCATTTCCTACAGTATGTTTATGTGAGCGTGGGTTTAAAAAAAAAAAAAACTTTTAAATGACATCATATATTTCACTCACCTTTCTCTGCACTATCTGTTACTATCACCATTTTTTAATTTAGAGAAATATTCATCGAACAGCTTGAATGAACTTAATTCCCATTGTATAACAATCAAAAATAATGTTAAACACTCTGTGCTATTATACTAAATATACATGATTTATTTCAGGTCAATAAGATGATGACTAATTATATTTACCCATGCCATCCAAACAAGTTGTGCAAAATAAGCAAAATAAGCAAAGGGTCTAGATTTTATTGTGAAAATTATTAGTGCTAGAATGAGTATAAATGAGGGCAACATATATGGAAATATCCATTCTATGTGTGAAATTATTGGCCCTGTGGAAAATGATATTATATTCAATGAGTTTGTATATGTTAGTGAGCTGTATGTGCAAGCAGGGCTTGTTTATTAATTTATGCTAAATTATTCTAAGCAACATCTGTTTAAATCCACCTACAGATTTTCCAATGCAGAACCAAAAAAAGAAAACTGCTAAGGATGTTTTCTGCATATCAGTCACGGGGCTAAACTTCGGCGGGGCAATGAGACCATCTGCCTACCCATGACTGCGCCAGATGCCCATTATCGGTTAAACAGAATGAGAAATGCATAAGGTAACACTTGCCCACTTCTGCTTCTAGCTGTTCCACTTCATCGTAGAGTCTACCTCTTAAAACCTGCTTTGATACGGTAAGAGCTTTCCAGCAAAATGTTTTACCATAATGCACTGCGATCTGCACGACACTTTAATGACGACCTCACCATGGGAGTTTCTAGCTTTTGAAAAGATCAGGGGCTAAGTCAAGTTTACTTTGGCATCAGGGCTATAATACTCAGGCTTGGCTTAAAATACTTGGGGCTAGGCTTAAAATACTCATGGCTAGACTTAAAATACTTGGGGCTAGGCTTAAAATACTCATGGCTAGACTTAAAATACTTGGGACTATAGCCCCGAGTGATCAGACCTAACGACACCCATGGACCTCACCATCATGGCAGCCCCAAACAGAAATTTTTGCTTCCCTATAAATAGGTCCTACCTGTGTTTCCCGTCTGCCATACTCCGATCATTCCAAATCAAGAGTCTGCATACACAAAGCTGGAATCACAGAGAATGTCAATAAATGATCGTGAATAATAGGAGCCACACTTTCTGAAATGCAGTCTGTTATCAAGGCCTATTTAATTAGCAGTCAGGAGCAGGCAGGATAAGTTGCTCCAGCTGTTTTTATCTCCTCACAGCAGAACCTGCCATGGATTATCCATGCTATTCCTGCTGGCTGGTCTTTTTTATTTCAATAAAAGAGGCATGTATCCTTTGATACAGCTGAGGACTTACCTTGGGGATGCTAAAATGTGAGCACTATAGTATATTGAATTAGAAGCCTGTAGAGCAGGTGGTGAGAATGAAGATGAAGAGTCATTTATGATGTAATATTAAACAAGGGATTTCATAATGTTCTTCACTTGCCAATTTCAGCAATGTTAACTTAACTATGAGCAGATACACCTAAAGAACCGTCTGTGGAGACAGAAGACACCCCTTTGTCATGATGCATTGCTGTAACAGTTTTTGATGAATTTTACAATCAATGAAGATATTTATGGGTACCGTACCTCATTCACTTAGTGAAAATTCCCTGGTCCATGTCAAGAGATGTGGATCGGCTTTTTTTTATTTGATTCCCAATACACTTTCAACACGTCTCTATATCCGCTTCTGTGCCAAGATGATGCAAACTCCCAGTGGGGAATTTGCTTAATATTGCTGTTGCTCCCGCTGAGCCTAATTTGCTAAATGCTTAGTTTGCTAAACACTGCTTTGATGCCAAGTCCCCTTCTGTTGCTGGTGCTTTCACCGGCAGAGGCTCCCTTACTGTCACGCCTGCATCCAGGCTGGTCTCAGTGCGGCCTCATCCACTTTTTCCACACTCCACCGGAATATTAACACACCTGCAGTTCATTAACCCATTTACAGGACGTGTATATTAGGACTTTTTTTCAGCTATCTCAGCCCAACAGGAATCCGTTATCCTGTACAATTTTGGGTTTGCCCAGTTTTCCACCCCAGGGAGGGAACTGTCAAGTCAACTCTGAGCCACTGCAGTGCACCTGGTGCACCCACCTCTGCTCCTACTGAGGGATTCATGGCCCATTAGTAGGCTCTTTCATACCTCCTGTTCAGAAGCCCATCCTTTCCTCTCCATCCTGCCCTTGCCCATTTGTCCCCTATACCAGTTCACACTAAACCCATGCAGAATGCATAAATGAATGCATAAATGATATGAATGCAAGTACTATGCGTATGTTTGGTCTCATTTGAATGGTGTCGACAATGGTCCCAGTCATATCATTATAAAGATATGGTAAGTTTGGGGAAATGTTGTCGGAAGGCTCTGCCCCATTGCTATACAAAGAATTTAACAACCCTATAATTAAAATTACAGTTGACTGTTAGTCCTGGGATCAGACTGTCCAGTGATCCATCAGCATATCCTTAGGAAAATAACAATTGCAACATCTGGTAATTGATCAGTTTATTACTGTATTCGCTGTGTGTAATTTTGTTTCAGATTCAAGGAAGGGTCTACAACATAGCTGGAAATACACTCTGTACTCAGAGTTCCTACACAGTGTTGCGTGATTAGCACACATACTATGTGTAGACATTACTTGGGGACACTCTGCAGTCTGTGCTCTTGCATGGTGTTGCATGATTGGCATCTGTAGCCAGCTCTTTCTTGCATCCCCTTACTGAAAGTTTCTTTTTAGTTGTCTGAAATAGCTAACTAATAAAATCCAAGATAGTGGTATTACTACAAATCCTGGCCAAGGCGAGTACGCACTATAGTGTTAGTGTAAGAGCACTCTGCATTACAATCTAATAACCCTCAGCTTTCTAACTAATCACTTGGGTCAATTAAACTGGATTTCAGCAGCCACATTATATTACACAGTGATAAAATTACACGCAGCCTCTGAGTTGAGTCAATCAAACTGCCACTCCCTGGAATGGATTGATCAAACAAACTGAGCCTCTGTCAGTCTGTCAGTTGATTCAGTCAGATACATAATAAAACAGTGTCAGTCCCTGAGCTGACTTGAATCAAATAAGCTTACATTAAGTCTTTGCAGTCTCTGAGTTGAATCAATCAATTATACTGGAGTCCCTAAGCTGTACTGACCAAAGAAGCAGATATTGTGCTAGTTTGTAGCTGTCCTGCACTCCTTGAACTGAGATCAAACTGATTTCACATTATGTCTATAGATATTGCTTAATTGAGCAAAAGTATAATATAACAATCCTGGATGAATGAGTCTAGTAAAGAGAGATCTAGAAGTAAACAGAACAACCCTAAATTAACCAGACATAATATACAGTATAAATTGTTCTAAAACAACCTAAATTAAAATAAATTTTGTTAAATTAAATGCAGAGTTAAAGTAACTTCTAAGAGGTGCCCAGGAAGATCTGTATGCATTCAGTGCCTTCAATTGCCCATTTGGATTCTATTGTTGAGCCAAAGCACTGTTAAATATCACTCACAAAACATTCTCTGTGCCAGTTTAGATATTGTATTTTTCACAATATGAATATCTGGTTATGCCTTATGGACTTAGTAATGCCACTTTATATTCCTTCATGAAGAAGGTGTTCGGGAACGAGATTCTGGTTTCAAAAAATATATTTATATCAGCTCCTGTGTGCCTCTGCAACCAGACCGGTCTCTAATACTATTGTGGTGGGTGTCGGAGCCATCTTCTTGCAACATCACGGTAGACCCTCTAAACTATTTTCCTATGTATTTTATGGCTGTGAGCTTTCTTCAGAACAATAAAACAATGATTTTAGTAACAGGGAACTGTGGGCTATCATGTTGGCTCGTAGCTGGCTGAGGCCACTTGTCCATTTGTGGTCTAGAATCCTAGACAGGCCAGATGGGCTATATTGTATACCCGCTACAATTTCAACATAATTTCAACGCATACCTTGGAGATGGTCACTTGGAAGTTCTGGTGGTCAACCTTTGTCAAAATCATCAAGGAATTCACACAACGATTACCAGCAGGTACACTTCAGCTGTCACTCATTCTTTCTTCTTTCATCTAACTATAGTAGGTATAGTCACAGATTCTCTAAGACAGGGTTGAGCAATCTCATCCGCAAAGGGCCAACATGTGTGTAGATTTTTGGGATAACCTTTAGGTCATCTATTCAAACCCAGATGTTAGAATTTTTCAGCTAATCAGTCCTCTAATCAGTAACCTAATTAGGAAGTTGCGGGGATTTGCACACCCAACGGCCCATTCTGGATAAGATTGCCCACCCCTACTCTAAGATGTAGATTCAAGATTCAAGAGGTTTATTCGTCACGTACACAGCTGTACACATACAACATGTAGTGGAATGTAACCCTGGTCACTCCGAGCAGTTGTGCAGGATAACAAAAAAAATATGAATCGGTCAGCTGTACATAATCTCTACATAAGTGATGGAGGTATTTTGCTGTGCAATTTAAGTGCAATGTGCAAGAGGCCTGAGGTATGTGCCAACGATTTGGGCAGTGTGATGCAGTACCTAGAGGCATTGAGTATTGTCCTGATTTAGGAGCCTTATGACCTGGGGGAAAAAGCTCCTTCTTGACCTCTCCATTCTGGTCATAAGGCTGCGGAAGCGTTTGCCTGAATTCAGCTGGCAAAACAGAGAGTTATTGGGGTGGGAGGGGTCCTTGAAGATTTTTGTTGCTCTGGTCCTGCAGCGGCTGTTGTAGATGTCTTGTAGGGAGGGCAAGGCAGATCTGGTACGGCGCTCAACTGCACTAACCACCCTCTGCAGGGCTTTCCGGTCTTGGGCAGAGCAGTTCCCAAACCACGATATGATGCTCATGGTCAGGATGCTCTCTATGGCAGCTGAGTAGAAGGCCTTAAGGACAGGAGGAGAGAGATGTACTGTCTGATACCTCTCCTGGGCCTACCTAATGTTGTGGAGCTGCGTATCTGTTTAATCAAATGTTTTGGTTCCTTCAGATTCCAAGAGAGTTAGGCAGAGAACCTCAATTATATTTTATTTGTAACACACATTTCTCACACCAAATTTAACCAGAAAATCTGACATTCCATAAGAAAATACTCCTTCACCAACCAGCTGTATTCGAGGTGGTATCTATTCCTGCTTGATTGATCTAGCCCCGGAACTTAATTATTCACACTTCATTACATTTAACTCCTTTTCATTATGTCCCAGAATAGCAGCCTCCTCCATTCCTGTGTGAGATGGAGGTTAGCAAAGTTCCAGCCATCAATGAGTAGTTCAGAAGGAGCGCCCAAGTATGGAAAAGAACCTCTGTTTAACCCATAAAACGTTTTCAGACTGCTACTGAGTTTCATGTGTGCTTACTTGTAAATTTTCTTGCATGTTATATGTTGTACCAGTGGACACCCACTGAGACAAAATCTTTAACCAGGGGCATTTCTAGCTATCTAGCTAAAAATCAGGTGCTAAGTCAAGTTTACCTGGGGCTTGACCTTTTCTCTTTGAAGGAAGACTAGCATTGGAGCTAAAATATTTGGGGCTATAGTGATCAGACCTATCGACGCCCACATGTTTAACCTTTAGGCAAAAAAGATATTTCTGGTTCTGATTGTTCCACCCAAATCAACCATTCTGGTTATTCATTCAGGACATCATGCTCAATTTGCCCTCCAAGAAACTCTGTCCCAGGCATTTCTGTCCTTTTAAAATCATCAAGCACACTAATCCTGTCACCTACCACCTACAGTGGCCTCCTAGATATTGAAATCTCCCTGTTGAAACCAGCATATTACAGTCCAATATACCCACTCTCCACCTTGAACCTCCTCCCCCACTAAATGTTGGTGGAGATCCAATATACTCTGCCCAGTTGGACCCTAGGCGTCATGGGGATCAGTTGATATGTTTAGGTAACTGGAAGGAGTGTGGTCCTGAGCAATCCTGGGGCCCGGTTCATGACGTCCTGGACCCTTTGCCCATCAAAGACTTGCACTAACATATGGAGCTTCCTCCTCTGTCCCCCCCATAGCCCCCCATAGGTGGATACCATCACATCTACATCCAGCCAGATCTCCGTTTAGCTATACCTAGCCTGGCCACACTATGCCTCGCTGGAATATTAACACACGTGCAACTCATGATCCTATTTACTGGATGTGTATATTAGGACAGGTCAGTTACCTTGTGGCAAGGCATTGTGAGTAATACCACAATGGGTAATTCTCAATTTGAGTACTGTATTTGCGTATGACTCTTGCATGAATCATCGGTTTTTGGTCTTTGTCTTGCATTTCGAATTTGGTTCCTTCCTCTGAGTTGCCCATTTCTGCTTTATGATGTACTATTTGCGTCTTGACTGCTTTTCTGAATACAATAAGAATTTCGATTCTTCCATGTTTTGCCTGGTCATCGACTGACTTACTGCCAACATCCGGACCAAGATTTTCTTGAGAAACAAAGACGTTGTTTCCTCATTTGGATCCTCCCTTGTCATTTCATGGCACACTGATGTCACTCTGAACTTGAAGACTGTGTTACAGCCCACACAGCCTTGTTCTGCTAACATTCTGGCATATATTTTTGACGATACTATCTTATATCGTAATCCTTACATGACACATGATCTTACCTTTTTTTCTGTATTCCCAAAACCTCAGGGGTTAACAGGGCAAACAAAACACATTCATAAGCTCAAGCCATATTGTCATTGTTCATGCAGGCATAATAATTGTAATATAACTAAAACTTATGCGACCCATTCTGAGACAATCCTACATTTTCTAAACCACATTGATTGTTTCCTAGGCCCTGCCTTCTTGGAAATGAAAATGGCTACACGAGACCTGGGATTTGCTAACTCTGCAAAGTAGACCAGGTTAAGCTATATTAGTGAACAATACAAGCTCAATATGGAATTCACAATATTTAATTCAGATCATTTTTACTTCAATCAGATTTATGTGTGGGTGTAATTTCATGCTCACTTTTGCTTCACTTTCAGTCTTCACTTTGGCAGAGAATGATTATGAAGATACTTTTATCATTAACTGAAGTACATTTTTATGATTAGTGAGTATGTGTCTTTACCATTAAATGTGATCTGATACCTACATTCTACTACTATGATTCCACTTTTTATGCTGGATTTATTTAACAGTCTGTTTAAGAACATAAGAAATTTACAAACGAGAGGAGGCCATTCGGCCCATCAAGCTCGTTTGGGGAGAACCTAACTAA
>JAODKC010000021.1:19359925-19409019 GCA_026777985.1 Mormyrops attenuatus | reverse complement strand
ATTTCCGTGGAACCCATAAAATATCTGTACTTTATATTTCTACTCCCTGCGTGGATTACCTTACATTTATCTATGTTGAACTGAAGCAACTGCCAGGTCATTTTATTGAAAACTTGCAGAATCACCTGCAAATACAGTAGGCTTCATATTGCAGTTAACTGCTTATTTTCCTGCTTATTCAGCCGTTAACTCATTACATGTATGCAAAGCATTGCACGGGTTACCACAGATGTTCCTGTCTGTCAGAGTTAATAAGGAAGCCACTGCCATGAAGATCAATGACTGTAAATGACCCTTTGACAACTGTTGATGAGGAAAACAGAGTTCACACCTGAGCAGAGACCATTAAGAGAATGGCCCACGTTTGACTGGGTAGTTACTGTTAATGGCACAATCTCTGTGGAGATGACTCTCTTTGTTTAAAAATCTCTGGGGATGAAGTTTATAGGCTTCCTCCTGGGAGTCGTGCAGTGATAAATAACTGGGGAAGGAACAATCCAATCCCAGTGGCAGATCCCAAATAAAAGGGACATGGAATAAGTTACTGTATACAGGTACCAGTACAAATAGGTAATATGGTTGTGTGTGTAAATGTACATATAACATAATGTATGTGTCTGCCAGGGAATCCATGCTCCATGCCCTCTGGCGCCTCCCTATCTATCTATCTATCTAGAAACACACACACGCATATATGTAGCTTTTTCCAGAGAGCAGTGGTCTCCATCACACCCCTTCCCACTACAGACGACTGACCATTAAGTCACTTCCACACCTCTGTATTGCTGCTTATATGCACTTGGTCACTTTAAATCACATTGTCTTGTAAATACCTATAATCTGTAAATAATTTAGGTTTTTTTTCTTTTTTTTTCATCCAGCACACTGTAGACTGCACAAGGGAATATATTTTTTATATTGTATTTTATTAATTTGGTACATTAATGTATACCTGTTTGCTGCTTAGCCGTGAGCTACCAAAGAAATTTCATTGTATTTCTGATACAATGACAATAAAGTCTCTCATCTTTATATATATATATATATATATATATATAAAAAAAGATGAGAGACAACAAAAAAGAAGCAGTCACTTAACATCCCTTAAATGAAAAAGAGTGTGAAATAAATTTGAGTAAAAACAATAGGCTTTCCAGAAACATATGTCTCATGGAAGCTACAAATGAGTTACCTTATTCATTATGTTAAATTGTAAAACAAATTCACACAAACTTCAGGATCAAGGACTAATGATTAAGAATCACTGTTCATGCAAGCACTGTGTTTCAAAAAGATATTTGGTATTTTTTTCATGACTCACTGGATTCACAATAACAATTATGAAATTCTCAGTAATCTTCAAAATTCTATAAAATTCATTATACACATCTAAGAGGAAATGGATTTTAACTTATAACGCATATTTCTGTGTCAGATTTAATTTGTGAATGACAAATCCTGGTTTGTGAATTTTAAAACGCAATGTCATATAAATGCAGGTCATAAATCTTTTAAAATCTTTTGGAATATTTTCTTTTGAAGTGAACGCATGGATGAGTTAGAATGAAAAGGATGTCATTGGGTACTGACTGGCATGATTGGCCATTTTTCCACATTGACCATGTCTAACATAAAAATTAATTTCAATTACTTTTAAGTGCTTGTGTAAGAGTTAGCTCAAGACAACATTCCTCTGCATATTTGCTTTGTTTTAAATATCCATGATGCTACTCACACATTACTCAAATCCCACTTGGTACAATTATTTCTCCCTACCAAAAAATCCATGAACGAAATAAACAAGGCAGGTGTTGTTCTTGGTGGCAGACAAGATATCTGTAAATAGCTGTGTACTCTCAGATAATTGATTTCCAGGTTGAAATCTCACCTCATATTAAGATAATATGATATGCAGTGGTTCAGTGGTGTTGGTACTTGCAGTGAGGGAATTCTTCGAACAACAGCAGTTCAATGTCTTGCAGAGCCTGCAAGATGCTTACCTGGATGCTGATTTAGACATGTTGGTCCACTGTTAGGACAACTTAGAATCAATAAGATCTGAATGGTTTATTAGGTTTTTGTTTTCTGTGATTTCTGTCATGTTTCGTAAGTTTTAGCTTAAACAATGTCAAAACGCATCACAATAAAAGCTTTCAGTGAAGTATATATTATTTCATGCACTTGGTTAATTTTGAATGAAGGTATTATACAGCATTGTGACAAAATATCAATTTAGTATGTACATTTATTTATAGTCTTTAGCACAAAACTAATTAGCATACATAAAAACAAACTCACAGAATGCTTTAAAACCTTTTTATAATATGCAATATTTTTTAGGTTAGGTTTTTGTACATTAATGAGGATAAATTTGAAGATTTACATGTATTAACCGTGACCCCATTTCCACCCACACTGACTCTGTAGTGTATGCCCACACCCTCCTACAGAGATGCCCATCTAAAGTCCTTATGCTGTAATGCTCAAAAAACGATGCGGCAGATGGATGAGGAAACGGGGGAGTTTGTCACTGCACCTAAATGGCATAACGAACTGATTCTAACATCGTGATTTTGGTAATGGAGCACTATACAATAGGATTCTTACATTTCAACCGATCATCTTTTTGTCACGGTTGCGTTCCGCGGAAGCAGCACAGAAGCCGTGAGGTTGGGTAAAAGGGGGTTTATTCGGAGGAAATAACCAAAAACACAGAACATACACAAGACTGACGTCAATCACCGGACAGGGGTAAGACTGACTTGGAAGCACTTAATACACAAGACGAATTAACAACAACTAGACACAGCTGGGAACATGGGGATTCCACACAAGGTAATGAGGGGGCGTGGCACACGGGAGGATCGAACGAGCAGGGCATGACACTTTTCAGCTGTCTTGGAATATGACAGTGGGACCCTAAACCTTTTGCTCATTATTATTATTATTATTATTATTATTATTATTATTATTATTATTATGTGATTGGGTGTACTCTGTAATGAACTGGCACCCCATTTACGGTGTCCCCCAGGCTTGTAGGATGGCAACAATAATTATGTAGGAAGTGTGAGGCATCATCGTCATCATTGTCATCATTATTATTATGTTGGATGGGTGGCTCAGTGGGCTACCTCCTGGTGTTCAAGGACAATGCAGTCTCCAAATGTGATAAAATGTGATAAAAACCTGTTATTTTCATGTTGTGGGGACCAGGGGTATTGCACAAACCAAATTTATGGGTAGGCACCATTTCAAAGCTACACATAAGGCATATAAAATACACATGCGTAGATATTAATGTTCTTAAAACTTTATGTAACGATTATACTTTTACATCTAACTAGCAAATACTGAAGGGCAGTATAATTTGTACAGGCAAAACTACAACTGAGTTCGTCTGCCATCTACCTTAGCTAACTGACATTAACGTAATTTCATTACACAGCTTCACAGTATGTCTGTGCTAGCACATCGATGACATAGCTACCTAAGCTATGTGATTATACCCAAAAATACTGTATTGTCATGTAACATTTAGGTCAGATCGCCCACCCCTACTGTCCATCTACAGTTGTCACCTTCCTGCCTCTCAATAGCTTTGCGTGACAGGTAAAATACTTACAGGAAACATGTCTGTTGTTCTTTACAATGTGAGACGAAGGCGTTAAATTTGCAGTGTGTAAAACATGAAAAAATGTTGTCCATGGAGGAAGCTATTTTTATTTGAAAAGGCTGTGTAAAATAGTTTGCTTGCAGAAAGCTAAGTTCACTATAGAAGTGCTCAAACTGTTTAATTTGCTAATTATTATTATTAAACTAAGAAAATTGGAATCAGCCAGGACCAGTATCGGCAAGTCAGGCTTAAAATAAATTGGCAATCGGGATCAGCCAATGAAAATGCAATCCGTGCATTCCGAGTTTTAGGGTAATGCAGCATATGTCTATGGGATAACACAGCAACAATGCAGTTTCCTTCTTACACTTGCAGTTGCACATTTACTTGACTAGCATTTGTAAACAGATTAAAGGTAGCTAACCTTATTTACTGCCAATGAGATGTGATTCGTCAGTTTGGAATGACATATGGAATTATCAGGAGATGTCGGAAATGATGAGGAAAGGGATTAGGAGGTGCGAACTAACTTGGCTAGGGGTTAAAGGTGTTGTGACTGGGGTTAGGTTTTTCCCCATAGGAATGAATGGAAGGAACCCATTAAGACAGGTACACCAACGTGTGTGTGTGTGTGTGTGTGTGTGTGTGTGGTTGGACGGGTTTGCATAGATCACATTTAGGGACCAAAATGTGCTTTACCAAAAAGTGTGGTAAAACCTTAAACTTCCTTATTTTAGGGCCATGTTTGTCATCCTTTCCAACATTAAGGCCCGCCTATTTGTCACTGTATGCTGTCAAGGTCCACTGGGCCACATTAGATGGCACTTAAAAACCAAGTGCTGTACTTATATTTGTTATGTTTCAAAAAATATATTTTTTTTTAGCACAGAAAGAAAATTTACATTCAGACAGAAAGTAATATATATGGTACTGTTCAGATAATTCACATGAAAAATGAAAGATTTGTTTTATCTACAACTCAAAAGCTTTAAGAAAATGCTGAGTGAGCCTCCAGCAGCTGTCAGTGATCATCTCCTTTCCTGTGTTGGGAACAACTTGGCAAATACATATTTAAAAATCAAGCCACAAGTAACCATAACTGTGCACATTTTTATGGGATACCTCGTTCCTGAACAGTTTCTAAACAAACTGAACTTTTTACATCGCCATATGATGACAATGGTCATATGATTTGGTGCGGACACTGTTTCCATATTTTGGCATGTATTCTTCATCCCCAACAATTTAGTATGCATTCACTGTAAGACAAAATAACCTTCAAAAATTGTTTTATGGCCATTTATTTGCCAAAAATAGTGCTGGCCTGCTAGGCCCCGAACATGGTAAAGTGTATTTTTACATGCGTATTTTAAGGTCATGCAAACAGCGCTCGACTGCTTTTTACCCTTAGTGAAATAATAGTGTTTCCTGACAGCCCAATGTTAAATTAGCAGAGAACATTCAAACATTAAACACTTTTCACATAAGCTGTGACTGTGTTACGTTAAATAAAGTAATAATAATAAAAAATAAAACAATTACAGTAAGAAAAAAAACAACAGGGATCCTGCAGCTAACGCTCTTTGGACCCTTATTAAGAGGACCTTTCTCTAAACAATGTCTGACCATGAAATAGGTAGAAAATTCACTTATAGCTCAGCAGGGGAATCAATATTTTTTTGCACCTTGTAACATTTTCCTTGGGTTTCATGTGTTTGCTGTTTGTGGGCGTATACGCAGTCGCCTTGGGCCAATTCTGATTGGTGAGAATGACTGAGACACGAGGAGGACAGCATAGATCTGTAAAGCTGTTCTCTTGACAGTTTTAAACCCTTAGTCAGATGTGCTATATAATGCATGTCCTAAATCGCAGTCTTTGCGATTTGCTAATCACGTTGGCTCAAATTGCAATTTCCATTTGAAATAAATAAATCATTCAGCCCTACTATATTTAGTGCCCAAATTAAGCTTCGTGCTGGCTGCCCTTTATGGACCAATGGCCTCGCCCGATGGCAGATGTGCAGCCCACACAATGGCGTTGTGCAGCTGAGAAACCCTGCTCAGGACCCCATTTGGATAACCTCAATTTTGTAAAAAAAATATGTGAATGCAATCAAAAAAGTAAAAATGCCAAAAGTCTCGTATTTTGTTTGATTACTCATGGTTAAAGTTAGGCCTGGGTAGGGGTTAAGATCATCATGTTGTGATCGTGTGTGTGTGCTCTCCAGGGCCCCCTCGCAACTTGAACCAGGATAGCAGGGTCAAAGATGGATGGATATTTTCATTATTAAAATTGCTTCCAGAAGATCGTTGCCAAAATCACTGTGGTCATTTGCTGTAATTGTGTCATTTATTTATTACGTAATCTACTTTTTCAGCAGCATTTAACTTTGATTATATCTTTAATAATTGCATATTTTTATATTTTTGAAAGAATTGGAATATATGTCATACAACATACTTTGCATTGCCTGTACAGTTTCTAATAAAGAAAGTGGCACAGATGGTATAAGGTGTGATCTGCAATATTCAGTAATGGAGGTAAAAACAGCTAAAGTCTGCACACATTCATTGACACACGAATTGAGAACACTATTACCTGACTGTCATAAATCAATAACTTAAATGAGAAAGTCTGAATATCAGTACCTCTTGACATAAATTTCTATGGCACCAATTAGTTAACGTCTGACAGATATTTATTTGGTTGCCTTTCAGCCTCTTGACAAATCATAAGCATCTTGACATCTGTGTAGTGATGATTACAGTCCAATTAAGGATGTCTCACTAGGAACCACAACACGTTTTAAAACAATCATGCAAATCAGTGTAATTATGCAGGCTTGCTGCAGATAAAAGCATTTATAATTGTCTGAAAACTGAAAAGTAAATAACCACTGGTGTTTAGACATTAAAATGAATTGTTTGAACAAGGAAATTAATGGGTGGGTCTTTGGGTGCACGCTTGCTAGTGATCTAGAAGTGATCTAGAAGTTTCTGTTTTATTGAAGCGTCCATAATATTATGCCTTTCTATGGGACATTATCAGAGGTAGATAGTTTAAGTCCAGAAAGTAAAAAATCCAGACCAGGATTTTGTTTCAACCAACCAGTTGAGTACTCTATGTCAGACTCTTTATGCTGAACTGGTTGGTTGAAACAAAATCTTGGTCTGGATTTTTACTTTCTGGACCTGTACTGTCCACCTCTGATTATATTATTCCATAACCACTTATCAATTACAGGGTCACAGTGAGCCTGGAGCTGATCCTGGGAAACTCAGGGCATGTGGTTGGGGACATCCTGTTGAAGACGCCAGTATATCACGGGGCACACAGACAAAGCACGGCCGATTTAGAGGCAGCAATTCACCTTAGCCATAGGTTACGGCTGCGGGAAAAAACCTGCACAAACACAGGCAGAAGATGTAACATTTAACATTCTTTTTTAGCAGATGCTTCTATCCAAAGCGATGTACTCTTTGAGAAAGCAGGGGGTTAAGGACCTTGCTCAGGGGCCTGACGGCAAAATCACTAAGCCAGCCCCGGGCTTTGCAACCTGCAACCTTCCATTCACAGGCACAAGGGTTGTTTGTGGTCTGTGGGATTGAAGTCAAACCATATTCTAAGCATCAAGAAAGGCATGGTACTACCTGTTATTATTTTACTTTAAGAATTATTTGAGCAGCATGTATAAAATGCATAGTATTCAAAGTTTAACAATGAGGGATTGGTAACAAATATTCTTTTCGAAGTTCCAACTTCTGTTTAAACAGATATCACTGTAACTGCCACGGCTGACACTTTTACAAACTGCAGTTAATCGGATATAACAGTGCAAGCTGTTGAACAGCAGTAATTAATATGTCTCTTGCAAATAATGGCAGCATTCATTTGATGAAGTCGGTCTGACAAAATAATTGCCTGTGCGAAAGATGTCTTTTTCACACAAAAATCAAACCGATAAATAAGAAAGAAAAGCAACAGAATTTGTCTTACAAAATGTCAAATCTCCAGGTTCAGTTTGGTGTGAGAAATGTGTTTTGCAAATAAAATATTATTATTATTGTTATTGTTGTTGTTATTGCTATTGTAATTGGTGTTCATTTCAAGGTGTTTTATAATGCTCAAGATGTTGGCAAAGGAACTGAAAAGGATAAGATGCAATTTTTTTAAATTTGTATAATACCAAATCGGAGCCCTGTAAATGTTACATTTCTAGTTTGAATTTTCTATTGTATTTGTTTCCTTCACAGGACACGGTGAGAAAATCACACTTATTTAGCAATATGGTCGGTGAGTAAATCTACGTCATATCACTGAGATAAACTACAGACACTAGACAAATGAGACGCTAATTGGGCCGCTAGTTAAGACACGTAAAACGTAAGAGATCTCTGAGTTGGTACAGAGGCAGCAGTCCTGGGTCTAGTCAAACCCTGTAAATTAGAAATCAGGTTTTTTTTTCTCTCTCTCTGCAACTGAATGATAATTGTGTTACTGTATTTAAAACCCAGTAACTGTATGTCTTATTTACTTGTTCTTCCATATCTTTTTCTTTCGGAAATATATGCTCCGAAAGACAAAAAGACTAGCTCAGTACTATCAAAATGTCTTAAACTGCTTTTCATGTATGTTTATCTTGGTAAACATTATATGAATACATTATTTATAATAAATTGAAAATTATTATTTTTAAATCTGTTAAGTCAGACTGACTGTGTTAATCCTTTAGAAGACCTCAAACTGTGTGTCACATTAAATGTTTGGATTGTGTTTAATTCCAGTAGGACGTAAGACTTGAGAAACATCAAATATTAATTGGGTAAGGAAAAAAATTCACATAGACATAAACAGACAAAGTCATCAATGGAGACTAACTGTTTAAAGAGTATTAGAGTTTCATAATAGCTAATTGCATATTCAGTTCATTTAAAATGAGTAACAGCTTTTCCTACATCATGTCTATGAATATGCATGGGATTAATGCACTTTAGATAACCAGTTTCAAGCCTTATTAAGACAGAATTAATCTGTTTGTCTTGTGAATTTACTAACAAAAGGCAGAACAGCTCCTTGGAACCACTGACCTGTTTCCATTGGCAGAACCTGGATGATTGGGAATAATGCGTTTCATTAAATTATGGATGCTCTCTTTCCAATCAAGCATTTCTGTGTGCATTTTGCTCTTAAAAGATTTCACTGGTGGCCATAAGTATTGAAAACATATGAAAAGACCCTGATGGCACGAAAACTGGGAATCTGTATTTTTTACTTTATTATTTTGTACATCATTCAAATTTTTCCAAAACCTTTGCATATTTCAACCAGATGGTTGTACGTTTCAACCAGAGAGATAGAAAACCATATATGGACATTACTATGGGTGAATATATACCCTTTAATAGTAACTCAGCATTAACAGTAACTCACTGTATATTCATTGTATTTTTTAGCAAGCTGCAAAGGTCATGTCTTGTATGTATTCTATTGACCTTATCATTTAAATGACAAGCACAAAGCAGCTATATTAAGAGTGCTACAAAACTGAATTATCTGAACTCTGGTATGGGAATATCAGACATTGTGTGGGCACAGATGTTTGTACAATCCAGCATCCTCCTCAGAATAGGTTAAAAACTCCATTTGGCCACTTCCACTGATTTACAACTGCATTTCACTATTTTCTTTTCCCAGCTATTTAATAGCATTGATATATTAAATGATTACAATTTGCATAATGTAAAAAGCTCCACTGCTAATTGATAATGGAACAGTGTGGAATTGAAGGAAGTGATGAATGAAAAGTCCCCCAAAAATGTTACTTCTCACTGAACAGTAAGAATTTACATTATTCAACAACTGTCTTTTGTTCAACAGATGGTTTGTTAACATTTTCACAGGGGTGCAACAGGCTACATTAATAAATAGATGTATGTGTCCATCAACCAATTAGACTTTCCTACATGGGAGAAAGGAGAAGGGGATTTATTTTGGTACGGAGTAGAGACAAGTTTAACAAAACCATGGGGAGGAACAGAAACAAGAGATAGCATTCAGCATCAGCACGAGTGGAACAACAAAACAAAATTATTGTTGTCTTACAGGGCCGGCACAGTGGTAAGCACTATTGCCTCCCACCTCTGGGATCTGGGTTTGAGTCTCTGGCTGGGTTCATGGCCTATTCATGAATTATAGGACAAGCAGATTCAGAATGTGGATGGATGCTGGCTTGTGTAAAGGGTTATAATTTGGGGTGCACTTCAAGCTCCGAGTACCAAGCTCCGAGTACCTTTTCTGGAAAGACAATTTATGTTATTAGTACTTATTAAAAAAAAATAAAAAGGTGGTATAAAGTTGTAGAATTAATTGTCTTCATCCAAATTTGCTCTGCCATTGGACACCCATGCCCCTGCTTACAGTTATACGATTGCATTATTGATTTGATCAGATTCTACTTTGTCTACATGAGGATGCCTGTGTACCATCTCACTTTAATGTCAATAAAGTCAGTAGAGTTGACGACTCTGTTTTACTTAGCAAATATGGTATCGTGTTTTGTGTCTTGTCCATTATTTTGTGTGCTTATTTGTCTCATCCTCTATCGAAAATTAATCTGACAATTTAGTGACACAGGTGACCACATTTATCTTTCTAAAAATGCAGATGGTTATAAATGCATTGATCAGATCTCAGAAAGAGATCATTTTCATTCAGCCCTTGGTTTTTCTTGTCTTTTTATTGTCATCATCACTGTCTTTCATAAAGTGACATCACAATAAAATCACATTCAAGGCTAAGAAGACGCACTGTTCAATACCTAATCATTTACACTGACCTCCCTGACTGATAGTAGCAGGTGTGAAGCAGTGTAAGTGAAAACAAACCTGATTTTCAAGTATCAAACATTTCGTGAAAAAGTTTTACCTTATTATTAAAAGGCACATTTATGTGAGTGGCTTGTGGAGATTAATAAGAATTAGTATCCTGCAATAAAAATAACTTCATGCCGGAAGCCAACTTGGCAGACTCATTTACATCTCTATGGTTATTTGCCAAATTGTAATTAAGGTTGTTTAGAAAGTCTTAAATATCTTTCCTAAGTTCAAAAACTAGTTTTAAAAAGGATGTTTCAATTATCACAAACAGCTGGAAACTGCAAATGAAGGATGTGCTGATATTTTAACCTCAAAAGCTGCCTACCATAACTACAACCGTAGATTGAATATTGCACGATTCTTCACCAGTGATGCAATTACATTGGTCACGCAGTGCACTGTCATGGCCTCTGGCTATATCTTATTAATTGTCTTAGAGTAACTTGTTTCTTCATACCTGATCATTTTTGTACAGATTACATGGAGACAGTCACAACACGCACTGCAAATCACATTAGCACAATATTAACACCAATGTATGCAATACAGGTCCGCAAGTTTCCTAGTATGTGCTACAGAGATTCCTGCCAGGTATTAACATATATCTACTCTGGAATAGTATTTTAGCCATATTGGCAACAAGCATACTCCCGAATAATCCCAAAACAAAAGCAAAATGTTGTACAGGCCATTTAAATTAATGACACAAAAATTGTTATCCATGCAGGTCATCTTTTGTGTTTAGGAATTTGCATTGACATTTGTCCGTGTCCTCACACCTCCAGAATTAGGGTTGCAAATTCCACCTCTCTCCATGTTATGAAGGTTTCCAGTACTCTAAACATATGCAGTCATGCTATCTTGCAATGTGTGTGTGTGTGTCTGTCTGACTGTCTGTCTGTGTGTGCCTATGCTGTAGACTGTCACATAAATGCACATCCATTTCACGGTCATAACAAAGATGTTACAGCATATTAACTTAACATTATTATTGCCAATTGTAACTGTATTACTGTTGTAAAAATTCAAAAGCTAAAAAAAAATATTTTTTTATTTAAAAACATATATATGTAATTAAATTTTGCATTCTCCGGCTGATACCCCTGTAGGCTATACTTCCGTGTTTAAGTTAAACCCCATCTCAGCTTTCCATTCCCATTCTATGCATCTTCTTGCCATGATTTTATTGCTCCTTCAACATTGGTCTCTGAGGGCTTGCAATGTGGTAAGCTTCTCTGAACTGCCATTGAAGAAGCGCTTTAATCAAATCTCTGTGTTTTGCCAGCACTCATAAGCTTAGGCAATCAGTTTGTGAAAGATTTCTTTGCCATCCCAGAAAGCCCCTCTGAGTGCCTAATTGATAACATCTCATTGAAAACAACAACAATCTCAACTGAAATCTCATCTTACTCACAGAAGATTCAACACTTGCATCCTGGCGAAAACAGTTAGAACAGCAAATAACCTGGAAAAAATACCTAAAATGTTTGCTGTACAGCTAGTGATAAATGAAACACATCGATTGTGGAATACAGTGAAGTACTATGAGTACAGTGAGTTAGCAAAGAGGCCTGCTAGCGGGGGGATTCCTTTTGTGAGACAGGATGCTTTTAAAGCTACATGTCTCCCTGCCAGGCTTTTATTACAGCTCTGCTCCTTTGGTTTTCTTGCCCTTTCACTAAAAGGCATTCAGTGTATTGTTTCAACAGAGATTCAGGAAAGACAGGTTTAGACAACAAAATAAGAAGCGAAACACAGCGTTATGCTAACATGTATCTGGTGCTTTTTGCTGCACTTCCATTGAGGAGAAGGGAGATTTAGTTTGTTTTTCATTTGTTAATTTGTTTTGCTTATGCAGAGTTTACCGAAACTGAGCTATTTAATTATGCTTCTTGTTCCGCTGAATGTTTGACTGATGCATGTGGATTTTAACACTTAGCTGGTGTTCTTATATTGATAAGGTACTTCAGACAACAGTGTATTTTCATTTTTATGTGGATGAAGAGAAAAGGTGGAAAATGAATGAAGTATATTTTGTTGAAGGCCTATTAAAGAATCACTCACATGCTACAATAACATCTGAATTTCTCTTCCAAAGAGGCAACTTATTTGCGGCTAATTAACTGAAATAGTACAAGGATTCTCCTTTTCACATGACTTGTATTTTCCCATTGTTTATTTGACATCAAGCTGACCCTAAATTTGTTACTTTGCATCAATATCTGACCAACCATATAGCTTTAAGCTTATACAAACAAAAAAATCTGTTGTTACACTCTAGGAATGTGATGTTATTGTTGGAAACAGATGACTTAGTTTCAAAGCAACTATTAAAATATTCCATAGAGTATAATTTTAAAAAACAGACTGTCATGTTCCCCGTCTGCCGAAAGGAAATGGGAACATACACACTGACCTGTTCAGTAAGCCAACCAATATACACTGTAATAGGCTGTTTGTGCTGTATTGTTTTCGATAAAGAATTACACCTCAGACAGTTCTTCAGAATGCAGAGTAGGCAAAACGGAGCAGAAATACCACAGGCAGGGGCAATAGTGACCTTTTCACAGAAACTTGCTATATGGATGGGCAGAATTTGTGCAGTAAGGCATTCAGGAAGGAAACTTCCCAAAACAAAATAATACTTTGCACATGACTAATGTTGCGTATAATGCCAACTTTTTTGGAATACACATATAATTTTGGGGGAAAAAGAACGATGATGCAACACAAATGTAAGTGTAGATGCTTGGGAAAAGAAGTTTCTTACATAACTACCTGTTCTCTGTATACAAGTCAATCACTTATCTCATCGTGAAATGTCAAGGATTCACAATCTTTCGCATAGACTTAAGCAGACATGATATATTTACAAATATTCAAGGAGGTATATCTTTCATTCTTCTATCCATCCATTCATCTATCCATCCAGCTCAGTCACTTCCAATAAAGGGTTGGGAAGAGCCTTCGGGATGAGGTGGGTGGGATTTCAAGTCAATGAAAATTGTGAAATTGTGACTTAAGATTATGAAATACAGCAAAAAGAGTAATGATTAAGACCTGGATTTTGACTTTAAGGATCTATGCAGTCTCAGGAAGTGACTTCCAGCTGCACCTGATGATAGCACTTCACTGTATCTATTAAAAACAAGAGAGATCTGTCACTGTGAGCTAAACAGGCAAAGTGATTTGCATAAGTGTCTCCTAATGGAGTAATTATGACAACAAGAAAGCCTGAAAAATCTGACAAGAAGCCTCCGAAATGAAGAATCGAGTGTGGAGCATACAGTGTGTGGGAAATGACACTGACAAAACGCCCATGTTTTATCTGTTGGCTTGTTTGGAGGAAATGCATTTGGCACTTATACAAAGCATTTGGCATCAACACAATTACAGTAATGAAAGGCATCTATAGACTGGCCAGAAATTTCTAATGATAAAGATGGAAAAACTGGCGAAAATGTCCTGTTTCCCTCTCTCTGCTAATATAATTATATGGAATCTTTCCAAGACCAACATAAATCATTATCTTTTTGTAATTGTATTTTATTGCAAGAAGATAGTTCAGTTCAATTAAATAGGTTCCTCCAGTACTGTACCTTCTACTGCAATAGTATAATCTAAAGGAAAAAATAACAAATATTCTAGAAATCCTAAGTATTTAATAGAAAAGTGTTTTGTATGCTTGTAATACAAACACACGTTATTAAAATTTGTCAGAACCAGCAATATTCTGAGCTTCAATTTCTCCAGGAAGGACAAAGTTCTGTCCTTGTCTTCAGCATGAAAAGAATGTAGTCTGCACAAATAAACAATAAAAAGTTACAAGGGAAGAATGTTTATTTTTGTGCAGAAAATACAAATGACTACACAAAACTGATAGAGAGACCTGCAGTCAGATTTCGAATAAACTGTATTAATCTGCATTTTGTCTTATTTCCGTGAATTGATCTCCCTCACTATTGTCACTCTTTTATTCCATAGAAATGTTGACTTCAAACATCTTAAAGAAATAGGTTATTTGATAAAATTCAATAGCTTTGTTCTCTCATCTAAAGGGTTACATAATTTCATTTAAATGCACAATGAAGTCTGAAAGAATATGTCATATGTTAATGAAATATGAGAGTCATTACTTGGTGACAGCATCAATGGCACGGTTTAGCGTTTTGTGGCGTAATTCCAGTGGCAAATCATTTTTGTAGTGGTTCCGGCCGTGAGCCTGTACCAACTTCGGAATGTCAGTACAATGTGATTTTTGTCCGTTCTACTTGGTCAAGTTACACAAGCTCAGTGGAGTTTATTGGGGATTATTGATGGAAAGCAATTTTCAAGACATCACTTTTTTGATTTAAGTCAAGACTTTGACTGGAACTCTCAAGGACATTCGCGTTCTTACTGTTAAACCATTTCGGTGTAGCTTGGCCAATGTGCGTCGGGCCATTGCCCAACTGAAAGGTGAATTTTCATTCGAGGCGTTTAGCAGACTGAGCTGATTCTAATAAGCTAGACAAGACACGGCCATGTGACCTCATAGTGCCACTAGCACACTTGAGAACAGGGAAGGGGTTTGGCAGGCGACGTGCTCAATATAAACTTCAGCCATTGACCGCCAGCACTTCTGCCCCCAGAGCTCCACCTCCACTGGGTGCTTTCTTGCTCAGCTGCTCATCTGGACTGACAACTAGATCACAGCAGGTCACATTCTATGCTAACTGCAAGTTACACCTTTAATTAACAATCACTTTCACTCCACTCAGTAGGGTTACCATCCACCTGTAATATTCTGTGATGTTCTGTCTGAGATTTTTTGACTCTTGGGTGACACCTCACTCTTGGTTGAATTTAAACTAATCATTGACTAGGTGGCCTCATGTTAATCCATATAAACCACTCCAGTTGTACATAACCAGTTTATCTTATTAAGTATTTGTCACGACTCAGTATATTTACTGTATATTACTGTATATTACAGTATATTACTGTATATTACTTCAGTATATTACTAAGTATATTTACTAGCCTTTACGACCAAGGTCTGCGACAACATGTGAGAAGATCCCAACCTGGGCCCCCCATCCATCACGGCAGGTTTTCTCCCCCTCAGCTTCTTAGACCAAAAGTCCAAATCACTGCTGGAAACAGGGATCCAGAAGGACTTGGGCCACTGACTGGATGGACAGCTCCAGGATGACATGAACCAGATTCAGAACCAGTAACATAAAATGGGGCAAGAACACAAAACCTAAGACACACATACAACATTTTCAAAGACAGCGGCACAACACCCAAGCTGTGGGATGCTGGATACTGTGGGACCAGGACTCCCAAAATCAGAAACCGAAAGCAAAATGCCAGTCAACAAGGACCACGACCCCAAGCCATCCCTGCCACCAACAGTACCTGCTGGCAACTAACAGGCACAGAGAAAAGAGACCTACCCCATCTTTTCTATTTAAACAAACTTCTGACAAGATAGAAAACTGAGCTCTATGATCCAAGAGCAATAATGATGACCAAGCAGTGAGAACTGTGCGCTGCTCTACTTGAAGGTTGGGCTTTAATTGCACCCAGCTTAGATCAGGCTCAGTTCCCCGATTAGTCAATCAGGGAGAGGTGTGACTGTATTATGTATGACTAATGGTACTGTTTCTTTAAAATCCCTCATACCAAGCAGTAAAATACTTAGTGCATTTGCTTCTAATTTGCTGTTGTTCTCTATTTAATGAATGTAACACTATATTTTCAAGCAACATGTAAAATGCACTTAAATACACCAATATGCAAAACATTATGACCACCCTCAAGTGAAGCAAACGATGTTGACCATCTCGTAAAAATAGTGCGAGTCGGGGATATATTAGATGGTAAGGCAACATTCGGTACTCATAGTCATCGTTTTGAATGTGCAGGGAAATAAGGCATAAATAGGAAATGAGAAAAGATCTGAGTAACTCTGACACGGACCAAACCATTATGGTCAGACAGATGGGCCAAAGTATCTCCAAAACAGCAAGGCTTATGGGATGCTAGTGGTCAGCTGTGGCGAGTTCCTAGTAAGGGTGGTCGGAGGAGGGAAAAAACATGAACCGCAAACAGGGTGCTTGGCAGCCAAGACTTATCGATGCAAGATGTGAATGAAGGCTCTCCCATGCGCCACAAATGGCAGACAATTCTGATGATGATATTGGAAGTAAGGTGTCACAATACACAGTGCATGGAGCCCTGCTGTGTATGGGCTACGTAAGTTTGGATTGAACTCATTGGTCCAACTTATCTGTCAGATAATCAACACGTATCCAGCCACAGGAAACAACATAAAATGGGATTCATTGCACGAGGCAACCTGCTTCCAATTCTCCAAGGTCCAATTCTAACACGTGCGTGTCCATCGTAGGCACTTTTGATGATGGATAGGGGTTAGCATGCACACCCTGACTGGCCTGTGGCATATATATATATATACATACATACACATACATACATACGATACCAGTCAACAGTCTGGACACACCTACTCAATTGTTTTTCAACAAGATAAGGACCCTGTAGTATGTGTGATCTTGTGAACTAGAAAAGAGATTCTGCGACAGACGCCCTGGCCTCCACAATCCCCCGACCTCATCCCTCTAGAACTGATTTGGGAAAAGCTTGATCCGAAGAGTAAATGCAAGATAGCCAACCTGTGCCCAGAGCGTGTGGAAATCCCTTTAGGACAGCTGAAGAAGCATTCCAAGTGGATACATCTAGAAACTGGTTTAAAAAATGCCAAGAGTCTGCAAAGCTGTCATTTAAGCGAACCTGCGCTCTTTCAAAGAGTCTAAAATTTGAGAAAATTTTGTGATGTTGAACATTTCTTTTGGTCGTTGCAATATCTGATATGTATTACTTCATGGCCTGAAGGCCTTTTACTATACGGTGAATAATTGCTAAAACAGAGACAAATGCATTAAAAGCAGGTGTGTCCAGACTTTTGACTGGTACTGCATATTTACTGTACAATATGCAAAATGCTTTAAATAGAAATATAATACATTTCAAAAGATCTTGCAGGCATGAACTGGTTCTCAAAGGGATGCAATTATTGGCTGGTAAAGCTGTTTTTTTGCCTTAACAGTAGCTGTGCTTCTCTGCCTGATTCTGAGTGTGAGGCAGGATTTGGCCGTTCATCCGTGGCCTGCTGTCTGAGCGCATCAATCAGGTGTCTGCTTTGGACTGCCAACCGGTGCTTCTCTTTGCCCTGTTACCACAAGGACTGTGGGACTATTCAAGCTCTAGTAACATAAATTAAAACAGACAGGGTGAGGATTTGCAATTCATTAGGTTTCCCCATACTTTGTGTTATGGACTTTACCGTATTGTTGATTCGTGTCAGCTGCAGCCTGGGGAGAAAATTACGCAACTATAATGTCAGGTTTCATTGATTCCCCCCTCCCCCTGCTTTTCTTTAACCAGTCAAGCGCGAATTTAAAAAACAAATTCTTCTATGTACATAATGTATTTTTTTTGTTTAAATGTTTTCCCTTTGCAACATAGAACAGCAAACTTTAGAAGGCTAACCATGTCATGCGTCCGACCATTTCCTGTTTTGTAGGCTAGATGAATCAGCTGCATTATTGTATGCACAGGACACCCCCCAACAAATGAGCCAGATCATAAATTGGACACTGGTATCATATCATTAAAACATAAATATAAAATTCAGGCAAAACAAACTTGGTAGTTAAACCCAATTAGTCTCTAGATGATAAACGAGTAAAGAATAACCAAGTACAGTTGTGAAATTCTTGTTAAATTAATCATTATAAAAATTTTTGTATATAAAGCATTCGTACATTTAACATTTTAAATCCAGTATTTTTGATTCTACCCCAAAACAATTTGATGTTCATGCAACATTTCCCAATAATTCATACTGAGCCTTTATTTTTCACTGGAACTAGATGTAGAACTGCAGGCTCATGGGGTCCTGCCAAGCTCCAATGTCCCTACGGGCGGCCACGGAGAAGCCTGTGAGGAATGCAAACGGGACATGGCTGGCTAAACACCACAGCCAGGGGAGAGAACCATCTCCCTCAGCACTGCTTTATTCCTGTATCATGCATAGGGTAAGAGAAGGTGAACAGGAAGTGATTCATTTGTGTTTTCTCTTCTCTCACTAATACAGAGAGACCCAAGCAACTGGTGACAGGGGACCTGTGAGCCACTAGGAACATCCCTCTGATTTGGCCAGCCATAAACCCCACACCACCCTCAACCTACACTCTATTACCCCCATCCCAGTGTCCATCAGACCCAAGCTGCTGATTGCATGGTGACTTTTCCCTAAATAACCCCCCTGTACCTCTCTCTCCCTTGCCTCCTTACCCACTACAGGGATTATTATGACTAGATTGAGTTAACATTGACATAAAAGTCTTAAATGAATGTACTGTGGGAACAAATAATTTAACAGAAACATTTTCTGCCATATAGACATCTTAAATGCCATTACAGGAATTTATGTTCCAACAAGCATCACTCCCCCTGCCTCGGAGGCAATTTGTCAGAGTGCAATTTCTCATTATCTCCCTATGTCACCTTTTCACAATAACATGCCATGATGTCATCTGGAGACAATTCTGGGGCCCAGTCAATACTTACTTATTCTAAATGTGACCACAGATTGCCTTGGCCACTCTCAGTAAAATGTTAAATACATTTTGTCCATGCATCTTTCATAATCACTTATTCAATGCAGGGTCACCGTTAGCCTGAAGTTTATCGCAGGAAGAATAGGGCATTAGCCAAGGGACATTCCGGACGGGGTGCGTCTCCATTGCAGGGTACACACACGCCGTGGGCAATGTATGCACAACAATACACCTAAAAATGTTTTCTGAATATATGTTCGTGGTCAAATATACAGTATTAGAGCGGTATGCGGTTTCAGGAATACTTTACCACCCAATGATAAAAGGAAGGTTTTTGCATTAAAATGCTCAACAGTTTGGCCTATAATTATATCAAATAAAATAAACAAAACAAACTGAAGTGCTATTCAAAACCACTGGGACAACAAATAGTGATTTTTTTACACTCTAAAATTTAAATGATGAATGAAAACTGTAATTGAAATAGCGTATTCTGTAGCATTCTATACAGGCAGATAGCTTTGAACAGTACATCAGAGTAATAGATTGCACATTCTTGTTCTTCATAATTATGTGGTTCCTTTTTTGTATCCTTTATAATTTTTCACCATTTGACTGACTGTTCCGTGGTGCATCTTCCTTTCTGAGCCGTGAGAACTTTTGGAGGATATTTTTCCAGTCAATGATCCGAGAAGCGTCCCTTGACTAAAACGAGTGTTCAGGGTTCAATATCAGATCTTTCTTACTTTCCAGGAAATCCATATCACGTCTTACACCTGGCGTGTGTGTTATAGTTTTGATCCGATTTTCCCTTCAATAAACAGCTGCCGTCTTCAAAGCCTAATGAAACAAAAGTGCTCCAGAAATAATGAACAGAAATGTTTATTGGCTGTGAGCTTGTGTCTGCAATCGCTAAACGGCTACACATTTCGGGCTTGTAGACTGCCTCTCTGGTTCAGTGGAGCCCATGGTCATACATCCCTCTGTTTCTGCCTCATCCTAGCCCCTCCCGTGTATAAAGGCAAAAGACTGCTTGCTGCTGTCTTTTTGATGTCAGGTATATGATTTTGATTGTGATTTAACTATCTTAGCCTGGGGTTTTTGATTGCCCTGTTGTGCAGCCGTCTGTGCAGCGTTCTGACGTCTCATTCTTCACTCTCTTCTGAGGTATTATGCAAGGTTTGCTCAGACACTTTAGGGTCTGGAAAGGAAAAGTTTTGCTCATAAAAAAAAATTAAAAATACCTTTGTTCTGGAAGATCCGGAACAGCACCGAGATGGCAATAAATGTGAATGTGTTTGTCTTCACAATGAATTAACAACCAAGCATCAGGGTTCTGTCAGTTACTCTGATTTTCTACAGTAATCTTAAAACATTCCATTTGTATGAGGCAGTAATTGTCTGAGATTTTTAAAAGTGTGTACAACTGAATATCCTATGATGCCCTTTGCCCCCCAGCCAGGCTGTTTCCAATTATATTCTCCAGTGTTAACTGGCGTTTCCGTTGCAACAATAATTGGAAGAGTGGCTACCAAAAAAACAAAAAACAAGAGTAGCTGTCACAGCTTACAGCAGAAGAACACAAATTGCTTGCAGGAATAACTATCACAACATATGTAGCAGTCATTGTGAAGTTTCAGTTTGACTGAAAGGGCAGAGTGCATATCCAGCATCCAAAGACCACTTTAGCATTAGACTTAAGCAGTCCCCTCATGTTCGCCTATTACTGCACGGCAGCGGAAATCGTGTTGTGTAGGTCAACAAGAATCCTCACTCATTGGCATTCTAAAAAACACATTTAACTCTAGAAACATATTAAAACAATCTTAAACATAACTTTGGGCCAAGTTGAAAGTTGCAACTAATTTCAGATTCTTGACAATCACGCTGGTAGACAGTGTCCTCCCTTTCCTCATTTAATTTTAATTGCGCATTATACTTCCTGCCAGCCATCTGTCCCTTGTTTAACTCGAACCCGGGAGTGGTGTCATGTTTCTCTCATGGCCCTGCATCCTGGCACCAAGGCACTCTAGATTAAACCTTTGAAATGAGAAACTCACAGAATATCTTGGATATATCTATTAGTAGATAATAAAATGTTCTTTGCCATGCCTGACTGCTCAGTGACAAAAAGCAAAGCTCTTTTCTGTTATTTTTTATGCATGTAAATAGAGCCCTGGTTGATAAAATAGCCTGGCTACCTTAATTGCACTGATTGCTTTTTGTGTGTTGTATTTTTGCAGAAAATGACGAATGGCCTATGACCGCTTCTCTCCCACCGTCCCAGCCCCCTCAGGTTTATGCAGAAAATGCTCCACCTATGGCTGTCATGCCATTTTCTCCCTTTGCTCTTAGCTTCTTCCATTGGTGCAGTATTAGACAGTGTACACCAGTGTTAATCTTTAGCGTGCACGTTTGGTCAGAGTGTTCAAAGTTCAGCACCAGCTGGCCACCTGAATCCAGCACAGTCTGGACTGTATTTACCAGGCTCTCAGGCCTTGATGTCACATCTCCCTTTATTCTTTTCACTTAAAATCTCAGTAAGACACAATGTCTTAGGCTGGACAGAATGTGGTCATGGGAATTTTACTTATACAAAAATATTCTTAAGGGCAGAACAAAAAAAATGATTGGTTCAGAGAGATAACCAATCAGATTGTAGATGAGGTGGGACCAAGACATCTGATTGGTTGGTCCCACCTCCTGTAGTTGCTTGGACACACCTCTTCTACAATCTGTCGGGTTGTCTCTCTGAACTAATCATTTTTCATTCTGCCCTCAGGATATTTTTTTGTAAGTAAAACTTCCACGAGCACAGAATGTTTCTGAGGAAGGCACTGATTTTTGAGTGTTTATTCACTCACGTAAAATATGCAGCCTCACACTTGTCCAATATTCAAGGGCGACATGAACGCAAAACTCCATTCTGTGCCTTCAAAAGAAAGCTGAGACTTTAGAATTACACAGGAATGTATTCTTTACTGCCAAAAATGAGATTTCGGGCCAGGAGTCATCCTCCACACGGCAAATCTTTTTATCCACAATTAACATCAGTAATGGGGAAACCTACCACATTACCTGAAAAACTGAATTGCATTTTGTTTAAAGTAAATCATTATTTTCCAATTTAATAACTCTGAGGCAATTTGTATGAGAAAAATTGGGAGCACGGGAAAAAAATAAATAAATAAACTTGGTGGAGAGCAAATTACGCTTTGTAGCTGTGAATAACTGAGGCGCAGCTTATCTAGGAAATAAAGACAAATCTGTCCTCTTCAAATGCCTTTCACTAAACTACAAGACTGCAGAATTTGATGCCACATGAGTGTCTAAAGAACTAAAAGAGTGTCTAAAAGAAGATGGAAAGATGTAATAACTATGATGATGGAGTAAAAAGTTACTTACGTGGAGGAGGGGGTGATGTGATATGTATTATTTACATATGGTATTGGTCTCCTTTAACCAAAACATCTTCCTACTTTTTCAGAGTAACAAAAACTTTCCATGTGTCCGGTTGGATTTAATTGTTAAAAGAATACCATCTATTCATCCATCTTTGGCATCTGCTTATCCGGTCGCGGTGAATTTGAAGCCAGTCTCCGGATGCACAGGGCATGAGGCAGCGGACACACTGCACAGGATTCAATTTTTTTCTGAATGTAATTGATCACAGATATTAAAGTCGTTTTAAAGTAATAACAACAGCAAAAGTGGGGGACTGATAAATGATGAAATATTATTCGAGTGATTTACATATCCATATTACATTTCCATCCATTTTCTGCATCAGGCGGTACAGTGATGTAGCGGTTAGCACTGTTGCCTCACGCCTTGGGGTCTCTGTTATGGCTCCATGTGTGGATTTTGCATGTTCTCCCTACAGTATGTCATCGTGAGGTTCCCCACAACAAGCCTATAACATACTGAGGATAACTGGACTTGTGAAATTGTCTGTAGGTGTGTGTATGTGCCCTGCAATGGGTTAACACCCCATCCTGGCTTGTTCCCTGCCTTGTGCCCATAGGCTCCAGACCCCCCCATGATCCTAAATAGGACAAGTGGTTGCAGAAAATGGATGGATGGATTTTCGGTACCTGCTTGTCCTATATAGGTCTGAAGCCTATACCAGAAGCTATGGGTACAAGGCAGGGAATAACCCAGGATATGGTGCCAATCTATGACAGCATATTATATGTATGAATATCACAAATATGCATGTAAACATTATTTACATGCATGGTCTCCTTTCCCTGAAACATCTTCATACACGCATGCAAATGGAGGCATTACTGAGAAGAGTCTTTCTGGATGACTTCTTGCCAACTTTGCTCACCTGCTTGACACCTATTTTCCCACTTCCTAGGACAGCCTCTCTCTTTTTGAGATCTGTTCAATTTTGCAATTCTTCACAGTTTTTCAGTAGAAGTTAAGACCGGAATGAATGGGTCACTCAAGCACGCTCACTTTTATTTTTAAGCGAATCCACTATATGTCTGGTCTTTTTTTTCTGAATGACTTTCCTGCTGAAAGATTTTTCAGAGTAGAGTCCTCAGCAGAACGAAACAGGCTTTCTTGTAGTATTTCTCTTTACTTTGTTCTGTTCTATTTTCCTTGGAGCTTAATGACCTCTCTGGTCTGAGGAGAATTATCCCCACACTTTGATGGTGCTTCCAACTTTGCTGGAAAGTGTTAAGGCCACTGAGTCTTTCCCAAACACAGCCGCATTTTGACCAGGAGAATCTAAAAGGCATTAAGTGCATTGATTTCTAAATCCATTTTATCCTTTGAAAGCATTTAGTAGATTGTGTTCTGTGTAAACGATTTACAAATAACAAAATGGCCTGTTGTTTCAAGGTGATTTTAAAGCAGCAGGTTATTAAAGTACGATCCCCACATTCAACTCTGTATTTTTGGAGCGCACGCATTGTCCCCATTTCTCCGCAGGTTTCTTCTGTGTACTCCAATTTCCTCTTGCAGTCAAAAAAAAAGCTGGTGTCACTAAATTGTCCATTGTGCGCGATTGTGTGTGACTGACATCCCATCCAGGGTGTCTTTCACTCCCAGAATAGGAATCCAGGCACACTGCGTCTCTGTACTGGAAAAGTAGTACAGAAAAAATGAATGGATGCACATAAACTATATCACACCCACTAATTAATGTAAAAAATGTAAGAAAATATTGTTAAACCTGAGAATATTATGACTGATCGTGTACTGTTTAGTCTGGAGGAAATAATTTCTTTAAGGATTACTAAATTATATAATAAATTCTGGGTATTTTTCACTTTGACCAAAAGGCGTATATTTATGATCATGAGGCATTTATTGAATCAGAATAGATTTCAAATGCTACTGAAGAATCCAGCAATATACTTGTAAGTGCAGAGATTGTTTGGAAAGAGAGAAGCTGATTTTAAAGGGAGAGGAAGAGAGAATAACAGCCACTCAGTACAGCCCTTTGCCATTTTCTGACAAGTAGCCACATGTGGAGTCCCACTCATCTCCAGATACCGACGACTGATGGATATAAAAGCAGTCCGTTCGCACAAAGCAAGAATTAATTATTAATACCAGGATTTAGTCTTTTTTTTTAACTGTACCCAGTACAGACAGTTCTTGGCTGTTGTAAGTAATCCGTCAGATTTACCTTTCCATATAATTCAAGCAATGGTGGAGGAACTAGGAGGAGGGGGACATGCCCCCCCAAAACATAATTTCGCTTCATTTGCCCACCCCCCGCCCCCAAATAAAACAGACCTTTGCACTTAAATTATTAAGTTTTTTCCCCTCCCAATATCAAACTCTCTCTTACGCCCTTGATACTCTATAGCAAAAAACACAGGAGACAAAAATATACTAGTACAGTAATATCTACTAAAGGACATGTAATAAATGAAAAGATAAATTGAATATTTACTTAAAAGCATATGGCACTTTCCATAAACTCTAGGTATCTCGGATATGTTTTTGTGTAAGTTCGGATTAACTTCAGTCTGTCTTACGTAAATCGAGAGCTCCCTACCTTATAAACAAATGACGTACTGTAAAGTAATGAGCTGACGAACTCAGCAATCCAAGGGAGGTTTTGTCAAAGGAAGTTAAATAGTTGTTGTTATTATTGTTATCTTATTATTTCAGTGAATGAGCCCGTTTAGCAACAGCTGCAGCTTGGAGAAGCTCTCAGCTAGATGACTGAGGGACCATCACAGCAACGGCAGCCTTTTCATCGCCACAAATGGTTGTCATGTGCACGCGTTCAAAAAACACCTGCATCAACACAATAACGGTACCTGAAAGATAATATCGCCTGTCGCTTTGAATTAATGCAGAATGCAGACCCCTGTTGGTCTCGCCCAAACGCTTGCTCACTGAGCTCACAGAAAACTTTTTCGACAAACATCCAACGAAAGAGGCATAGTCGGCCAATCTCTTTCCTTTGCAAAAGTGATAGTAGCATTTGTTGAATAATGGCGGTAGATGAAACTTCAAAACAATTCCCTGACTTAGCATAATGATCCAAATGGATATGCATAAAATTTGGATGCTGGGTGATGTAGGGATCAGTCAGAATGCCAGCATCACACACTCTGTTTCTCATTTAATAGCATATTAGCATTGGCAAGTCACTCATATTCTACATTCACACTGATTATGCTTTCAGTTCATGAAGGGGCTATTTAACAATGCCTATGGAAATTACACTAGAATTACACTGGGAAAATGAATAATATTGCATGAATTAGTTCCTCAACCACATGGTATAACAAATATGAAAAGAATGATGTTACCAGATGGTATAGACATTGCAAACAGCTGTGTGGGTTTAAGTATGTATATATTACGTACAGTTAATAACACCCAACTTAATACTGAAGAGATACCCAATAATTGCACAGAAATGTATCTTGTATTAAAATTGTATTGAGTCATATATAAGCTTGTATTATATAACTTAATTTGTACAGGTCATTACAAAGTTGTATGCAAAGTCCCAGAGCAAATGAATCATTGGGCGTTGCATTCATACAAGTTCACTTAGATGTACCTTTTGCTCAGAAGGACATAAACATGTTTATGAAGCTTGTAGACTCATACTTGAATATAAAATTCTGAACTTTACTCCTAAAGTAGTTAAATGGTTAACTACTTCCAGTAAAGATTCACAATGATGATATTTTCGGTTTTGCCTTCGTTTTTGAAACGCATCCAAAGGCCAGTGCAAAGCATATTATAAAATAATACATTAGCTTGATTATGTTCTAGGGTTAAATTTATATGCCAATATTAAAAACTGCTGTTTTAAGAACACTGTCCTTCTCTCAGATTTCTTGAAGTCTAAAAGCTGCAGCTCTCCTATGTATAATAAAGAATTGTGAAGATCCTCAGAGCAGCCATTAATAATTTTTTGAGCAAAAAAGGCGACGTCTCATTTTGAAAGAAGATTCACAGTTTGGACTGGGCTCTGTGGCAGCCAGATAAGGGTCCACTGGAACGCCATGAAGTTTGATGGATTGTGTGCGGACATCGTGGGCGAGACGTTTTAATTTAAATCCTGTTTCACTTCACGGAGGGATAAAAAGTGAAAAGGGATTGTCACTTACTAAGTGAATGAAACAAAACCTTTTCTCCCTCTCTGGATTCCTTAATAATCTAAGTCAACTTTGGTTTAAACCATTTTATTTTAGTTAAATCCAAAAAAGATATATTTTGAATATAGTACTAGGCCCATATAAAATCAGCCTTTACGTTAGTATCCTATGCAACTAAACAAATGAAAACGTTTTTTGACAAAGTGATTTGTCTCTCAGCTTCTGTGTGTGTGCAATTGAGTGAAAGATTATGCAAGTAACACCACAAACTCCATGTTAAAAAGTTAAAATAATGTGTGCAGTCGGGCTGCTCTTTTAGTTATGTGAGATATTGTGATGGTCAGTGATATTACTGTTAAATCAAATAATTTGCTGGCGTTATGTTTTTACTTTATTAAAAACCGTTAAACTTGAATGCGTTAGGGAACTCCGAAACATTCAAGACATAGCACTACATGCTGTATGCGGGGCACAACGAAGAGGTGCGGGCACTTTCTAAGTTGTAAGAAAATGCAGCTTGACTTGAAGTGTATATCAGAAACAAAAAGCTGTTTTTTGCAACATATCTACTAAATTATCATATTTATGGTAATCTATGCCAATCTGTGTTAATGTATAACAATACAATGTATATATAATTTATGACACAGGTTAAGCGACGCCTCTTTCTAAGCGGTACCTCCGGATGAAAAAAAAACTCGAAATATCCCACGCTCTGTCAGATCCGCAGTTTGTACTCATGGCAAAACAGAAAAAGTGTGTTGTTTGTGCATGCTCCTGTTCCTATACTCTGTGCACAACTGCACACCGTGATGAGTTTAATGCCTTCATGGTTTGGCGAGAGTTGTAACTCAGTGCTTGGCATGTGTAGAAATTTCAGCAGAGCCTTAAAGACTCTTATTGTTCACAAGTCGCTATCAATGAGCCAGAATCGAGTCCAAGTCAAAAAATAACAAGTTGCAGTCGAGTAGGAAGTCAATTTAAGAGCGACTCGAGTGTGACTCCAGTCCGAGTCGCGAACTCGAGTCCCCATCATCTTATCCTGATCATAAGGGTGCATAATTTTTGTTTCACTGCCCATCATGGTTATATTTTGCCATCATTGATTTATTAAAAATAAAAAAAGATCTATGTGGTTTGCTGTGGCCACTGAGAAAACGTGTCTATGGCAAGAATGGGATGAGGTTACGCTTCCCCATCCTTCCTGAACTCTCTCATTTGACCACAGAGTCAAAGTGAGATTCTATTATTGCTTCCATTCGGAGGTGCAGGCTTCGCTGTGGGACTCTCGGTTCCACCAGGAGCAGAAGAAACCAGAAAGATGCTTTTTAGGATGTTTGTTCTTCCTTTTGGTGACCGTCCTCTTCCGCAACCCGAATCCTATTTTAGATCATCTGCTATGTAATATTTTTGAAGAACGATGCATGGTTCTTGCACCGGGATGGACAGAAATCTGAAGGGTGATTCATTACTAAGTTAGAAAGACTATTAAAATACAAACATTTGCAGTGAGGGTAAACATTAATGGAAAAATCATAAAAAATATGTCCGTTGTCCATTATAGGGTGATGGGGGACTGGCTGCAGTCTGTGGTCTATGAGACACATTTCGGAAATGCCAAGTCGCCAATCTGCGTGCTTCTTCCCAGGGCCAGTCGAAGCCCTAGGCAAGCTTCACGGTTCCAGGGGTGGCCAGCAGTGGCTAAGTCGGCGCCGCCTTGGAAGACGGTGCCCTAAGCAGCCGCGGGAGTCGCCTAATGGGTTGTTGGCACTGTTTTGCATGGACTGTGTTAATGAAGCAGAGAACAGAATGTGACCCAACCTGTGGAGAACATGTGAAATCACACCACTTAGTGCAGGAGTGAAGAGGAAATTCATAGAGGCAGCAAGCGGGTTTCAAACTGACACATAAAAACTAATAAAAGGAATTTTTCCACCTCTAGTTGTCAAATGAAATGAATTTTTCTCCTTACCCAGTGCCAAAGAAAAATATTGTTGTTTTTTTCCCTATTTACAGCAGTTGTTTTTATTTATTTATGCCTGTTAATACACAGCTGTGGCACGGGGGCTTTTTCAGATCAGAGGAGCGTGGCTCTCTACCATTTGCCTGTCTTATTAGATAAAAATACATTTTTATTTGAATGTTATGTGATGCATGAATGATATACCTCCAGGAATTCTTATCAACACTGTACAGTCTGTGCACAATAAAAGGAGAGCAGATAACTGGCTGTCATTGTACAGGGCGTCGGAAAACAAGAACTTGAAGAGAAAATGTAACCATTCGTGTTTAGGTGGTTCATTAGCATCTCCATAAATTTCCAGGCTACATGCTGTCACATCTAAATGGTTTTAAATAAAAATTTTAATTCATACCATTCAATGTGTAAACTGAGGCAACTTATAATACATTAACGGCGTTAATATCAATATTCATTTCGAACACGATGATTGAAATGAATGGTTGCGCACTGTGACCAGCAAAAGACAATAGATGTAATCCACAGAATCAACACCGATTGCTTGCAAAATATGGATTCCGATCTTCTCCAAAAAACAATTAAACATGCAAAATTAAAAGAGCTTCAGTTGAAGCTCTTGACCCAAGTGGCCACAGCCTGGGACTTTGAGGTGAGCCTCTCAGTTACTGTAATAATATGGACACTTCAGCTCCGTAACAGAAAAGTGACAATGGAAAAGAAATGAATTGATTTCCCCTGCTTTTCACAGAAGACCTGATGGCCATAAGATATAATTCTGTAGCTCCACTGCGATGACACGTGGCAGTAATAATTCAGTCATATCACCTAGTCCTGTCACCTTGTTCTTCTCTTTTTACCTTCTACTGTGGAAAGCCTGGGAGTGTTATCGATTATCAGCAAAACATGAGATCAGGCAAGGAAAGCAACCAGTGAACTGTTCCAGGATGGCTAGAAACATGCTTCCACAAAGCTAGTATCACTTTGGTGGGACAGTACATAGTGAACCATGCTAAGTAAAGCATACATCACACTGGTCTTAATAAAAGGATTTTGCTAATGTGTTTTCATTCATCAACTACCTGTCTTCCCCCTGTTACATTTAACTTTTGTTATGTTACAATGTAGCTTCAAGTTTCAAAGAGGGTACATAAAAAAATAAAATTGACTGACTTAATTGTGCATGGTTTAAAAACCACGCAGACTGCTAAAGGCTAGTGGAATTGTCTGGACTGACCCAATGCTCGTTAATTAATTCCATATAGGCCTTTAACAAAAACTACACATGTGTCTCATTTTCCTAGCTTGGCAGTGGAATCAAAAGACACAAAAAATGTATATAACTAAGAATCAGTTGAGGCTGACCTGACTCACTTTGATGTAATATACTTAAAAATGTTTGTAACCGAAAATGTCGAACTAAGAGTAACTGAACGATTAAGTGAGTTGATTGCTGCAGATGAAGGATTATTAAAAATATGAAAAACCAGAAAATCTATAAAATACATAATGATGAGACTGTAACAAAAAAAACTAGAGTAAATAAAAGCAATTTCAACAGTTTGTATTTGCGTGTGCCATGCACTATTCCTAAATCAAGAAAACAGAGATAGCTAACTGCAGTTATCACCATCTAGTTATCGCTTTAAGAAGGGCAGCGGCGGTCAAGAGCAGGAAATAGCAGCATCCCCATCCAGACAGCCAATTCTATTCAAATCAGCAGCCCATCCCAGAAAAGCACATGGCTCCCATATGAGTGAATCTCATTCTCCACTTTCCTGAAAATTGCTTAACGCTGACAGCTTGCGTACAGCAGACAGGTCAGCAAATGCTGAGATGTGGAAATAATTATGGTGCCCGAGTCAAAGCTAGCAAAATAAGTGCTCAATGCTGCCATAGTTTTCGGTACGCCTTAATCACCGGATTCCAGAGCTTCTTTTTTTTATATATATTACATAACCTAACACCATGTAATAAAAATCTACCACAAAATTATTATTATTCTTCTTCTTGTTGCTGCTGCTGTTTATATTACATTTATGTATTACTCTAGCATATAGGATGCTGTCACTATGTCAGTTTCCTATAGACAAAAAGTACAAAAGCTGCATTTTCAGTTGGAGTTTTTGCTACTCTTGATAATAGGTTACACCGAGTATCTATTGAAATATGCCAAAGGTCAAGGGTCAAGTTTAACTAACTAAAACAATGTTTAACGCAACAATAGTGTACCTTAAATAACTCCAAAAAGTCTTCGACATATATACTTGTTAAGATACACACTTTTTGTTTTTCAGAATGGACGAGAGAGGAAAGTTTGGTCGTACATGTTCGGCTGCGAAACCTCACAAGATCGTTTGTACGAGGCACACAGAAAGCCATGACTTTACTTGTTCTGAATGCACTGCATACAAAAAGGAACTGAGGCGCGGATTCTGTCTTAGCAAAAAAAAAAAAAGAATTACCTATTTTTGTTCCCCTCTTTATTTGTACCATGGCCAGCTTCAAAAAAAACAACAGCTCTCTCCTCTCCAAGCTGGAGTGCGCTGTGCACCACTGCCAGCATAACAATGTGCCAAGGACCCCTACGCATAACGGTGGTGGTGGAGGGGGGCGGGGGGAAGCAAGGGCTGTCACAGCAACACTCGCAAACGCTGCACATTCAATTCAGACATTACAGACTCTGCTCCCCTGCAGATAAGGCTGGGGCTTCACAGTTGGGAGGCCAGCGCAGTCCCATCCACTTCCAGCGAAGGCCTGGCACTATGAATCTTTTGTTATGAACATGTCGGAGCCTGCGACCCATCCTTCTCGCGTTCCTAGCCGCAGAGAAGCTCACTGGCTTTTTTTCCCCCCACAATATCGATGTTCTATTAACCCCCATCACCTCATCATGGGCTCACAGCCGACAACATAATTCTGCCTTCTGCAACACGCACCCCTGATAAGACGACAGGTACTCTAGTGCGGCATGGTAATCTGTTGAAATAAATCACCCCAGAGTACGGCACAGTACTTTCCCTGTGCTTGTGAATCCCTATAACTAACATAAATTACCTTGTTGTTACGGATCAAGGCCAGGCCTTGGTGGGTTATTATAAATCGAACAAAAAACAACCCAACAAAGGGATTTTTAAAAAATAAATAAAAATCTGCTTTTGCAGAGTTACACCACCGCTGCGCAAATTTTCTGCAGTAATTTCACAGTTCTGCTATTTTTCTTGCATGCTGTTGTGGGATATCTGCTTTAGGATATGCGCTGGGCTTTTCTCACTGCAGAAGAATCCGAAGAACGGCAGTCCATTTTATTCTCAACTGGCACACTTTCTGTGCTTTACTGTATTTGCCCGGTTATAGACAGCACTCAAATCTTCAGACTCTTTACCCAAGGTTTCCCCTGCAGGACTGCTACCTTTCACAACCAGGGACAGCTCCGGTCACCCCAGAGTGTGCAGAAAGAGCCATACAATGTCTCCTGTTACACAATGAATAATATCATTATTGTGCCTCAAAACTCAAGCACTCACTCCTTCAGTATTACTTATAATAAATTTAGAAAAAAACTAGTAAGACTGAATTTTTATCATTATTACTGGCTTTACATGAATGAAAAGCCTTGTTATATTTCCATATACACTTATTTGTTCAAGTCCAGATTATGAGGACCTGAAATAATATTTCACAAGACCATATTTCAAGACAATCAATAAATATAATGCTCTAAGAAGGCACATAGGGTTGGTCAATGTCTGATGAAGTGTTTTGTTATATGCATTCCATTTCTAATATATTAGTAATCCCAAATGAGGGTTGTAGGTAAAAGTTCTCTCAAGTATTGATATGTGATTCAGAACATTGTCAAATTACTCAACTTTGAGATCTTCCAAACCGAATTAAAAAATCCATCTCTCATCAGCTTTATGCACAGTGACTTCATATGGAAGAGTCTGAAAATATATCCCAATGAAATGTCAACATGTCCGTTTTCTTTGTCATGATTCTATAATTAAATTCTGATTAGAAAAGGTCAAAAGTAGCCCTGCCAGTTTTATTGTCAGCAAAAGATACAAACTATACAGAATGTTATATCAGTCTGCCACGAAGTATGGTCAGCAATATCTCCGAGATATGACACGAACATCACAGTAGCTGTATAGTGATTTCGCTGGAGACCTTATTTTTAATGAATATAGCTTCAGGTTAAACCACATTAAAAACTTTTGGTCATATCTCTTGTTGGAACTGCTAGAACCCAATGGCGGCACCAACAGGATCTAGGCTATATACATAACAGCCAATACATTAGCTGATATTGAAGAACCCACTGGAATGTAGATCCTTCTGAATCATGGGATGGGTCAATGAAAACTTGTTCTTCAGAATGGCGAATGGACACCAGGGAGGACGGAACAAGGAGGTTCTATTGGTACCCTTAGGATACAAAATGGCAGGCCAATAATCAGATTAGCCATTATGTTTTCTAATCAAAAACGACCAAAACGCAAAGCCCACAGAACTGGACAATTTGCTCTGGTCACTCTCTTACAGATCATCCGCTTACAGGTCATAGGGCTTTCTAGCATCATTCAAGAATGAGCCATTTTAGAAAAAGATTTATGAATTATCGTTCCAATTGTTCTTGTAAGAACAGTCCCCCATAAAGGAAAACAGTACCCTTTGCTTCACTTCTAAATTGATCACAATATTCTTAGTCATGACATCACTGATGGCTTTTCCTTACCCATTATTCTGAAAAACTTTGACGCTCACCAGGAGGAGTGATGGCAAAATTATGATTATTCTGAGGTGAAAAAAAATCAACATATAACTGTCATAATACTGTGTGTTTGATAAGAATGCATTACGGTGGAGGGTGCTTAATAACTAGTTATTACTTTATTTTTCTATGAAACGGAGCTTGGAGCCTACAAGGTTAGTAGCTGGACAGACTGGAGATGTGCTGTGTTCTGCAGGATCAGAGCTGACAGCTATCACTGTCTTGTAGAAGTTCACAAGAACATCTTCCTGTGACAAAAGGATGGGGAGTGGACAGCTGGCCATCCATCTCTGCTCTACCACTGACAGGTAACACACACCTCCAGCCCCACAGAAAGGAGCTTCGCGATTCGCTTTTTCCTAAAATGACCACCCCCCCACTCAGGAAGCTCAGTGACATATCTCCCCAGAGAAGAGCCCCGGCTGTGGAGGATACCAAATAATATTTCCCATTTTAAACAACAATATGAGTGCCTTTAATGAAAAGAAAAACGATCCTACCCGTGGTGTCGACGCTGACATTCTTTCAACAGCAGCGAGATTTTCGGCGTGTCAGCGGATTAGGGTATTTCCACCCGCCAGGGACATATCCGTGATGTAATGGGGTCCTTAATACTGCTGTAATTGGGGGATAAAGACAAAGCAGTGAAATTCCCTTTGTAGTCACGCTTTTGCTGATTATGGGGACTGGGTTGAAACCCTCGTTTGAGACTGCTGTAAACGTGCCAATTAAAAACAGCCAGCCATCTCAGCTAAAACGAGGCACACCTGGATCGTGTGTAAAACAGCAGAGAGAAACATCCAGTGCAATTAGGCAGACAAGGTGTGTGGGGCCCTTGTGAGAAATGATAAATACTTGTCAGGACAAAACTCTAATGTAGTTTTTCTTATCTCCCAATAATTTGCATCCTGCTGCACCACCAGAACTCACAGAAACCATAACAAACCTGTTATGAGATGCTGCACCAGAATATGCTTCTCTAATGCTAATGTTTTTCTAATGCTGTTCTGCTATCATTATGATACTACAAAATACTGAAGGGCTTTTTCGTTTGAAAACCTTAAATATTTGTTTTGTGTTTCTGTTCCGCACTAGCAGCCACTGATAATGAGTGAATAGCTAAACTTTCCTAGTTTCCGAGGTTCTAAGTTACATTGGAAAAAATAAATTTATGCGGCCAGTAAGTGTATTTTTGCACAAAAAGCTGCCTAACATTAGAATATATACAAATAAACAGGAATACTATGTTACGGATCCAAACCGAAAGCAGGCAAACGGAGCCGTAGATATGAATAAACGGGGTTTATTACGGAGAAAAACGCACAGTAACATTAACATTAATGACAGGACTAGGAAAGCAAACTGAAACGCGGACTAAATACATCAGACGGATGACAGGCAACAGGAAACAGCGTGAATACGGGGAATCCACACGAGGTTAACGAGGGGCGTGGTCGACGAAAGGGCAGGACGAACGGAGCATGACATACAATAAAATTAACAAGAATTATTTCTGTTCTGCAAAATGTTACTGATATCTTGTTGGATGGATAGAAGAACAGTGCTTTGGTTCCAGAACCTCTCTTTACTTAAGCATACTCAATTAACTTATTTATTTAACTTCATAAGTTATTGATTAAGCAAACTAGGTATGCTAGTTTTTGAAAGGGCTAAACTGACACATTTTGACAGTTATAAAGTCACATTTTTACACTGACATAAACATAAAACAAACAGGTAAGGCTATCGTACTGTGCAGTGCATCTGGTCATATGAAATACATTGTTCAAAGCATTACACTGAATTACAGTTCCGCAGATTGGATTCTTCAGAAGACTGAATCTATTTAAAGGTTTGACGAATACAAATACAAATGGCCCAGGGGCAAATAAAGTACTGTGAAAAAGTACGTTCTCCTGACATTCTGGATGACTGCATATTTTTGATACTAAATTGCGATAGATGGTTATATGTAAATAAAACTGATTATTAGATTAAAGAAAACCTAAACGAACATATAATAATATGGTTGGGTAGCAGTGCCGATGTCCCAGTCATGCCGCTCCTCCTGTGTGCCACACCCCCTTATTAACCACGTGTGCAATGCCCATGTTACCAGCTGTTCCTAGTCCTGTCTAATTGAGTTCCTGTATTTAAGTGCTTCCCTGTTAGTCTTTCCCCAGTTCTGTCATTAATGTCTTGACGTCGTTACATGTTTTTGCCCTGTGTTCTTTGCTTTCCGCCCAATAAATCCCTCGTTCCCCGATTCTTTGTTCCCTTCTCCTGCTTCCCTGGTCCGTGCTCCCCTTCAGTCGTGACGCAAGATGACATAGGTGACTGCTTAGGGTACCATCTTCTGAGGAGATGCTGACTTAGCAAAGTGCCCCCCCAAGTCTTCAGCGGCAGCGCCTCTCCCCCCTCCCAGCACGAGGGGCACTGCTCAGGACAGCAAAGCTTGCCGAGAGCTCCAGATGGACTCGGCAGTGAGAACCGAATGGTGAAGTGTGTGCTGTTCAGACCCTGAACCAGGAAGGCAGCCGGAGCGGCCAAGCTCTGCACTCAGGCTCTGCCTTTCAGGATGACTCGCAGCTGCTCCTTCACTAACGTACTGAGACCCCAGAAAACATGTAATACCAGTTAGCAGCTTTTGGTAGGAGCATCTGCCTTTTGTGATGTGAAGGGCCTTGGGAGACAATCCTGAAAAGCCCTCCAGCCCACGCTCACAAGAGCTTCTAAAGCAACCCCAAAAAGAATGAATTACAGACAGACCACCCCACTCATTAAAACCAGTTTGTCTGATATTTCATGATGTTAATGAGACGTTAGTAGGGAGGGGTAAGTAAATGGGAGCAGCAGAGGCTTCCTTCATGGTGCTAGATGGAATTGTTCAGTTTTCACTGAAGGTGTTCAGCCAGTCAAACATCTTCCAACTGCTTATCCTGAGCAAGGTCTTTGGGCAGTGGGGGGGTTCTGGATCTTATACCCTTCAGTACAGGGCCAAGGGCAGGGGTACACTCTGGGGGACATACTGATTCTGCTAATCCATCCATCATTAACTTAACATGAAATATTTAATGTTCAGTGTATGTGCATTACAAGGAAGTATTTATTTTGACTTGGTCCTCTCATTCAGTGTGATAGATCATTATTTAACTGAAGGAGCAATGGAGACAAGTTGCGTACAGGCCTACAATTTACAATTGTACTACTTTAAAAGAGACTGGATGCTTGATGAGCCTTAATGGTTAAGTACTTCAAGAGAAGGTCTTCTCAGGCTGGTTGAGTTTCTAATTTCTGCATTTTGCCGTGTTTAAGTTCTCAGATAAGCCTCAGTGGTCCGATTAAATTTCCACTGTAATTTTTTTAGTTCACTTGATAGCTCATCATAAAGCAGTGCGCATATTTTTTTATGTGGAATACTTGACACAATTTTATTTACATGTTTGTTTTTGGATTTGATAGGGTGACTAGACTTTTTTCAGGTATTTATACTTGTGCCCTAACAGCTGCACTCTAAAAATATTATGCTTGAAAAATCTGTTGATGTCAAAATAATAGTTAGTTTTTTTCAGCCACAGTGAGAAGGATCTTTTCTGTGAAAGCGTGTTTGTTTGGATGAATTTCTATGACTTTGTACAAACTGTAGCACATAGTACTGTTGATTTACAACAAAAGGTAGCTGTATGTTAAAGACCACAGATGACGGCAACATGAAAATCCTGTAGTGAATAGATCACAGATTATGAACAGACTAAAGACTAGCCTTCACGGTACCATTCATTTAAACTTCCTTGCAATATAACAGACACCTACAGGCAGACAACCTTAAACTTTTGAAGCACAGAAAGGAAAAATCAAATAGAAGATAGAAATGTTGATGTATGGTATCTCATTTTTCAGGAAAAATCAAAGCCTATATAATCTTGTGATGCTGAATGAAGGGATAAAGACTCACTTCATGATTTGTATTAGAGTCTCTCATCGCTCCATATTCTGACTGGGTCTGAATGCTATTTTGAGTATTAAAACTAAATTTAATACAGCGGTGTTAGAGCATATAGCTGAATAATAGCTGTAGGGGAAAATGCATTATTTTGATTTGTTTTGTTGCTACATAGAATATATAACATATCATGTTATGTATAAAATAAATAATATTTCAAAATCCACCTAACATCTAACATACAGTAATGTGCAAATGTATTAGGCAGTCAAAGAAGTTGTTTATAGCTATTTATCTGGATAGGTGTATATTTGCTCAGAAAAGAAGTTCAATTTAACATCAGAACATAAGAAAATGAACAATTACACATTAAAGACTAACATGAACTGTTCTTCAAAAAGTCTCTGGTATCTTGTTGATGACTAGATGAACTCTGCTTTGATTCCCAAATTTGTCCTCCGGGGCACCTCAGCCATTCCATGTAATGGTTTCAGCACCAGATGAATTAATTAATTAACTTAATTAGTTAACTAACTCAATGAGGAACTGATTAGCCCAACATGGTATGTGAGTGGTCAAGTCAAAAAATGTATTGGTGTATTGGACGGTCATTACAAATACTAGGGTGATTTTATAAAAGGTTATGAAATGGCGAAGCTAGCACACTTTGATAGACATTCACACAAACATTAAGATCATTTCAACATCATTTTCTTTGACTGCGTAAGACCTTAGCACAGTAGTGCTTAACAGCAACAACCTTATCAGCAGAAACATCAGCATAAGTTTTAAAGTTTTAAAAATTTGGTATAACTGAGGATCACTCTAGTTTATCCAAACCAGGCATGCCAAAATAGATTGTGAATAATATTTGGGTTGAGGGCAACTTCATCACACATGCGTCACACAAAATAACAGAAAAAGCCCTGACAAGACAAAACACCTTTACTTTCTTCCTGAAAATAATTGTGTAACTGATTGATAGGATAGTAATATATTCATTGTGGGGAAGTTTCACATCAAACATTATACAGTGAAGCATTTCAGTGTGTGCCTCTGGAGAGGTGACAGTTTTGATGTTTTGAGAACCCAGGGAAACAATGAAGGCTGAACATAGCACATGGCACTTGTTAGAGTCATATCCTATGTTGATGTTATTCAGGATATTCTATTTGTGTGCTGTATACTCTTTATATTTGTTTGCACGACGTTTACTTGTTTGCACTGTGTGCTCTGCGTTCTTACTTCTGTATGCATTAGAATTTCTTCCTGGGATCAATAAAGTGGGTCTTAATCTTAACGTTAGGCCAAAGTAATGTAATGTAAATACACATAATTACTTATGTTTTTTCACTAATAATCCTTATTTATTTATTTGTTTGTTTATTTATGTATTTATTTATTTATTTCCATGGCTGCATTACTGGAATTTTGAGCCAGAAAAAACTATAGGTAATCCACCTTTAAATTTTTCAAATATTTTGAACATGTTAATATGCTTAATGAAACAGAGAGAGAAATGTATAAAATTAATTAAGAAGTACTAAATAATAAATGCATTTAATGAAGCTCCCCACTACCCTGACCAGGGTAAGTGATTAGAAGATGGATGGATGGATGGATGGATGGAGGAATGTACTGCAACTCTCCACAATGGTCTGAAATGGCTCATATGTTGTCTGAGACATGGGTTTCTCAGGACATCAAGAACATATTTCCAAGTGACACGCCCCCCTCCCCCCATTGGAGGCATTTTGTTTGACTAACGTGCCACATGCAATCTATGGTGAATCTGCATGTGCGCTGTTGGAAGACATGGACACCTCTGAGGTCTGGCAAGGAAGGTACAGGCTAAATGGAGTTAAACTGTTGTCCTCCATTGCTGAAGATACCATCTTGTTTCTGGTTCCCTTCCATCTAATAAAGCCTGTAATTTCAAACAATTGTCTGTAGTGCAAGACATATTTGATTCAGATCTTTTAAAATTAAATATGAAAAATGCATTACAGATATATTAGAAGTTATTGGCATACTTGTAGCACAGGGATCCAAGTTCTGCTGCAACTTGTTCCGCCTTCATCTGTTCTATGTTGTATCCCAGCCCACTTACAGAGTCTTCTGGGATTTCAAGTATTAATTTTTTATTGCTTTTTTTAAAAATATTTTTTATTGGAAGCCTGAATTATGATTTCTAGCTGTTATATTTACCCTCCTATTTTCGGATTATAATGCACATTCTTTTTTATAGCTAGCTGTTTTCTAATTGTCTTTGACTGTACAGATTCTTCTGTAGGTGTGCAAAAAATAGCCTCCTCCTGGACTGGAAACATCCCCACATCAAGGGTATTTGGGGGATGGAACAGGAACACTTGATTACAATTGAATTTTACTGACAGGGAGAGCAAGACACCTAGATCACTCTAACAGGACCTGCGACCATAGAAAATAGAATTTACAAAATATAAAGGGACCATAGACTCTATCACCAGATTTCATACCTCTCAACTCACATAAAATAAATACCAAACTTTATGTCATTATACTTACATGTATATGCTTGTATCAGCAATTAGTGAAAAATCCTTCTTTCACTCCATCCCCTCCCAAAAACGCACTCATTCATTTTGGTAGTTTAACTATTTACAGCGGCGTAAATCTGTGGTTATACCCAAAGCAGCACCATCTGTATACATTCCTAAGGGGTTCTACAACAGAGAGTCCATTTTATTTCCACTGTTCCAGCTCAGGGGTCGAAATAACAACACCGTGACCTTTTGGGCTTTGGCACAGAGGAGGTCAGTCGCATGTTGCCTTTAAGTGGCGACTTGTGGACGGATCCATCCAGAGGGCAGACATTGTTTCTCCTTGCATCCTGCCGGCTGCTCTCTGCACAGGGACACAGATGGCCTGGCAGCCTGTGACACTTTTTTTCCCTTGTTATGTCACAGTTCTTGGTTGTGACACGATTTTGGACTTCTTACTTTCCTCGATTTGATTCATAAATACATTGGCCAAAGAGTTTGCAATACCGTAATGAATCAATTGAGTTTGCAGTACCATGATGATCATTTGAGTGCAATTTTTTGGTCTAGTCTTAATTTGTATTTAACGATTCATAATAAATTATAGCTTTCACTTACTCCTTAAATCTGTTGCTCATGTAAGGTAATCTGCTGCTGCTTAATTTCATTACCTTTTACTCTGAGGATCCTTCTACTGCATGTGGTCTTCAGATTGGACCAGAGACAGTCCAATTTCTGGTGCCAAACTTGGAAAATGAGACGTCTCCTGTCATCACGCAGGTCTTACTCATGCACACACACACAAGATTTGTGAGTGGTGACTCCTTTGCTTGACCTGCTGCCCAGAACTCTCTTAACATCTTCTCACACCTAGAGAAGCTGACCAGCCTTGCTGGCCGGAAAGTGATACTGAGGAAAGAGACCTAATCCAGCTGTGAAAGCCATCAAGCTGGCACTGACTGAGCCCTGATAGGGGGATGGATTGTGAAATTTATCTGGCTCCTGACAAATCGTGCAGAAGTCTGCGAGGCTCTGCGAGCAGTGGGTGTTTGTTTCTGTACCCAGGTCACCCCCAGCGGACCGATTTCTAAACCCCCAGCAGCTGTCCGCTTGTAAACATCGCTGGTCTTGTAAGGTGTCTCAAAACACCTCCCATTCTAAAAAGAAGATTAGGGTTCTTCATTTCCTGAAGCTGCAGAGGAGCCTTCAGCACATATATGGAATTTGAATAAATGCCAGTAATAGACTTGGTAAATTCCCCATTTCCAAATATCAAGTTCCTACATGTGATCTCTACCACTTAAATGCTTAAATGTAATTCTCAGACTGAAATTAAGTAGTGTAATACTCCTTCAATTATTCACTTAAATTATTCGATCCAGTACAGTATCTGAGTGGAGATGTCTTATTTACTACTATTGTAAAAATTCATAGCAATATCGTTAGATTTCATTTGCACCTTAAGTTATAAGCTTTTAATTATTACTGAGAATTTATAGAACTTAATAATGCTGTTTAAATATTTCAGTTTGTCTGTAGTATTACATATGGTAGTGGTGCTAGACAGACAAAAAGTGCAATGATAAGTGAAAGTTCTAGCTTAAAAATACGCCTTCAAAGGAACATAAAAAAATTATTTTAGTATATTATTTCAAATATTTTCCCATAATTAGAAGACACTTGACAGTTTTCTGTTTGAAGGAAAACTATATCCATAGAACAATTATTTCATCCATCCATCCCTCCATCCACCCATCAATTTTCCAAAGGTGCTTATCCACTACAGAGTGAGAGTGAGCCTGGTGTCTGTCCTAGGCGGCAGAGGGTACGGGACATTATGCACAGATATGCTTTTAAATGAAATATTTTCTTCAAGAACATTTTATATTTATATCTGCATTTATACCTGGATGATTCACAATTCTACTTCATAAATCAGGACTTTGTTATTTTGGACTTCCTCTGCCGGCCCCTGGAGTGTAGGGCTCACTCATAGAGTCTGGTTCCTCCCAAGAATTCTTCCTTTGAGAGAGTTTTTCCTTGCCACTGTCACCTCTGGCTTACTTTCTGAGGGCAATGGGCTGGGATAATGACAAGTGCTTTGAGACAATGTAAATGTGCTATACAAAAATAAATTGAATTGAAATTAATATTTCATTTATGTAATTTCCCATTTTTTCCCAAAGACTCTTAACAGTTTCAGGTGGATGTTCCTCAGGAACAATTCAGGCTATATATTTCACTCAGTAGTCATGCACTGACTGCTTGTTAGGAAAAGATGACATGTATCAAATGATATAGTATTTAGCAGCTTTAAAAAAAACTGCAAAAGACACTGGTTTGCAGTAGCCTTGCTTTCTAATTCCTGATTAATAAGTACCATTAACTACTTTCACTTTACAAAATGGTTAAAGGAGTCCTACATGGTGTGCTGAATACTTCAAGAGCAGGTTCAGGTATTAATCACTGATATTCCTCTTCAATGGAGAAATACTGACTAGGCATATATAGTTTCCATATCATTTATTTGTGTACCATTTATAATTCTGCGTGTTTGTGTGCATATCATAGCGTCTGTTGACTTGTGGAATTCTTCCAAAGTTGCAAATTTGGGAATGGCCATATTGTAGCCCTCATCTGAAGCCACGACATGCAAGCTGGTCCAAGCCCAAAAACATGCCAACCACTCAAATCCTGGAAGCCTGAAGTGAATTGCAAAGACTCTGAGAAAAGCAAGAGCAGGTGGGAAATCTCTGTGTAAAGGTGAAAATGACTTGATGCAAGCTTTATGGGATTTGCCAGGCAGTGGTATCTCAAACAAGACATTCCGCCTCATTCAAATGTGTTGAAGAATTCATTCCTTAGGCTTAGGGGGTGAAATACAGCACTGTAAACTTTATATGTACAGTATGGTTTGGTAATATATCTTAATGAAAAGAACAGAATGTGTGAAAGGATTCGGTGAAATAGCTTGATAGTGCCATATGCATAACATATACGCTAACAGTTACATTCAGTTATATTTGAAATGTGTATATATTCATTTTATATTTCAAAACATTAATTTCTCCAACTTCAGTTCCTTCCAAAACATAGAAATGGTTCGTTGTGGTTTTAAATAAATCGAGCAAATTGACCTTGAGCAAAAGTGTAAACGAAAGTAGGCTCTTAACTGGTGACCCTGTAACTTGCTTGTTTGGAAAACATGGCTTAAAAACCTCAGTAGATCTGTCTACAGGCATTATTTAAGGCTGAGCATGTCTCTTTCATAAAGGTGCAGTTGTCCTTCATGTCACCATTCTCCTGGTGTGTATGATTCATCTTTAGGTGAAAACACTTAGAAAAGCTGTCACCTAAGAGCTTCTCAGAAGAAGAAAGAACGTTTCCATCTTCTTAATATATAAAATATATGGCATACAAATTGTGAATAACAAAGAAACAAATAAATGATTAAGCAAACAAGCGTTACCTTACATCTCCAAAAGGCTCAAGAACTATGTAAATTCATTCAAAATGTATGTTGTCAAACAAGATGTTTTATGAAACACTTTTCTGTTTAAAAAAGAATTCTATCCTAGGTGTCGGACTCCTTTTTGGTAACCTGTGTTAAAAATCATCCCTAAAAATGCTTTTTACTTCACACTGCCAAAAGTATAGATAAGTGATAATGGCATTCAATGTGGAGGGCTGACACTTGGAAGTGTTAGGTAGTATATTGGGGGATAGATAGTATGGCGGTGCTATAGAAAAACAAACATGAAAGGCTGGCGTGAGGCAGGTGGGGGTGTGGAATGGGCATGTTCCTTTTCAAAAGCTCTGTGAAACTTCGCTGAATTAAATGGTACAAAACTTACGGCCAATACATACTCCTTCTGGTCAATATACGTTAATCATAAACACCTGTTTTCAAAGCAATGCGAAATTGTGAATTACACAGGAGCATCTGATTCCTCCAGGAAGTGGAATCGCACTAGAGACTGATTATTTGGATTAGTTTTCCCTTTATGCGCTCCTCTTTTTGTTAAATGAAATAATAGTATCTGTCTTTAATTAAGTATTCTGACGTGGTACCTTAATCATTTGAAGAATTTCTCAAAAATCTTTAGCTTTTTGGACATTATGTTCTTAAAACAACTAGAAAGATAGGTAGACAGATAGACAGACAGACAGACAGATAGATAGATAGATAGATAGATAGATAGATAGACAAAATTCAAGGTTGCTGACACACATTCATCAAATTTTCATTTTTGGTGTATCATTCCATTTCTTGTTTGCATTTTATTTTTGTACTCACAAGAGCATTTCCCACCCACACGAAGAACTGTCACAGTAACAAAATTTCATACATTTTAAATATTTTATAAAACAGTTGGATGAGGCACCGCACTTAGAAATGATTCCAGGCACTGCATATGACGTACAGTATACCAAAATGGGAAAATTGAATGCGACATTGGTCTTTGCATTAAAAATCCAGTTTTTGTCATTTTAGAAGCATGTTTGTTTTAATTCTCTCTGGTTCAGATCGCATTTGGGTAATTAGTCAAATAATTAAATTTAATTGGGAGGTTTATCTGAACTGCTTTTTATTTTAAAAATAGATTGAATCCGGAACTGTTACCGCTATTAAATTGGGAGAATTCCAAACAATCATAACTGGTCCTCCTTCGGGAAGAGTGTAAGCTCTTTTCTGTGTTTATCCTCCGGAGATATCAGCATCTCTCATCAAGCAGTTAAGTCAAAAAATCACTTAAAAAGTTACGTGCTTTTGAGTTCCGCAAATTTTCCCCTCGTCAGTGCAGATACGTTCACCTCACGTAACCTGAAAAAGAAGACACAGCCATGGTAGAAGTGTGTTAACTCATCAAGTAAGAAAAGGGGGTTCCGCCCTCGATGATTTTGGCAACAAGTAAAACGTGGAATATGGACTATTTAAATTTACATGCTGAACCTTATTGAAATCCACAGAAACCCTTTGAAAATGAAAACATAAACATATATTTGGTCATTCTCACAAACATGCAAATCCTTCAACAAGAAATTAAATCTTACAGTGAAATACAATGTTTGCATTTTGTAAGGGAAAGGCAGGGAGTAAAACAGATAAAAGTAGAAACATGGTGTAAGTGGGGTTAGCTCTGATGGGGGTGGTTGTACATGGGGGCCCCGATATAGGGACAGGGAGAGCCTCCTGGGACCTGTTTGGCACCATCTCTATGGACTACCACAGTTCAAAGCCTTGGTCCCGTCCAAACCCTATACACTGCATCAGACAAGCGAATCACTACTACACAGGGTCACAACCATTGCCCCGTTAGGTGGGCAGTTATCACATGGCATGATGGGAAGGGGGCCGGGTCAGACTTACCCAATCCCCTAGTGCCATGCGCTACAGTATTATTAGTAGCATGGACTGAAAGTTTAGAATGCATTGCAGGTAAAATAATAATGCAACCAACTGCACAGTCCAAACAAGTTTATACACTACAGCGTAGGCTGCAGTGTATTATTCCAAACCAATTGCTAGTCACTGTCACCAATATAACGCTCCTATATATATATATTCATTGGTCAACGACGGGTAAACAAAGGTTGTTTCAAAATAGCTTCAAATAGCTGCTTTAGTGAGTTTCATTAAACACAAGGATAGTAACACCAGAAACCAAAACCATTATCAAACATATGTAGAACATCAAGAATACAGAAGCTAAGTCTTTAAACACAAAACATGTCTAATCATAGTCTTTGTTCCCCGAAGCTCACTCGTTGCCAACTCCAAGTCCAATAAGGAGAAAGAAAAAGAACTTGTGTCCAGGGAAAACATAATCCAGTCACAAAAAGCCCAAAAAATACAAGATATGCAGGATGCCTCTTGGCAACCCCAGAGATTGGTTTCTGTCCTTATCCAGAATCAGTGTAGCGTCTTAAGCATTCCAGTTCCGGTTCTTCACTTTCCCAAATTTCTTTGGGCTTGTTTCCTTAGACAGTGAACAAAAATCAACTGGCCCCCCAAGCAGCAGCTTCCCGGCTCCATTTACACCCCCCCCCCCTCGCCTCCTCCCAAGAACAAATGAAGTTCTTTTGTTCTCTTTTCCCTCCGAAATAAACTCCACCCCATCTGTCCTCCCACAGATAATCCAGTCCCCCTAGTGGTTGCCAAAAAAAAACTGACTGGTGACAGCAAAGGAAAACAGAAAAACACTCCATCGCACTCCCAATGGTTGCACTAAAAACCCACACATCTACCATTCCATTCTCCGATGCACTTAAGTCAAAAAAGTGCATAGCTGCTCGCTTTTTTGACTTAAGTCAATCCTCCCATTGACTTAAGTGTGGGGTTTAAGTGCACGCAGGCGATTTACGCACTTTGGGTGGAGAAACCCCCAAATATGGGCGTATCACATTCTCCACCCAAAGTGCGTAAAACTTAAGTGCATCGGAGAATGGAGCCCTTTGTGGACATCTCGCACGATGATTTAATGTCACTAGTATAACAATGCCTAGAGTCCGAGCAGAAAAGCAAGTACCAACCTTGAAGGATCAAACAGAAAATGCTTCAACATGACCTTCTGGCAGGAAAGGGCCAAGATTAATTATGCTAACAAATAAATGAGCAAAAGAAGCTAGTGACACAGAGAGCAGGACAATCCTCCACAATTAATACAAAACAGTAGTAATACTGTAATACTACTGTCTCATTTCATTCATCTTGTTTTTTGCACAAATTAGATGAGTGAATTATGTGGCAGTGATAGTAAATTGGCCCCAAAAAGCTGATTGTTTTTGCTCCTTCAGTCCCATCTATACCCACTTCATTCTTGCAGTTAATGAATGGGTGTTACTGTCTCACTCTCCTCTCAATGAATCACATCTCATTTGCAGCTTTGAGAGAATTAGGCATGCCATTTACAATGATGTAGTCGCTCTCCCTCATCTACAGTACAAAATTGCAACTCAGATTCCAGTCCCCAAGCACTCATTCCCTGTCCCATGAGAGTTGAACGCTCACCCTCCCACTCTGACATTAATTAATGTGGAGTTGCAAGTTGAATGCACCACGTTTTCAGGAAGCCTTTTTTGGGAATTCCTCCTCAGGCAGCCTTTCGTTATAATATTTATACAAACACGAAATGGTGAGTAACACACATCCATCACTCGTCATGTTTCAAAGCTAAACGCACAGTAGCTGCGGCATCTTATCTTGACAGTTTAAATCCATTCTATTCAAGCAGGGTGATGGGAACTGCAAAGTAATTCTGTTGTTGCTGCTTTCACATTCATTAAAACAAACAATGGGCCCTATGAGAGAAACAAACATTTCAAATCGAAAACAAAACCAAAGACATCAGACCAACTGTATTTACCAGAACAGCAGATCCCAACCATAGAAGAAAAGGGTGGTAAGGAGTCTCATGACTGTGGAAAAGATCCAGCACCTGCTAGCAGAGGGACGTTTAAAGCAGGGGTCCATACCATAGTGAAATCTGTTGGACGTTTTGATCAAAATGCAATTTTTATCACAGGCATGGTATTCAAATATGTAGCCAACATAGATTTGCCATGGAAGAATCTTGACGCAGACGTGTTTGTCCATGTATAGACAGGCACATGATCCTTTGTTCAAAGTAATATACCTTTAATATGTTTTAATTGCAAGCTTATCCATGCCCTCAACTATTACATTCGCAATTTTAGTTTGTTTCTTTTCTCCCAATTAATCTAATGCGTTGACATATATTACCAATATATGACCAATGGTTTGTTTATGAGAATCCAGGTGTTGCCCCTGAAGGTCTCATTCCTCTCCTTCCATTCGTTTCAGCAGAAGTGTATCAAGGCTGGATTATTACCTTGGTTCATTTTTTATAAAAAAAGAGGATAGACAAAGAATGACTTGGAAAGGACTCTTGCAATAAAAGAGAAACCAGCTTTGAACCACAATATATGAAGTATTACATAGTTGTAATGGGGGATATAGCTTATGTCAGGTTCAGGAAGACTGGTTACTGGGATTTGTGCTACTGATGAGTGTTTCCTGCCCCTTAGTCCATGGGCTCGGTGTCAATTTCTGTCTAGCGTTTTATTTCAGCGCCAGTAAAGCAGACCCCGTGTGACACATGCTGCGAGATCAGCAGCTGTGCATGTTGATCGTCCTTCATTCGGTAGCCGCCATAACAGCCAGCCGTAAGTTTTGGGTTAATCTAAGCTATACCCAGATGCTGCTGTTCCATGAAAAGGAATCCCTAACATGTCCTACCCTAACCATTGCATGATGCTCTGTTTAATTGTCACAGCTGAGGAACCGATATCTAAAACTTACTCAGTCCATTTTTGAGATGAGACCGCCAATGACCTTAAGCCAGACCTCCTCATCATATGTTACAGTACTCACTCAGTCCTCATGTAATCCAACAGAGAACTTTCATTAAATTTCCAAAACTCACAAAGTCCACAGAAAGTTTCTCACAAACGTATCCCATGAACTGAGTGAGTCTTGGAGATTTGCTGTTGAAATGGAGAACTTCTCAAAATACAAAATATAACTCATACAGCCCAGTGTTGTTGAAAGTGTTTTGATTGCTCTCGCTAATTATAGATTATAAAAAACATAGCATTTCTAGACTAATATTTCTACACTAATAACAAATATATCAGAACTTTGTACTTTTCATAGTATGATTCTCTGTTAAATAACTGCATAGCAAATCGACAAACTGCACAAAATTTCCATGTTAACCCATTAAAGAAAAGACAGGCAGCATAATAATGTGCAGGATGTATACGCCGGTTGATTTTTAATTTATGAGGAACTATTGGAATTTGGCGGGATCTCCAAAATGGATGTGGTACTCAAGAAATCTTGCTTCTGTGGCATTTCCTTAATCCCTCTCACCCCCATGATTACTGCTTAAGTGTAATTAATGGCATCCTTCATAATTCACACTGCCGGTTTTATTGGCAGCAACTTGATTTCCTGAAATATGTGACAGTGTTTACGGAGTTAAATTGTTAATAAATAAATGAATGCATCCACAACACTGTCATGTCTTGCACTGTCTTGTCTTTTATTGCATAGTTGTTTGTCCTGTTGGGGGGGGGGGGGGGGGGGGGGGGGGGGGGGGGGGGGGGGGGGGGGGGGGGGGCGGGGGGGGGGGGG
>JAODKC010000021.1:19324377-19353169 GCA_026777985.1 Mormyrops attenuatus | reverse complement strand
GGAACTTAAATTGTCATTTTGGCAGGGATGAGGAAACAGAAGCATACACACACAATCTTTCAGCAGCCGGACCGGTTCTGGACCAAACTCAGGGTGAGGCAAATCAGACTTGATCATTATTTACAAAATAGGTGGACAAAGGGGTAGGCAGAACGAATGGTTGTAAATAACAAAAATAAATAAGCAATGGTGGGCACCTAACTCTGGCCCTGACCAGCTATCCGTAACTCCCTCCCCCACAACCCCTCTGTCCCCACCCAGAAGTGCGGGGGACAGGAATGACAGATGAAAAACCACAAGCTCTCATGGGTGACTGACAGGTTGATCAGGAGCTCACCAGCATGCACATACACACGAAAACGGACAAATACTGAGTTTGCCAGCAAGCACCAAGACTCCTGGAAGCTGGGGCAACGGATCTATTGGTAAAATAAAGTAACGGCATCTATTCCCAATGACAATGACCTTGACATGGGTACTTTTCAGAAAACTGCAAACATGGTATGGTACCTGGAACTGATTGACTCTAGTCAAACAAAATAGGCCCAACTCTCTTCTCCTTGAAGGAGAACAGAAGGAAAACCCTTCTCCAGACAAGCTCTTCCTTGAAGCTGTACAGTTGACCCTTTTCACTTATTAAACATATGGTAGTGTAGACGAAGTTTTGGGTTCAAATTCTTGTGTCAAAGGTACTACACAGTAAGTGTTACACACCACCCACACACTGGTTAAGTTCTTGAGGGTTATTACTGAATTCCACTGAGGCATATTCTCACATAAACAAGCAAGTTTAGTGATTAAAATGGTCCAAAACGATGGTTAAAATGTCTGGGTGTGTGTGGGTGTGAGTGTGGGTGTTTGTGTGCCAATGAAATTGGTTTTACTGACTGCTTTCTGAGGAAGTGCTATTGCCTCCAAAAGAACAAAAAAATATATATTGAATGGCAGGAGGACTGAAAATACCGTTTCTTTTTGTATTATGATGCTACTGTTTATATTTATTTTCCACAGTGGGCGTGAGACATGGGCCCATGCGGATACATAATGCTCGACACATTTAGCTGGTGATTATCATGGGTACATTCTGTCCACAGATATTTAAATGCTAAGAGCCAAATATGGATAATATTAAATTTCAGATCATCTGGAAATTTGTACTCATTACTCTGTTGCTCTGGTCTGTCTAGCAGATTGATTCTTATTTTTCAGGACAGTTTTTTATAAATATTGCATGAGAAATGATCTTATGTAAATGACCTATATGTAGCACTACCGATTGGAGTCTGTATCTGCATTGAGGAGAACCAATCAAAAGGCGCATGAGTCAGCACAGAAAGGGAGCATCCATTACCACACCTCATTTTATGGGGCATTACCAGGATATGGATAAATGTTCCCATGTCTAGCTCCTTTAGGCCTGAGCAAACACTGCTGACCCCCCACTAGGCTGTACACAATGTTTGTGCAAGACATGATCAACCAGTGCATATTACAGTCAGTTTACAGTGTTAGCAAGCCTCCATGCTCGAACCGTAATGAGCAAACATCCTATATGCATGGCAATGTGTGTTTTAATGTCACAGCAGTAGTGCAATAAGTGCAATTGCCAAATACAAATAATTTTGATGGAAATTATTTTTCACTGAAGTCATTATCTGCTTTGACATGCCACCATCCGTGTGCCAAATAAGTCCCATAATTAAACTGCGCATAATATAATCTGATTGACCGACTGAATTCTGAGAAGAGCGAACAGACTCGGCCACTCCTCCCTGGCTTTATTTTGCTCTAGATGTTAGTCATTATGAACCATTAAGGCAAGTGGATGCAGTACTTTCCATTTTTCCAGTATTTGACATTAGCTAGAGCAGAAGCGGCTCATAATGCAGCCAATTTTGCCTTGATATATTCAATAATTACAGTGTTCCATGCAACAAATCCATTCTTGCATCGAAAAACACCCATTTAGCTCTATGTTAATGTATGTGTGTGTGTTTTACAAAGTGCAGTGCATCTGGGACATGCTGTAGAGTCTGCGGACTGAATAATGTGACCAATTTCTGCAACGGCATAAGTTTTCACTTAGCAAGTTTGCCTCAGACAAGACTAATGCAAAAAATGCTGGTCGCATGCTAAGCATGCTGACACTTTAGGTTTACCTGACCTTAATGTTAATGTATTTCAGCAGATGCTCTTGTTATTGGTTGTCTGCACTCTTGTGCAATTGCACACTTACTGTGTAAATGCTTATTGCCCTTTGGAGACGGTTTGACTAACTCACATCTGCAAGGAGTTTTTTCCCAACTCTGATATAGATATAGGTTGCTAGATTCTTACCACATCATGGAGTTCAGAGAAATTTATATACATGGGGCATTTCCTTCTTCTTCAAGTGGGAGGGACTGGGCCAGGGGAAATAGTGATCCTAATGTTAAATCACGTTAAAATTATTTTGTCCCAGGCCCAGGAATTATACACTCCTGCCCTGCATGCAGTTATGCGTGCATCATCTCTCTATACACCTCTTTATCTTTTCCAGAAGACTTTTGACATTTAGTTTGTAGCAGCTTGTTACTTTCCTTCTGGTTGTGGAACTTTTATACTTTTATATACTAAAGAAAAGGGATAAGTTGAAAACTTTGCTATACTTGATTTAAGTTCAGTATTGCCTTCACCTGTCAGTAACATTCTCCTGCTAATCAGATGAATGAATTTTCTTTATTGAACTAATCCTATCGTCTGTTCGTTAAAAGCCTTAGCTAATTCAATAAGCACTTAGGGACTTAGAGCATCCAAAACCCTCTTTCTGGATAAGTTGGGTAAAAACTCTTTCAACCACGGCACAAATTCTAGTCATTGTGGCACAAATATTTCCTCTTTCATTGTCTCCTCCTGAGGTCACTTCCTTAACAAGTTCCCAGTTGCAAATGCTGAATGTAAATACATGGAGAAGGATTACTAAGGATTGTCATCGTTAATCAAAAATAAGGACCCTAATCTCCTGGCAGAAACATCCAGCATCTAGAACAACTTAGCTTCCTTTGTTTAACATATAAGCCATACAAGAATGTATTTGAGAATGTACCTGAAAGATACTGGGTGATTTGATTTCTTTATCTATGATTTATCTATGGAATGAGTAAAAGAAATTTCCACAACAATGTGACTGAACCCACCCACATTCTTTGTTTTAGATGAGACCTCTACTGTTTGTTGACAATCTACCACGTCACACTGCTAGTTCCATTTCCTGAGGCTATCCTGGCTAACTCAACAGAAATGCAGCATGAAGTTGACTGGTTTCGTGCCCTCACAGATAATTCTCTTCTTTCAAAACTGACAGTCCTTTAGCCAGTGCTGTCTTTTGGGGGCTAGAGGCGAACCATTGCTCATCATAAGCTATGGTTTAGCTGCCTGGAATGCCACGCACTGCTCACTGAGCTCAGTGCAGTAACAGCTGGAGAGCTCATTGCAGGTGGCACTGATAAACAAGCTGTGAATGGTCTTTCTAAGAGATTGGCAAACAGCCTCAGGTCAAATCCACCAGGGGAGAGGAATACCAGAGGTCATCTTGGGGTTAGGTGTGTTGTCTCAGTCCAGCAACCCTCCCAGGACTCCACTGTCTGCCTCTATCTTTGATGCAGGCATGGACCACCTGGTGGGCTCAACAACAATCCCCAAAGGTCTGTATCAAAAGACAAATGCAAATAGTTCCTCTAGAACAAGACATGAATATTGGACGTGTTTCTTCATATAAATGGTTTAGAATGAACTTTCCGCTATTGTAGGTAAGGTAAAGTCTTTCCTAGCATATTTTACCTCAGTCTAATCCCGGGGGAGAAATATTGCCTCATAGGCCTTTCAATTACATACCTGACGTAGAATCTCTAGTTGTATGTTTACGTAAAGTAAAGTAGAATCAATATATACTAGTAGTACCATCTTGGAATGTAACATATGGTACTTAGATGTCAGAAATCCTGACCACTAAAGTTAACTCTGTGTTGTTTACTTCAACTGGACAAGCAATTGTCTATTGGCGTCTTAAAATGACTCAATTATTCATCCATTATCAGTGACTTACCATTCAGTCAAGGTCACGATGCTCTAGAGCTTAATTTCAGGAAGTCCTGGATGAAAGTTGGGATATATCTCAGACGTGAATTTCAGTTCATTGTAGGGAAGTCACCCTCAGGCACACAAAGCTGTGCTATCTGGATTAATAAATTCAGCTGCTTATCACGACTTCAGATTTGTGAGAAGAAGCCCATGAGAACTTGAAGAGAAGGAGAAAACTCCCATCAGACAGAGCTGTGACTTTCATGGTCTTGTTATAAATAACTAGATGCATTGACTTTTAAACCAAGCAGACTTGCTAAGTGTTTGGTAAGTGAATAAAAAAAGTCTATCCATGACAATGTTCTGTCATCTGCACTATACTGCTAAGAAAGGAGATTTATGCGATCAGTTCTCCATGTTACTGGACTTGCAGGCTTCCTCACTTGAACCCCATTAGACATACAAAAGGATCAGTAGAACAAGGTGCCAGTCTGGAAACATTTGATATAGCAAATATTAGAAATGCCTATATAAATAACTGTACGAAATATGCAAGGTCAAAAGCATAATTAGAATAGTTCTTTGACTACAAACAGAATATCCTTCCTGAATCTATTACATTCATCTTCATAATACGTTTTCCTTCATAAATCTTCTTTATACTGCACTGTTGCCCCACTACGATCACACACATTATCACAAGCTGACAATATTCAATATAGCAGCCGCTGGAGACTTAGAAAATTGAGTGTCTTATTGAGTGAAATAGTAGGTAGCAGCATAGTCTGACGTTTACATGTTTATCCTCTGTCACCTGGGTTTCCTCCAGGTACTCCGGTTTTCTGTCGTTGTGTGACTGGGTGTGTGAATTGTGCTTATGGACTGCCATCTCCTGCAGGACGTACCCCTGGTGCTTCCTCGGATTGGCTTCAGGCTCCCCCCATGACTCTGTCCATGATAGGTCGGTGGATAGACTTTCTTGTACTTATTCGTCTCATATTATATCTCATGAAGTAACACTGATGTTATTTCACAGAAAAGTAGTATGAAGAAAGCCAGAGAATGGAAACATGCCAAAACATTTCGAACAAACCTTAATTTTATTTTTGTATTTTCCTCTTTTCAGTAGGGGGCAGATGGGAATATAACCCAAATCTACTGTTTCAGCAGGAAACAAAACATAAACAAGTTACTTGCTAGTATATTATTTCTTTGTCATATGGGCACTGATCCAAGTTATTGTGCCTATCCCTCAGAAATTGAAAAACGATATACTACTCTGACATGTATAAAGGAGTGGAATGGAATACAGTAATTCTAAGAGTTAGTAATGGTTACATATTTGAAAAGGCATATATTTCTAAATAATATATTGCGACTTTGCATTGCTTTTCAGTTATTGCTGACCAAAACAAAATATGCACGAAAATTCCAGAACCTGCAGTTCTGAAAGAAGCACACTATATTACTAAGAATTATCCATTTAATTTTCAAATGATGCAGTGTGTCATTGTAAAGCTGTATATTCATTAAATTCTTGACATTTAAACCACCGAGATTTTAGAGTAGCTCAGGGCTGGCTCTCCAGATATTGAAGCTGTACAAATTTCATAATGCGTGCATGTGAAGTGATTTTTTAAAAAGTGCTTATGCATGATTCATACGTACAGCTACAAGAGCAACATTGTGCTTATAGTTAACATTGTAAATGTCCCAGAAATCTTTGCAAGTTTGATGGCCCTGCCCACAGAGTGGCTTTTATTTACATTGTTACCTGGGGTATGATGTATTATCTTGCGAGCAAAAGTAGCTTAGAAATGAAAGTTGCAATTTAAATGCGACATTGGACATTAGGGGGGCAGGATATGTGTATTCAATTTTAAACAGTGAAAAACAGTTGTACACTATTTTGGTTATGTTTCTAATTTTGTGAATGTGTAATGTTCTGCATCACTATACATCTTATAGAGATTTTCTTAAACATGCAGCAGACATGAAGAAATGTGAAATGTTACATAAAGCTTGATTAAAATTGCAAGCTAAAAGTCAGAATTATCATTTTCTCGCGGCATGCAGAAATAGGGGCTAATGATTTCTGTAGCCGAAAAGGACAGAAGATAAATTTGGAATGATGAGTAACTCATAAAAAAAGACCCTTTTGTTTGTGAATGTTCCCTTAAAATGTTCTCGTAAAAGCTTGCATGAAAGAAGGTCTCCTTAAGGCAAATATTTGCACTGCTGGTTGCTGAGCACAAGTCCTGCAGTAAAGCAGCTGATTTAGGTGCCTGTAACAGTGGCTACAGTCTCCACAGGCTCTGATCCCACTTCGACCTACTTGAACATGGAGGTCCAGTCTCCTTGAGAACAAACACTCTCATTGTGCTGTGTTAGCTGATTTGTCAAGTCAGGGCCTGTCTCTTCCTCCTAATTATCGTACCTGAGTCTCGCTCCCACAGCACAGCAGAGATTCCCAGCATCTCAGGTCCCTGGTGGGGGATTAGGACTCAAAGGAAAGATTCCAGCTCAGTTAGGGATGGGAATCGTTAAGAAATTATTGATGTCGGTGCCATCGTCGATTCTTCTTATCGATCCAATTCCTTATCGATTCCCTTATCAATTCCTAATCATTGTAAAATAATCAAATATTAATTTATCACTGATTAAAATTTTGTGGATAGGTAATTAGACCTGGTTAGCTACATATTTATTTAAAAAAAAAAAACAGTAGTCCTGTGCAGTTTTCGGCACCAAAAACAGCTGTTTTATTATAGCTGTAGTGTGATATGAACAATAAATTAAAATAAAAATATTTCGGTACCACTTTACTATAAGGCTACCCTTATAAAAGGGTTATGAATGGTTTATAAGCAGGTTAGAAATTAGGTTGTAACACTTCGTAAATCATTAATAGACAATTATAAACAAGTTATACCACAGTTTTCTTGTTATTAATGAGTTACTACCATTTATAAGTGGCAAAGGGGAGCCTTATTGTAAAGTGGTACCAATATTTGTAACACTGTAGTAACAAACACATAGGCACATTGCCACAAAACCAGGCCATCTTCTTAACACTTGAACATGTTAAACTTACTTAAACTTACTAATGAAAGCATTTCACTACCAGTACCAACCGAAAAGCTTTTTGCTCTACTCTGGTGAAAGGATGCAAACCTTTCACTACGAACTTCACTCGTTCACCCTCTCCTCATTACATTTCGCTGCCTGGAAAGCTAGCATGAACGGGTTTAATTTTTCCGGGCAGGACACGATTGCTGCCTCAGAGGAGTTATCGCTGGCACCCTGCATGTCATCTTCTAAAACGAATGAAACAAATGTATACATAATTTGTTTATGTTTCAGAAAATGTGCCTGTAGGAGCTTGCACTCGGTGGAGTGGCGAACACATGGCAATCTGTAAATGTAATGCCGTGTCGGCAGCTTAAATGCTTAAGCATATTACTAGTGTTACCACCCTTAGAGGTGACAACAGCTTTGCATTGGTTGCACACTGCACAATGGTCGTCCTTCTTGGTAAAATGCAGCCATGCCCTGGACCGCTTCCTGCGCTCCATCATGTGGACTCCAAGTCACGGCATGTGACATCATTTCGGGCGACACGAAAAGTCCGGATGAATCGTTAGAGGAATCGGAGGTGTACAATTCCAGTTCTTCGCGACAAAAAGAACTGGTTCCAAATCGGAACCAGTTCACGATTCCCAACCCTAGGCTCAGTGCAGGTGCCTTCCTACCCAGTTTGGGTCCAGTCACATGACCAGCAAGTGAAGGCTGACATGCATCTGGGCTAAAGTTACTGACCAGTATAAAACCAGCAGCTGTGGCATGGCCTCTCAGGCTCTCCGCCAGTATAGATAACATGTGGAGGAATGGGAGGCCACTTGACCTTTGACCCCTGGACTTCCTTCCTGCCTTCTATTCCAAACCAAGCAATTATTGTCCCTTTCCTACATTGTTCTCTGGCTCTTTCTTTCTCTTTCTGTATATGCATATGAAGCACTTTGGTGCAACTGCCCTGAACAGGATGCTTTAAGAAAACAAACTGACTGCAGTTAACTGTAGCTATTAGACTGACACTGAAACCTAAGTGTCAATAGCTGGCCATACTGCATTGTACTGGGATTATGGAGAGTGGGAATTGTAACTCACCACTCACATTGAATGGATACTCCTTGCAAAATATTTACTTTTTGCTTTCAGAAAATTAGAGAGGGGAACCAACAAATGAGAATGCTGTACATAAACTTATGTATCACTGAATGCATTTAATGGTTACCTGGAGAAATATTCCTGTTTATTTTCCTGTAGAATGCTTGCAGGCATCATAATTAAGTCCATTCCATCAAATATTATATAACAAGCAGCAATGCAGAACATTGTTAGCTATTTTCCAAGCATTATTCATTCTGCTGCTTCTGTAAGGTTATGCACCCTCTTTTTGTAGCACTCAGGACAGCAGAAGGTCAGGAACCAGACTCATCTCCCTCTGTAACCTATAAAGAGAGATAAACTCCCCAAGACCTTATCTCACAGGCACCAGAACACTTGATACTGGTACTAGCATTACTGAACCTCTCTTGCTTTAGTACACATACATATCTATCCATCAGTCCCTCCATCTATCCATCAACCTATTTTAAATCACTACTTAATGTACATTTGGTTTGAAAGGCAGCAGCATTAAACAAGCATTTATCACCAATTCTGTGTATACGGTTTTCCCAAAACAGTCTAGATCTTTCATCTATTTGGTGATGAAAATTGATCCCATATTATATTAAAAATGTAGTTATTTTTTATCGAAGTGAAATTATAACTTCCAACAGCTTCTATGTAGATTAGTGATCATTTATATTTCTGCAGAACACTAGGCTTTGTTTGAGGTTTTCTAGCAAATAACATTGTGTACCATTTTCCACATCAGACTCATGCATAACAGAGAATTATTAATTTAATCCTAATAAATTCATGCAAGAATCGGCACTAATCTATTGTTACTTTCCATGTTTAGTAATTATCAGTGCATTTTTCCCAAATTTTGCTTTATTCCCCCTTGCATGATAATGGCTCACTTTTGGAGTGATAATTGGTAACATATTTTATTAGCAAGATCCTGGCTAATCATTTTGAATTAGCAGCTTGTTATTCGTAAGCAAGCTTTTAATTCTCCCGTTCATTCCTACTCAGAGCTAAAGCTGAAGCACAGCTTGCTACAGTGTATGTCAGATACTGAGACAGAGAGGGACTGACCTCCGGGATCAATAATTCATGCTGTAAAATAATGAAGTATCTTTGCATATACAGTAGATTTACTCCTAGAAAACTGTCAATTACATAAAATCCAGTATAAAAGAAAACGTGAAACAAGACTTAAATACTTGACAAATCATATAATTATGACATTATGTTTTTCAACAACAAAGAGTATTTGAATACTTAGGCTGCTGAAAAGCACTGCTGGAAGCATTGTAATACTTCATTATCCCAAATTTCTGTGGCTTCTAAAAGATGAACTCCTGCTAAACTCCAGTGTCATTACTGTTATGATGGAGAAAATGTCCTATTTTGCCAAAACAAGAGAATCTTCAATGGCAGGGGAGTTGGATGGTCAGATAGCACTTTCTGGTTGTCTTTGTTGGGTTTTCTCAAACACATTTATTTATGTTGTTGAAGGAAGGTGACTGATGGAACTTCTCCCAAGTACATGCTACAGAACGTAAGCCATGACTGACTGAGCTGATTTATGGCGCTCTCAGAGCATAGGTGTAGGTGAAGATGTGATCCAACGCAAACAATGGCAAACTGTTACACAGAAATAGTACACAGGTGAGTTTTTACCCAGTTGTCTTATCTAACATTTCATTGCTGTCCTGAGACACCCATTTGTTCAAAGTCAGAGTTGATTGGTTAGATCTTAAAAATATAGCCCAAGGTAAATGAAATAAGGATTGTATGTGAGTGTATGTGTGTGTGTCTGTGTGTGTGTGTGTGTGTGTGGTCCCCACAATGTCGTAAAGCAGGTTACTTTTTAGGACATTTTTCTGTTCCCCATAATATAAACCTCAATTTTATAAAAATCTATTAATGCGATGAAAAACTAAAATAGCCAAAAGTCTTGTGTTTTGTTTAGTTACTTAAGGGCTACAGTTTTCATAGTTAGGATTAGGGTTATGTCCATAGAAATGAATGGAAAGTCCCCACAATGATAGGAATATATGAACTGTTGTTTTGATGTTGCTGGGACCATTTTTTTGGTCCCCACAAGGGGAAATTCGATTTAATAAAAATCTGGAACTGCAATCAAAAAATTAAAAATGCCAAAGACTTTTGTTTGGTTACTTAAGGTTATTGCTGGGTAGGGGTTAAGCTCGTGGTGTGTGTGTGTGTGTGTGTGTGTGTGTGTGTGTGTGTGTGTGTGTGTGTGTGCGCCCTGCAATAGAATGACATCATCAAGGATGTACCCGTGTGCGAAATACTCGTCAATATTCGGGGGGTCCCCATCTCCCTATTGTTGCGCAATACCGATCTAGAGACCCCCTTAAAATTTTGCAGTTATGTGGTTTGAAGGAGGACAGAGAAAATCATTGTGTAGGTACCTTTTTATGTCGATGGCACTACACCACTTACATATGCATTTCGCAGAGGCTTGATTTAAATTTTGTATATTTGAGTTTGTAAACATATTACGAAATATTTATAAGTGCAGCCTGCGGGAACAGCTATCCAATGCAGAGTGTAAGAAAAGAGGGTGACAGACGTATTCATTAAAAACTGTTTAAAACAGACATGGTGGTGGCAGTTCTACAGTGACAGTGGAACTATGACACTTCATTCCAGACATTTGGAATCTATGAATAATTTCAAACTCTGAAGACATCTTATTTTTGTGCACTTGAATTGCAGATTTACTTTTTCCTCAGGTTTAATCAGCATTACAGGTCTAAAAGTCATAATTAACTTTTAATAAGTTAGCAGCCAGCGAAATAATGTTGTAACCTATTAAACAAATTTAAATGAATTGTTAATTTAGATTTTTTTTTAGAGTGGGGAAACTAGTTCTTCATAATTGCCAGTTAGCACGTTTTAAATGGTGCTGCTCATTAGCTAGCTAGTACTTTTATAGCATGATGACTAACCCTACCACCGCCCCTCTCTCAAAAAAATGCCTATGGTTGGAAAGGTCTTGCTGGAAGGGTTATGTACTTTAATTACTTTTTATTACTACATGTAAAATTGAATGGTAATAACTCCAGGAGACAAAAATGCTCTTTATTTCAACAGTATTTCATTTTTCTCAACCATCACTGACATTAACTGTTTTGTGCTGTATAATGAATGAATGAACGATACATTTATATAGTGGTTTCAAGACACCTAAAGCATATTACACTCTATACCAGTGTTTCCCAAACCAGTCCTCGGGGCACACTGGACAGATCCACATTTTTGTTTTATCCCAATTCCCAGAACATCTGACCCAAGCAATCAGTAGCTCTAAACACCTTACAAGGGACACCTTACTGGAATAAAACAAAAATGTGGATCTGTCCAGTGTGCCCTGCAGACTGGTTTGGGAAACACTGCTCTATACCCACATGCTATATTATACAGGTGAATATACAACTACTATTTACTTCAACTGCTGTTACTAAATGAATACAAATACGATTACTACTAGCAATAATATCATAATCATAACAATATCATTATATTCTGCATTATAGAAGAGCTATTAGGCACTAACTCAAAATCTTGAATGGTTTCATTTCATCCTTAATAATTATTTTACTAATAAAGGTAACTACCTACATTGGCATTGTGAAATATTTGTCACAAACAATTTCCAGTAGGTTCTCTTACTCAAAATCTGTGCAGGAGGTGCCTTTACGACTCCAATTTCATTAATATATCTACTAATAGGCAGGGAGAAGGACAGGATCCTACAGCAGCATGCAGCGTTCAAGATAAATCAGTTAATCCTTAGCGGTGTTTCATTTTAAACACTTTTGTTGTTTCAGTTCATAATTAATTCATTACATGTTTGTTATATCTGTGCTGTGTCTTTATTTAACTTTTGGTTCTAGCTTAAACAAATGCATGATATTGCTATTTATAATATACATGAGTACATGCACTTGTTATTCATACAGATCTGCTTTTGCCCCAAGGCAATCAAATTTTGCATATATATACAAATATTTCCAAATGTGATTCAGTGTTGTCATTGTTGCTAGGCAATATGTTGGCAATAAGTTGTGCCGTTGTCATCACTTATGTTTTTTTTTGGGGGGGGGGGGGGTTGAGCGGGTAGGGTAACAAGAATTGATTTTCTGACTGGCAGGACAAAGAGGGTGGTAGGTGGCACCACCCTAAATGTAAGTTTTACCCATAAACCAAGAGTCAGCATGAAGGCAAGTGACTCATTTTTGCTACGAAATCAGAACTTACCACCAGGCTGGTCCGTGGACAAATTTCTACAATGGTGATTGACGTGACATGAAACAGCTTGTGATATTGATGTTGCGGGTGGCAGCTGACCTAGAATACAGAACCTAGAATACAGATTCTCCATAAGGCCAAGTGATCATGTTCAATAAAGACACATTGATACATTTCCATTCATGGATGCACAAACTAATTCAGCCTGGCTGTCAGAAATGTCAGTTCCACCTTCATACGCTAAACCGCGACAAGGACAGGAATGAAAATTTCCATATACTGTCGCCATTAGGGGTACTAGACGAAAGGGTTCCAGACAATAAGATTGTGTTAGACAGCCTGGTAAGAAGCAAAAGTCAAACATCTGAACGTACAGAAGACCACACAAGCACTCTGTCAGCATCTTATCCTTTCATTTTATGTGTTGGTGCGGACAACAGGTTTAGCCCATCCCTTGTGGTCTGTGTGGAACCCAGTGCTCCAGTGGAGTGACACTATGCTGTAAAAATGAGACGTAAAATCGAGATCCTGACTCTCTGTGGTCATAAAAGATCGCTGGGCATCATTCGTAGGACTAGGGGTGGTACCCCAATGTCCTGGCTAAAAATGCCCACTGTGGCCCTTTCAAATCTGGCCTCCTAATCATCCCCTATATCTAGTTGGTGAATTCTCTCCTACCCTTTCACCACCTTAGCTACTGTATGGTGAGTGTACTGGCGCATCATCCAGGTGGGGGCCACACAGGGGTGGTAGTTGAAGTGGCTCCCCATTGGTTCTGTAAAGTGCTTCGGGTGTATATAAATGTGACATTCATTCATTCATTCATACAGTTGCCTCACATCTGACCTATAAAGAAACTGGCAAGCATTAAAGTTAAAACTAATCATTCATTCCAGGAATGGACAAGTGCTTCATCTTTGGCATTTAAGATTGGTTAGCATATTAGCTGATGTGGAGAACTGAGGTACATCAGGGGCCCATGCATTCAAAGTAGTAAAGATTGAACAGTACAGGGTAGTAAACTTTCCTTCATAGACACGAGTATCATAATTTATATGTTCAAATATCAATGTGGTGTTATTTCTGAAAAGGAATAATTCAAGACATTTTTAAATAGTTCATAAAATGACGGACAGAAGAGAAGAGTACATGTGACGTTTCGCTGGGATTCTTGGTCCTGTTTTATATTCCCCATTGGAGATCGTCCAGATCATCAAACACATTACTTATGGGTTTCAGCTATTGATCACAGGAGGACAGAACTCAGCTCGCTCAAGGCAAGATGATGACATTTCACACCAACTATTCACGGAATCACGGGAGCAGATATCCATGCTGGTTCGGTCTCAGTTTGATGATCTCTCTCCCTCTCCTCTCTGGCCTCAAATCGCTCTTCCGGTTATGGATCTGATGATGGCGATGAGGCTAAGGACAGTGATGACAATGTGCAGTGTTTCCGGAGAAAGTATGGCCCACTCCGGCCTTTTTTCTGAGAAGTGGTAAACCCCCAAGTACAGCACTACAGCAAGTCTGCATACAATAATGAAGAAAGATGAGTGTCAGTAGAACAGAATGATATTTATACTCATACCATGCAGGCTAGAATCTTTTCCTGACCACCACCCTCCCATATATCCATTCTGCAGTCATCAATTTTATTGTTCCATTGTGAAGGGAGGCGTTTCTAGGCTTGATGGTTTCAGTTACGGCAGCATGAGAATGCTTGAGCAAACGGTAATGCATTACCTTTGGCCCAGAGTCTGCTGATAGGAATAAAACCCCGAGAGGCCTTTGATGCCCCATTAAGACATCATAGCTGAGAAACACAGACAGACATGGTGTGGAGGTGGAATAGCATAAACAGGTGATGCGAGACTGAAATGGTCTGTGTGCTTTTTGTTTTGAAATGCTGTCTGTCTGGGTCAGTCTACATAAGCAAACACTTCCCCCATAAACTTATGGAATACCCTTCTTGATAAAATGTAACAGTTAAAAAAAAAGTATAGTCAAAGAGAAAGATCTAAAAAAATTCAAATGGTAAAATATATATTGAAATTTGATAAAGATTCCAATGTTGCACAGATCTCTAAGCTGCCATGTATACATGGTGCAGAGTGAAATGACCTTAACTAAAAATAACATTATATTACATTTCTCCATAGCTTAGCTCACATCTACATATTTATACTTGTGCTTTATGAATTTGGGGTTTGCTGTACATTAAGTTTATTTCTGCAATTGTTATAAACCCATAAACTGCATAAGCATCCCAGTTCTTGTTTCTACCTGCTTCCATCAGCTGGTCTGAAAGTAAGATTCATGGGCAGAACTTCACAAAACCAGCAAGAAGACTTTTTATAGTCCAACGCAAAGTTTAGCTGGAACTTTCTGGACAAATGAATCACATAGGTGTCTAATTTTAGCATACGTACATTGCACACTGTCATGGCACAGAGTGTCATCTCATAATTTAACGGTTTTGGCAGCTCAGCAGAAAAATCTGTGGAGCAAGATCCTCGGGGAGAAGGACAAGCAGAGTACAGACAATGATGAAGGAGATTCATTAAAAATCGTGGCATCGCAGAGCTCGCAGGGTGACCAGCTTTGACTCACAAGGAGCGGAACCCAGGAGGAGAACCGGAACAGTTGCGGACAGTCACGTATTATCTGAACATGAATCGTTGAGGGATTCGCTTTTTTAAGTATAGCAAAACATGAATGCACTTGAGATATGAGTAGTAGGGGATCTAAAGTGCTCCATAGCTACCTGATATGCAGTGCACACATCACCCACTCTCCACTGTCCCTGGCAGTGCAGGTAAACTCTTTAGGTGACATAGGCATAGGCTGAGGGGACATCTTCTGAGGGGGCACCATCCTAGCTAGCAAACTGGTGCCACCCCCACAGGCAAGTTGCACTGCTGCCATCCGCCACTGTCGACTCAGGGAGCTATAGAGCTGTTTGAGATTAAGCAAAACTGGGTGGTGAAGTTTGCCAGGGGGTGGAGGAGGCGCCAGGCGTGAAGCTTCAGCAAAGGTCCACATGGGCTTCAACGGGGGACTGGTCCCCGCCGTTAAAAGTCCCGCACACCACGGTTCTGCACTTCCACATACAAGACATCACTGGCAACAGCTGCAAGCAATGCTAGAAGGTTTTGCTATTCTTCATACTAAACTTAATATTCATTCATTCTTAAACTTACAAAAAAAAAAATCATAAGTCCATTTTATAAAAAATAGTTTATTAGGTGCTTCTAAAGTTCTTTTCTCGCAGTTTAAAAGCACAGAAGTAAACTCTTTTAAAAGCAAAGCTAATCATAGCATGTTGAATGCTGACTTTAATCCGATCTTGAATTTCCCCCGTGTCCCCCTCCGAGTTTTTGCTTGTTTGTTTCTGGCATTCCTCCCGCTAATTACAGTCACAGCTTTGGCGTGTTGCAAGGGCACATGGGGCAACAGAAACAAGGCTCGTCAGACCTGCTCCCCCCCCCGGTCCCAAGGAAGGGACTCCTGAGACTTCAGGTAACTCCTGACAGCTTAGGAGCTTATGATGGCCGCAGGCTGCTGAAGCCTATCTGTAAATCTGCCAAGACTTTATCAAGATTTCCGGTGATGCAAAAGTATTTAATATTACTAAGTAATTATTTTCAAGCAGACGAAACATAAAACGGAGCACAGAATATCGTAGCGACCCTGCCGTTATAGTTATGTAACTTCTTGGCAAGGAAAAGCGTGCTGGAGCAGTGAAGTCAATGTTATTTAGCAGAATTTCCTGTGTTAAACACGTAGTTTCTCATTTTGTTGTATCTTTCTTGTCTCAGTGGTGCTGGTAGAAATGCAGCACATTTAAATTGAAGTTTTGTGGGGGGTAAAGTTTAAACACAGCATTGGTGAGCAGGTTAGCAGAGCAGTTGAGCTTGGAGGGTTCTACTAATCGATAAAATTGAGTGGGTGTTACCAATGAACTTCATTTATTGTATTAAATCATACTTTATTCTTAGTACCTTTGTCTTACTGAATTTTATAGTATTTTCTTTGTACAGTAAAGGAGGACTGACAAAGATGTTTCAACAATTAGATATTAGCATATGCCATCCTGGTTGATCATGTAAAACGGGACTGGTTGCAGACAATCTCTAGCTGTACCGACGCACAATACACCTCAGAATCAGGTATTGCTGACGTCTGAGCAAATTGCTTTTACAAATGTTCTCACGTTTGGGAATCGATGAATTACTGGGATTTTATTCTCTCATCTTTATGTAAATAAAACACTGATATTACAAAAAAATAATAATATGATGCCAAGGCAAGCTTTTGATCACAGAAGAGTTATTAATGCATCAGTAACAACAGGGAATAATGTACGTCAGCAACAATTATCTGAGGGTAGCTTTCTTTATTTGAAGCTAGAATGGGGGTATCATTATTAATTGTAACAAATGTATGTTGGAGACCCATTTAATGCCTGTTGTAGCATAGCTGAAAGAGACAAAGCAGCGGCCTGTTTTAGCCAGATTAATCAAAAGCTCGCCATCCCGATACAGACTATTAACATGGGGGTCATTTCCGAATAGGTGGGATCATAGAGTTTGAACCTTACAACATAAAGACGCAGCAGGAATTAAGAAGAATTCAGCTTCCAGTGAGATCATAGAGAGAAAAAAGCTACATAATCACAGGATATCTGAACAAAGAAATAAGTTTGGGTAGAGAAATATTAACCATACCTGGGTGGTACCAGATGGTCTTGTTGCTGTTGTTCTTTCTTGCTAGCAAGTTTCCATTCTTCACAGATACAGATCAGAAAGGCTCCTCAAGGCATAAGTAACATTTCATGTGTTTTAAATTGCATACACCTTTCAGAGATGGTAGGCTTTCACTAGGCCATTGCAAAACTCCCAGCACCACAAAATCCTAACCTGTCACTGCTGATAAATCTAACAATGTACCATCATACTAATTCATCATTTAAATATCTATAAATTCCCCTTAACAATTTTGTAATACAAATTAGGCACATGTATCCTTTATAATAATACAATTTTGTTTGCATTTTTATTGGACTTTGTTATACATAATTGACATACGTCATTAATGTTTTAATGGGAGAATAATATTAATAACTCTTTTACCACAGCTTTGGTTAATACTCTTTTCTTACTGGTTCGGAGATGTCACATGGGTTTGATTATTTCCGTGTAATTGCACAGGTAGCGCCAACAGCCTAATAACAGTTCTATACAGTAGTAATGCGTTATAATGCATTATTAAACATGTTAATATAAAAACCTATGTGAATTTTACTCAGAAATAAGCAGACATTCTTATCAGCATAATTTTTACTTGGTTTTCAAAAAGCAAGTGTCTGTCTGTTGAAGGTTTCTGGGGTAACTTAATAAACTTGGCACTTCTGGTGAGTGGCCTGACCAGACGTTCTATCCTTATAGGGACTATATTTTTAAAAAGAAGTTAAGAAAAAAATATAACACCTCAGAAAGACAGGTTTTAGCCAATATTGGGAGGGACCTTATAATGACAGGTCACAGCTAAATGAGTGTACAAAAGAACAACTTGCAAAGATGCAATATTCTGTCAAATTCATAGAACTGAGCAAACAAAAAAAATGAAAAGGTGCAGTTTTTCAGTTCTGTCTAGATGCTTAATACTACCTGTAAAATACAGAATATAGGAAACATATTCTGTGTCATTACTCGTCGTCACTTAAACCAGCCAAAGCTGCCCTTGTATAAAATAAAATAAAATAAAATAAAACCCTACCCCTAAAGGGGAACGTGTGCTACTGAGCCTTCCAGAAAACTATATACAGCAGAATCCCACAGTAAAAGTCTGAATGTCCTGTGGTAGAAACCTGGTCTTTCACTGCATTTTCAAATATATATATATATATATCACAGCTTTATAAAGAGTTTCTTTTTCAAATCACAATGCCTTCATACCCAGAAACTCAAGGCCCTGGTCTTTGTTTTTCGGAGGGAAACCAAGGCGATTCCTTGTGAATTTAGGGCATTGGTAGAAGTAAATGAGATTGTGATCTCTCTCAATCTAACGTTAATGTGGCGAGTGTGAGCCTGGGAACACAGACAGGTCATTTTGCAGGCGCTAAGCCATTTCAATTTCAAATCATCAGATCTCGCCTTTGAAGACAGCAACATCTGAAATTTGTTTCCTATTTTGCAACAACCAGCACCATCAAGACACATGATATTTGTATGCTTTTCCATTTTTTTATTCTTGCTTTTACCTTCCATTTAGGGTTTCCATTTAGCCGGGCTCACTACAGGCACCTTGGATTGAGAGCAAAGTGGTTTGCGGTTTTGCTTCATAAAGCTTGTCTTTTTGGTTTATTTCTAGTATGTTGGGGTACCTCCGCCTCACTAATTCCTGGCCATTGGCTCCAAATAACATAATCTTGACCTAACAAAGCTATCATCTGCCACTTAGTGGCACTGAGTGTCACTTCATGACTCCTATTACAAGTTCCCGTTGTCTTAAACCATGTTGTCTTTTGTTGTGCCTGTCTTCATGCAGGTGTAGTGTGACAACAATGACACATTGGAGTTGCTGCTATTTTGGTTACCAAAACAACTTTTTTACATAAGAAAGTTTTGCAAAGATGCATACATTATTCCATCTTCCGACTGCTCATCCAGGAAATACTGACATAATAATACACAGAATGACTGATAATTCTTTGTTTACTTAGTCACCAAGTTGCTATTTTGTGCCCTAGGCATCGTTTGGATTTTCATAGCCTCAGATGGAGATTTGGAACCTGCAAGACAAGGTCAGCGATGAACAGAAGTCTGTTATGCTCACTGGTCCGTTTGTTTCTGTACGCCTCTTCAGCATGTTGCCACTGAATGATTCATTTTATTCAGTGCCCTCCTACTTATTCTTCCATTCATCTCTATTATCTAAAGTGGGAATGAAAACTCCGGAAGACTTAGCCAGCATGTAGGAGGCCATGTTGCTTTTGTTATTGTAAGGCATATATCTGGGCATGCACAACTGTTTAAAAATTTATGAGCAAACTGAGATGCAGCTGGAGCTAAATTTGGAGCTAAAATGGTGGTCGTTGAATCGTAAACATAAGTACATCATGCACAGAACATAAAGGAAAAAACAACACAGATACACCTGCAGCAGCTCAGCAAAAAAATAAAATCTTTGTGAAGTCTGGACAAAACAGTTTTGAACAGTATTGACTGTATGTGCCTATAGTGATCGATTTTGATACCCATCCAAAGCATATAATTCCATGAACATGCTAGTGAAAATTTTCACACTCAATATCTTCCATTAAACTCATATTGAACAAGGAAACACTGGATTATGAAGCAGGATAATCAGAACCCCAGAAAAAGAGAAAGCTTAGATTTTCTTCTCTGCAGAACAAGAAGTTTTAGTAGAGACTCAGAGAACATTTAATGCAAATAATCATATTGTGAATTTTCAACTTAAAATATTAAAAAAATGTAAAAAAAAAAATTATAATTACATTTCCCATCATGAAGGCGTTCACTTGTTTTAGAATAGGATAGAGGTGGCGTTTATTAATTTGGCGAGTTCAAAAAGACCTTGCCACCACCACCAGCTCATCAGGCTGAGACAAGCTCTCAAGCGATGCTTAGGCACAGGTCCCAAGAACCTGCAGCTTCTCCTCACCAGCCAATGACAGGAGAAGGGAGAGACGCTGGGGCTGCTGGAGACTGAACTGCATGCCCTGGCTAACTATGTATATCCCAACTACCTGGAGGAGGTCCCGAATGACATGACACTGCAAGCCTTCCTAAGGGGATTTGCACCAGAGAAATTGCAGCAACTGGGCTGCAGCACCACACCTAGTATTCTACAGCAGGCAGCAGCAGATTGGCTAGAGCTGGTGCTGTGCCACTGGGCATTGGCAGTGCCATGTAGCAGTCAGCGGGAGGGCAGGATGAAGCCAAAGTGCAACATGCCAGGAGGCACCACAGCAACGGAGCCCACTGATATACTGCCACTGCCAGAATAGGGGCCTCCGCTCTACCCAGCACCTTATCTCTGGGAATACAGTAAGGTAACTATCACTCACTTCTACAGCCACATTGCCCTCCTCCCATATACTGTCAAAAGGTCCTGCTCTCAAGAGCGGGCTGTTGCTAGGTACCAACTATGCCTGGCCAAAAGGGCGAACAGTGACATTGGTAAAGCTGTGGTCTGTCACAGGGAGATGGTACACATCCTAAGTAGGTGGCTTCATCATCTACATAAAGATCATCCTTTTTGAACACCATTTCTGATTGGCAGGCGTCCATCCATCCTTCTTTCTTCTTCCCTGCTTGTTGTCACTTGGTGAGGGAGGCAGTGAAGAGGAATGAGCAAGAGGCATCACTCCACTCTCCTGCAGCCCATTGGTACAGTAGCACTAGCTGTCTTTCTGAAGAAAAACAATGACCACTGGGGCTTCTAGGTCAACTATAACCACCAGAATACAATAACATGACCCAATTATCCAGTGCCATGTACTGTTGATGCCCTGGACTCCCTTGTGGGCTCCAGGTGTTTCAGCTCCCAGAACTAGTGCAGTGGTTACTGGCAGCATTCCCAGGGATACAGAGAAGACAGCTTTGTTCCTGGGCCAAGGACACTGGCTTTTCACAGTCATGCCTTTCGGGTTGTGCAATGCCCCATCCACTTTTGAAAGAATGATGGAGCGACTGCTCACTATGGTACCACTTAGCTAGTGCATCCTATATCTGTATGACCTCCTGATACATGCTTCTCCTGGAGGGTGCCAGCATTCTAAAGCCAATAATTAAGCCAGGTGGAGCACAACTATTGTGTTGCATGGTGGGGCGGTCGTGGCTAGCCTCTACTAATTGTGCCTTTATTTGTTTTAGGATAAGGCTACCTACCATATAATCCCTTATAATTCAAGCTAATCACTGTTCATCTATTGGAAAAAGGGTTCTTTTTTTACAAGTCTTAGCATTTTTCTTGGAGCAAAAATAAATAAATCTTTTTTCTTGAGCTACAAAATAGATAAATCCTTCAAGTTAGGTATAGACATTTGTTATTTAAAAATGTGTGTATTAATAATGTATCTATTCTCTCTTCAATTTTTCCCCCCAAACATTTATATTATACAAAAAGGAAGCCAGTTTCTATTCAGACAAGAAATGAGTTTCTTTTCCTTTCAGAAAGTCCATTGCATTTATGTTCTGCCCTCAGTGGATCAGTAAATAATTAACTTTCCATGTATGTGACATGCTGGTTCCAGAACAAACCACAATTATACTTAGTGGTGGGTAAAACCCCAGAGATTTAACCCTTGGTCTCCCATAGCAGGACCTCTGGGTGAATATCAATAATTAAGTTAGAGATTAGTTCCACCGTAGACATCCAAATGGGAGTCGATGACGTGAGTTGTCATGCACTGCCTGTCAGACTTTTCTGAAGTCACCTTAAATCCCCTCTCATCTCCCACATAAATAGGACCTTCTGTGCTGGCTGCGCGTATGCGTGCACGATCCAAACATTTTTCATTCATGTTTAACTAGCTGCGTTCCATGGCACTGATTCTCCAGGCAGTCGGGCAGCCTGATCTGCATTCACCCAGAGAGCTGCTCTGTTTGTTAGCCAGGGCTTCTGTCCCCCATCACCATGTGTAACTCTCATTACAGCCTTACCCAAAGGACCCTTGAGATACAGGCAATATTAATGGAGACAATCTGGAAGATAATTCGCAGTTCATTACTGATCCCATACTTCCCTTTAATGAACTCCTAAATGTTGATGCATGGGTGCACCAACCAGGGGGAATAAAAGGATGTCTTTATTGTGACATTTGTCATTGACGTTTTCCTATATCTTCTCCAGCTGAATGGCTATTTGTGGAATATTATTTGTTGAACTGTTCTTTTGATTTAAAATGACATGCAACGTTTTTCATTTCGTGAGTGACTTTGTCCATTCTGCCTGGAGTTTCAGTAATATAGAGTGAAAGCACCTTTAAATATGGAGGTTTTCTGTTACTTCAGGTGCTCATTTTCAGTGCTCATGTTGAAGTACTGTATTTTAATTACACTTAATGTAATTATGCAAAATAGAATCAGCATGATTACATACATGTGCACTTATTTATGAAACATTTTTAATCCAAACACCCATCACACCCCTGCAGGATCCTACCTCTTAAAAAGACTTAAAAGACTGAATATAAAAAACAGCACTGAGAAAATAAAATTAGTTTTTCAATGCTGGTGAAAGAGATTCCTATCTATCTCTATGAAGAATGTGCTGGTATCAGAGGGAAAAAGCTTGCTCAAACATCCTTTTTTAATCATTTTCTGTGTTTTCATGCTCCCACTGTTATTAATCTCCATTGTACTCCCAGGACAGAGGCAAAAGACAATGTTAATAACATAAATGTACAAGGGTACAGACCTACGTAAATTATCACACTGGCAACTCAGTTGAGATGTCTAAAATGGTCCAAGGTGCTTCTCTTGGTTTTGACAGCTAAGACTGAAAAAAATAATAATTTTTAACACAAATTGTAACCGTTTCTCTGCCACCTGCAACCAAACAAGTGTATACACAGCCATTTATTTTTGTTTGTCACAAATGCAATTATCCTGATTATCTACCAGGTGTCCTCTTTCAGTCCTTGGGAATCAAAATCTAATGGTTATGTGTCAACTGAGCTTCACCTCGAAGTAAAACTGAACACCCTTAAGTCAGTTACAGTACTCTCAAGTTTGTTCCTATCAAACTGATGTACACATATTATCAGATCTTCCCTTCATTGCTGTTAAATTGTCCCATGATTTCACATCTACACATGCAGATGAGAACACAAGTCACTTCCAAATGCCTCACACTGTTTTTTAAATAAATTATCCTGCTAGATTAGCAGAGTAATGGACACGGAGCAATGAATAATGAAACACTATCAAAGATTAACAAAATATTCTGTAATATCAGACTTTTATTACTGCAAACTTACTGTTATCCTTGATTGCAATCACAGTTCAAGTCCTCTTTTCTGAATCAGCAAAGTAATCAATTCCCTGGAAAACATTTATAGCTGATTTTAAAAGTTTTAAAGAATGAGTCAGTGTACATCAATGCCAAATAAACTTTTTTTTCGGGAACTGAAAAAGTTTTAGGATAAATATTTTTAAAATAAGTTGTTGGATTAAAAATTGGCATTTCATATCACGTTTAGAGGATATTAAACCCAAAATAATCCTCTCATATGGAACAAATGGCATGTAAATTAAATATCAGTTTGTTTATATATATTAGGGTGACCAGGTAATCCATGTCAGGGAGGACACTTTCAGCTACTTCGGGTTTTACAAACTACTTTCAAACTGAAAGGCTCCTGTGCTCGGCTAAATAGTTCAGCTCTTCTTGCGCTTTGACTGGTTTGTTTCCTTGACTGAAAGACTCATCCAGCTGTTTCACATTAACATTAGTGACACATGCATGATTATAGGGGACTGACCAATCAACACGCAGCAAGAACTCCGTGCTAAAGTGAAATCCGGGTCCTTTTAATTGAAATGGAAATTTACAATTCCTGTCCTAGCTCAGAGTGTCCTCCTTGACATGGATTATCTGATCACCCTAAATATATAAATAGTTTCTTATTGCATGAGCAATATTTCACTGAAATCTAAAAGCATAGCCCTGACACTCAACAACAAGTAAAGTGCATTTTGCTTATTTTAGCCAGCAAAAGATCAGACTGGCTTTTAAAATTGCCCATAAAGTTAAACCTGTGATCTACAGGGAGGCACAAGTAACAGCAACAAGCTCTTCGGTTTGGTCTGACTGATCGCCAGCTTCCTGCACACAGGCAAAGCAGGCAATGAGATCTGTGGATGGCGGAGCTTCACCGGTATTAAGTGCCTCTGGGCAGCAGCACACATGACATCATGACAGAATGAAACAGAGCTGACTGGAAGCTCAGGAAATTCAGAAATGCGTCTAAGACAGGAAAGACATTACGGAGAGTCATATTAGTCAGCCATATTACAGGAACAATATACATATTAAAAATGAGTCATATTAAATATGAGATATTTGATTGCATTCACTTTTTAAAAGACATTTGTGAACGGAATGGGATGGGGGGGGGGTCATGAGGCTTGCCCTGCTTGGTAGCCCCCCGAGGACCTGCTGCCACTGAGCATGAACCCACATACCCCTATGTTTAATCCAGATCAGCTGCTTGGCCAAATTGCCCAATTTGGATCAGCTGGGGATTTTTCTGTTTTTCTGTCAAGTGGTCTTAACGTCATTTAGATTTTTTTTTAAGTTGTACTTTTGTTTTTAATTATTGTTTTTTTAAATTATTTTTCTTAGTATTTAATTTCTGTTTGAAGAATGTTTCTCATAGCACTCACAACCACTTCTCGGGGAAGCCATGAAACAGGCCCCTGGATGGGGTTAATTGTTTTTTCACTTTAGGCTGAAACTTAAAAATTACAACCATAATCGTCCTTGTATTGTGAGCAATAAGGCTAATGAATCTCATGAGTCAAGTTATTTAAAATACATCCTGTTGTGTTAAAGTTTGTTATATATCACAGTAAAAATAACCAGAAGTTTTAATTTTAAGTAAAACATTAATGTCCAGCAGTAATAAATTGAAACCCAAATTATAGTTCTGAAAGAGCTGTTAAGAGTTAATAAGTTGACAAGCAATCTAGCTGAGTGCTTTTTAATTAGTAACACCTTTGCAATAACATAAAACACCAGACCTGTGTGTTTAATATCTCTTTGTGAGCTAAGGACTACAATTGCAATTAATAGCAAATTGGGACGAACAGAACTGAATGAGTCAGTCAAAAAAATATGACAATAAAAAAAAAAATTCTGTATGGAAGTCATGTCATTGCTTGTCAATTCACTTTTATTATAACGAATAAATTTGCAACATTTAAGTAAGCTTCTCAAGATTTTGTGTGAGCATTATATACACACACACAGTAAAGATGTTTTCCAGAGTATTCAGTGTAGGATGTCTAAGAAAGTTCACCACATTGTTACGGTGACCAGATAACCCATGTCAGGGAGGACACTCTGAGCTAGGACAGGAATTGTAAATTACCATTTCAATTGAAAGGACCCGGATTTCACTTTAGCACTGAGTTCTTGCTGTGTGCTTATTGGTCAGTTCCCTATAATCATGCATGTGTCACTAATGCTAATGTGAAACAGCTGGATGAGTCTTTCAGTCAAGGAAACAAACCAGTCAAAGCGTAAGAAGAGCAGAACTATTTAGCTGAGCACAGGAGCCTTTCAGTTTGAAAGTAGTTTGCAAAACCTGAAGTAGATCAACGTGTCCTCCCTGACATGGATTATCTGGTCACCCTATACATTGTGCTGTTTAAATATGCAAGGCAGGAAGACTTGCTTTTATGAAGGGAGAGCAAAAATTTTTTTTTTCCTCCAGAGGTCTGTGTGGAATTTCCTGGGGCGACAGTTGTTATAGAATTGTGGTGACCAATCAACAGTTTTATCTATCAGCTTTAAACTGGCCAATAATATGTCACAATTCAAAAGTCAGAAGATAAAATCTCCTCCTTCTCTTTATTGGCAATCAAAAATAAATACACAAAAATTGGATTTCTTTCTTTTTCAATTTTATGGCAGAACAAAAATAATGGAAAAAAAAAAACAATTTTTCTAACCTTTAAAGCCAAAGTGTATCATTTTTATTCAGTGAATAATCCAGTTTGCTGACAGAATGACATAAATATAGGAGAGAAAATTATTATTTCTGTCCAGTTTGATTGCTATAGAGTGACAGAGTGACCAAGTGAAAATCAGACGTCATCTTTATAGAAAAAGAAGAAAATGTCTTTGTGTTTATATTTATTTGTAAATCAATAGACTTACAACATACCTCTGAATCATCACTGCACTTTTCCACTATCACTAAATTGTCTTTCTTTACCTTGGAGGGTAATTCTTAAGTTTATTTTTATGTTTTTTATTCTCGCATTTTATATCTTTATTTTTCATACTATTCCCGACCACGTCTATGGGGAAGCGGGTAACACAGACCCATGGATGGGGCTAATTGCGGTCTCACTTCACGCTGAAACAAAATAATTAGGGCCATAATTGTCCTTGGATTTTGAGCAGTAAGGCCAATGGATCTGGTTAGTCAGAATTAAGTTCTCTGCTGCGGTAGTGTTTTACTAACATTAATTTAACCGTCGTGAAATCTCTCACGTTTTATGTAACCCTCCCTCTTCATAATACAATTGAAAACTAGTCAAATTTATCGACATACGTTTTCAATTCAGTTTGACTTGAAGAGCCTTTCAGGATCTAAAACCCAAATGTACAGAAAATAAATGATTGAACTTCAGGTGCTCTGCTCAACTTCAGGCAGATTAATGGGCTATCTTGGGCTACTTCAGGGGCAGATTAATGGGCTATCTTGGGCTACTTCAGGGGCAGATTAATGGACTATCTTGGGCTACTTCAGGGGCAGATTAATGGGCTATCTTGGGCTACTTCTGGGGCAGATTAATGGGCTATCTTGGGCTACTTCTGAGGCAGATTAATGGGCTATCTTGGGCTACTTCAGGGGCAGATTAATGGGCTATCTTGGGCTACTTCAGGGGCAGATTAATGGGCAATCTTGGCTACAGCCGAGGGCCTGTGCCCTTGTACTGATCACTCCCAAGTCAAACACACCCTGTTGCAACACCGTCATGAAATGCTGTTGGTAACCGTATATTTGCAGAGACCCCTGAGACTTCCCTAATGGTATGGTAGAGCAGCGCTGATAGGCATTACCAGCACAGCTTTCCACAGTACTGAATGTTATGTAGCTATCATCTGATGCTTCTACCATATTGCACTCACCACACTGTCAATAACATTGCCAAATGTGCATCCATAGCTGGTCATTCAGTCATTTGATAGCCCATTCAGTTTTAGTGTGCATCTGTTGTAAGACTAAATATCTGTCCTGCAGTTCTTTAGTTGCACTTGTGGCTTGCGTTTTCTGGAACAGGTACCATGCTGAGCAAGCATTTACCAAATATATGGAAATCATACAATTTTTTCTAGTCATGTCAGCCATGATAAACACCTTTCATGTCAAAAATTTTCACTGCTGAAGTTGTGTTTATGGATTAGAGACAAATGCAATGGTTAATAAAACAGTCCAACCTTGAAAGATAAATGATAGTAGTTACCAATACACCTTTGTAACAAATAGCTGTTATTTAGTATGTGAAATTGGTGTTTGGTGGTACGTAAAGGACTTTAATGGCGCAAGGATTACCAGATGTTAGAGACAATCAGCATTTTCATAGGGCAGAATGCACTTCATTCTTTTAAAGATTTCCAGGCTTCTCTTTTTCCATCTGTCAGGTGTTTATTTCTTCTGGTTAATACCTCATAACCACAGATTTAATACAGCTCCCAAGAGACGACTCGTCATTGAAGCAAGGCCGAAATGCCTAACTATGACAGAATAACTAGTACAGTAAGTGTCTGAAAACACTTTCAGATCTGCAGTTACTTTATGTGACTTTGTTTAGGTTTGCATAAATGACTACATATTTTTAAATAGCTATATAAGTTCCCGAATGTGTTTTGCAGTCGAAGTAATGTGGGACAGCTTAATGACTCATATATGTGTGGCTGGGCGGGTTGGGATGCTGTGTCTGTGAGCAGAAGGTCGCTGGTTCGGATCCCAGAGTAGTAATCGTAATCACCAGAGTGATTTCATGGTCGGGCCCCTGAGTGAGGCCCCTAACGGGCCCCTTTAGCTAAATAAATATAATGTAATCCAAGCTTTGGGACAAAACTGTGGCTGACTTTATATTTTCCCGCAAAGACAGAAGTGAGACAAGTACAAAAAGAATAATTTTATTCAAAGCAGTTGTGTCCCCATAATAGAAAAATAAGAATGATTTAAGTCAACAACGACAAATACACAGCCTGTGACGTAGCTCCTCCTTTTGTACAATCAGTACCATTTCTCTCTGAATACAGCAAAGGCACTGGCATTCACTGCAGTTTGTGGGTGTCTTCACAATGGCACGGCATGCAGTAATCTCCGAAGGCAGTCATCATCGTCACTGCGCTCTTGCTAATGACACCCAACATACAGTGAGCTCACTGCAGAGTACCTTACAGATACTGTCTGTGTTAGCCCTCCTCCCAATGGAACTGTTCCATTTGGGTCTCATAATGATCAGATTGCTCCATCAAGGGATGGGGAATTGGAGGG
>JAODKC010000021.1:19310618-19324367 GCA_026777985.1 Mormyrops attenuatus | reverse complement strand
TTTCCCCCCCCCCCCTTCTGTATCTTTCTTTTTGGTCCAAACACCTCCCGCCTGGCCCCCCCTGGGGGGGGTGTTTGGGGGGGGGGGGGGGGGGGGGGGGGGGGGGTGGTAGCGTTAATGCAAGTTGAAACAAAACAGAGCAACAGCGCAAGTCATCTCTAAGGTTAAATAGTCTTACAAAAGATTCCGCCAAAGCACAATAAAACATGAAATTAAATAATACCAAAAATTCGAAATCTTTTTACCAACTTCCTTTGACTCTCCATTGACCTGAATAGTGCAATAATTTATGATTAATATGGTTCTGACAGGCAGTAAGAGACATAATAATAATTATACAAACATAAGTATAACTGGTTGGATACTGCAATAAATTATTTGGTAAAGCGACAGTAATATCATTGAGCAAACTGACTTGAAACCAGCCAGTTTCATTCATAACACATCACTGGGCAAGTGAAAGAATGCAACACAAGCACTTAAATACCTTTCTGAAAACTTCCCAAGCTCGTACCATTTATACACAGAGAATAAACAGACAATTCTTTTACCTCTGAGGGGAAAAATACAGGAATAAACAATTCATATATAATTTATAATGTAAATATAAACATAATTGTTACTGTGTGTAAATCATTTAAGTACATAAAAATATTGCAATTAAAATAAATACAGTGTACTAAGTGTTTTCCTCACCTAATTAACATACTATACCATTTAATCCCCTTTAAAGATTCGTTCACATCATTTTTACACATTCAGAGGTCCGGACACACTCATAGACATTTCAAAAAAAGAATATCTTTGTTTTCATTACTTATCAGATGCTCTTATTAAAAGCAACCTAGTGTATAACTTTTATTCCGTTTACGCTTTACCCATTTATACAACTGTATATTTTATAATATATTTATGCTCACAGGTATAACAGCTGTGTCCACTTTGTAACTTCTCCTGGCAAACATTTGGTTAAGAGCCCACGGTCAGAAACATGATGCTCCCCGTTGACCTGAACTCCTACAGCAGCTGAGTTTCAGATATTCCTCTCAGCTGTGAGATATTTCAGAGCTGCGGCGCCGTACTTTCGGGACAGATCCTGGTGGAACTCCTCCTTGAGCACGTTCAGACAGGACCTGTAGCTGGGGCTGGAGCGGAACTTGGAGATGTCAAAGCTGGGGGCGTGTGGCATGTGGATCATGAAGGCATTAGGTAGGACCACCAAGTCGTACTCCTGGAGATGGAAGGAAAGAGAACTTAATTTTCCTGACTTTACGATCAGCATGGTGCCCAGAATGCCACTGTGCTTGGATCACTCAGAACTAAGTCCGTAAGCAGCGTCCTGCCTACCTGGGCGTCCAGCTCCATGATGTGGGAGACTTTGTTCCAGCCAAACCCTACAAACCTCTGGTCATACTCTGGACAGTCCCGCCGCACCACTACGTAGGGCTCGAAATCGGGCTCCCACTCCACCTTGTATGGGGTGGTGGCCGTCCGCCACTTGGCGTAGTTTGTCGGTGCGTGGCCCTTGGTCCATACGTGGTACCTGACACGTGCATAGCCACACAAAGAAGCACGGGTGGCATATAAACATAATTCTTCTCTCGACCAATCAGTATTACATAATGTGATCACATGATCAGGTTTTACCTGAACGTGTAGAGGGTCCCCATGTCCAGCATGGAGAGGAGCTCAGCTTTGGATTTGGGGAAGGAGAGACGGTACCTCAGGGTCTCAAAGGCTGGTACCACCAGAGCCTTCTTGGTGTGAGCCATGTCCAGCTGCAGGACGGACTTCCTGCGGGGAAAATATACCTCAACATTCTAATACATTGTGGAAACATTAGTAGTAGACATCATAAAATAAAGATGATTGTATTATTAACTGTGCTCACAAGGAATTACGTGTCATTTAATAAATATTATATGCCATGGAATGTATGTTACTGAATGGCGGCTCTTTGCAAAGTGTGAAAGTTTGAAAAAGATGCCAGAAACAAACATAATATATACAGTTCAAGAGTGAAAATGAAAACATGACAGTAACAGAATGAATGTGACCACTCAACAGGCAACTGCTAATTGCACTTATTCACAATGCCAAAGTGTGAACTAAGAGCATTGAATCATGTTACTGCATGCACAAACAGAAGTCCATGAAAAGATGAGTCAAAACAAGTGTGTCTTATGAAGTGACGCTCCTTATGGCCTTATGGCGCCTCTAACATCCATCCATTTTCCATAACCATGTACCCAGTACAGAGCTTTTGTGGGTATGGGTCTATCACAAGAACTATTGGACAGGACATTGTGGACAGGATTCCAGTATTATTATAACAAGTTTCCATAAAAATACATTTTCTCTCAGGATAAAACTCAGTGATGAATTTAATCCACAAATACCCTCTATGCATTGTGCTGCTCACTAAAATGTTTTTACATTCACCCGCTTCCTATCAGCATTGTGAAATGAACCATGATGTAATTGATTGCATATCACATCCGGCTCTCCTTTTTTAATGACATGGATCCATAGAGAGGAGAGAACAAAGCTTGGAGCCAAAGCGCAGGGTCAGCTGCCCATCCGGCGGCCCTGGAGCATTTTTCTAGGGGTTAAGGACCTTGCTCAAGAGCCCAAGAGGGATGTGGCTACTCTGACAAGCACAGGATTCATACTGGCGACCTTCTGATCACAGACACAGAGGATAGTGATGATACAATGATAATAAAAGTTATCAAAACAAAAGCACTATGTAGCATATAATTGATGGTTTAATCCTAGTCCTGCTGAAAGAAGGCTATGCTGAGCAGCAGGTTTCTTCTAGGTTCAAAATTTATAAAATAGCAGTACACAGGAACAAAGTAAAGCAGGAGACACTGGGAATGACCTAAAGCCAGTGAGGAAGAGGGCAGAAGCAACTTTTTAATGCCAGAGATGACCGTTAACTTATCCGACAGTTCGTCAGGAATCAGAGTTATTCACAATCCCAAAGTGTGAACTAAAAGCACTGAACAGTGCAGGTGTGAAGTGCACTGCTAGGACAGTTCATATCAGGCTCCTAGAAGCAGGACTGAAGACCCATAAAGCAAGGAAGAAGTCCTTCATTAATGAGAAACAGAGAAGAACCAGGCTGCAGTTTGCAAAAATATATATATTTTTCACAGACAGACACCCATAAATTGAGAAATGGGTGAAATGAAAAATCGTGCTGTGGTCTCAATTTTTTCCAGAGCTGTGTACAGTTTCAGCCCCAGTGTGTAACATTTACTGGCGTCTTGGGTGCCAGTACATGGTGTGTACTGAGTGTGGCTCACCTGAGGTAACTGTAGAGGCCATACATGGGCAGGAAGTCGACGTCGGCCAGGAACACATACGCGGTGCTGGCGTGCCTCAGTGCGACGTTGCGCAGTAGGTTGACGGGGTAGAACTGGCCCTCCTTGTAGACCACGTGGTAGCCCACATTCCTGCGGTTCTTCAGCAGCTCCGAGGATTGGGCGTAGCGCAGGAACTGCTGGGCCTCGGCGTCGGACATGTAGAGGGCCAGGCTGATGGGGCCCTCCCAGTGCTTGCAGATGGCCTCCAGCATCTGCAGCCTGGGTATCAAGATCATTATGTGCATCATTTTTGTCTATATTGACAAGACTTGGGAGACTCCAGAACATAAGAAATGGTTATTGCTGCCGTCTGAGGTCATACCATTTCCTTACGTTCCATCATCTCCTTCTCCTTGAGAACTCCCCTTTCTTGGAAACACTCATCTACCTGAGTAACTTGTAAAGCGGTGCTGGCATGCAGCACTGGCACAGTGAATCAATACTTTATTCATAAATCTCTTCTATTATTAACAAAACAGAGCTAATGCATCTGAAAGCTAATGGCCTGTTCACTTTGACATGCCTCTGATTTAAATCAGCTGCAATGGGTCATATTAAGATATCCATCTACACTTTTTTTTATATTTTTAATTTGGAATTTAGTATTTACAGGGCTCTCAAGTGTCACGCACTGACTGTGAGACACACAAATTTCAACCAGTTCTCACGCTCACATGCCACACCTTGTGTTTCTCATGCTGTGATGTAAGGCATAAAGCCAACCAAGTTGTCCCGTTATACAGAATTAATGGCCGATGCACAGGCATATGGAGTGGAGTTATCTGCCAAGTTCATAGCTGTCCCAATTGAGTTGGACAGAGTTAATATCCACCTACCAGCCAATCAGAAAATAGCATTTGTTGTAAGGGTAAATTTCTAAATAAGTGACGTGTTCCTCTGCAAGAACATTATTATATGGATGCACACACAGATGGAGTGCAGAAAAGGTGGGATTAAGTGTAACAACGAGATCCGATGAATGCAGTAGGCAGGGATCTGAAGTGTCACGCACTGACCATGAGACACACGTTTAGCCCCTAACAGATGTAATCTCACTCCAAACGTTTGATGAAACTTGAGAGCCTTGTATTTAAAATACAGATACATTTCGTTTCAGGCCAAACTTTGTTAAATTTATTATACAGTATACATGTATAATATTCACATTGATCTGTATTTAGCCAAAGCTTTTGTCCAAAGCAACATACAAGTGAGGCAAATAGCACATTGCAAACACACATGCTGTCAAGGAGTCAATTACGCATAAGTGCAGCTAGACTGAGCTTCCAATCAATGCCCAGTTACAAGTGTGAACATACTAAACAGATATACCAATGCAATGTCAAGGCAGCGGATAATACATTAGTCATCTACGTGAGCAGACACCCACACAAAAAATAAATATAAGGATGATGGACAAGACGAGATGATTTCCTGCCAAGGCTAATGCCTTAATGAACCATGCCCTTAGCGAAACTGCTTACTATCAGGCAATTAACCTTAATGCTCACAAAAGATAAGGTTATAATAAGGATATTTCAGTCCATTCCCATATTTCAATAATTGTAGTTGATGAATGCACTGATGTATTATTTAAAAATAATTACAAGCGCTAATCCCATTAGACAAGCGAAGTTCAACACAGCAATTAGAATGCAATTAACAGTAATATATTGTATAGAAAAGACAAATTTATATAAAACAGCGGGATACTTAAAAGCAAAGAATCTGGGACAATCTAATCACAGACTGGTTAAAAACAGTGATAATTATATGGTATTCATTTTCATATAAATCTAAACTAAAATCTAATCTAGAAAAAAGTAGATTATAGCATTTTCATATGATTAAACCCAATTTCTAATTAAATAATAATGTTATTTTTCATTTCTTTGAATATAATTCTAGCGTAATATTAATGCAACATCTCTAATGACCTTGAACTGCTATTTAGTTTGAATACAGATTGCTCCGATAATTATCCAGTAATAATGCTAATTTAAAAAAAAAAAAACACAAAAACGAACCCTTGTGATTAAGTTGAAAATTAGCCATTTTTTGCCATCCAGCCAATGAACTTCAGGCTTTCTTTTCTAGAATACAGAGTGATTTTGACAAGAGGTGTCTGACCTGTCCATGGAGAGCTGGGCGACGAGGGTGACATCAGAGCCGTCCTCGGTGGGGCTGTAGTCGTACTGCAGGAAGTACAGATGCATTCTGTGCACCGTGATCCGCTCCCGCCGGAAATCGTAGCACTGGTCGTCCTCATCCAGCTCTTCCAGCGCGGCCTGTAACTGGGTTCGCAAGTGGCCATCCATTTTCATTTCATATCTAAATCAGCTTTTTGAAATACAATTTTGGTATAAATTTCAGTTGCTGTCATACGTCCCCATCAATCAATTTAAATGAAAATAAAAGGTCCAAAATGTCTTATATGTCATATCAAGGTTCAAGTACAAGGACTGTGCCGCTGAGAAACATAGTTTTACCTTCAAAATATCCAGCCATATGAGCAGGTGAAATTTCATAACTGTAAGATCACTTTGCATATAGGGCCCGCTACACAAATGTACAAAGAGAGATAATATTTTCACTCAGCTGAAGAGCAAAAGGTGGCAGGGATTTAATCAGCTTCCTGAGCTCTCAGGAAGCGCAGGTACCTAGTGTTCCATCCCTGGAAAGTCACACTCTGCAGGTCCTTGCGGATGATTGACGACTGAGAGGCGGTGTGGTGGCGGGGCGCTCACCCGGACACTCTCGGGGCTGGGCTGGCTGGGGCAGCCGAAGAGCTCCCTGCGCAGCAGGTTTCCGTCGTACTCCAGGAAGGTCAGGTACAGGTTCCGGAAGAACTCCACGTGCTTGTTTTTCACACGCAGCTTCTTGGGCGAGTTCCAGTGGATCACCTGACACCCAGAGGGGAGTCATCTAAAGTTCTAGAACTAGACATTAATGGTCTTTTATCCATACTCATCAAAAAACCCCTTATACTGGTCATGGCGACCTGGAACCTTATCCCAGACAGCACAGGGCACAAGGCAGGGGGGCACACTGGATGGGATTCTAATACATTGCACATATATACTCACACACACAAACAACCATACACTATTGTATGTGCTATTCTGAAGCACCAGTTAGCCTAACTGAATGTCTTGGGATTGCGAGTTGCAACACATACAACAGGAGGATCGCATGCAAACTTCACACACATAGAGGAAGACGGGATTCAAACCCATAAACATGGAGGCAGGGCAGGGTGGCCAACTTTGGTCAGCTGGATGAAGTGAGATTTTCAATTTGAGACAAATCTGCACACACATGCACATGCATTTTCAGTTTCGTTGCATTGTCAATAGTCTGTAGGGTTTGCAAACTACCCAAATGCTTCTCATATAGCTAATTTTAGGTTTATATTGGAATAATATAGATTTGCTGTAAGATTACTTGTGCGAGCATGAGAGTCTGAAAGCGTGAGTGTCATGCCAGATATGTGATAGTTGGCAACCCTGGTGAGGAGGTGACAGTTTTACCCCTGGAGCTTATAGTACGGTTCTTCAAAACTGGCCCTTAATTCCAAATCCAGGCCATGTTTTCAGTTCTGCCAAGTAGTTAGTTTAATAATTACTGATTCTGACTGGCCACAGAAGCTTCACACCTGGCTGACAGGTAAAGGAAGGCTGGAAAATCAGCAAGTCTCAGACCTCGAGGACCATGATTTGAACAGCCCTGGCCTACAGGATTGATTTATTTGCCTTCTGTAATAGCATACATTATTAACTTCCTAAAATGTGAAGTACGTCATTTAATTATGCGATATCAGTAAAACCCAGCACTTTTTGACTGTGTGCCCGGTATTTTAAATGCTCAGCTGAGACCTCTACATCACTACTAAATCTCTCTAAGTACACGTGCACCTACCTTGAGGTCGGACACCTCGGTGTAGCACTGTTCTGAGCGCGTGTGGTCGGACAGCTGAACGTTCCAGAAACAGGGCAGCTGATGCACCAGGACCGGGTTTTGCTTGATAAATGCATTAAATATGTCCTGCACACAACCGCCACAGAATTCACATTACTGTATGAAATGTATTTACAGGTTTAATTACAGGCATAGATGCCTCTTACACAAGTTTACAATACTGGGTCCGTCTCTGAAACAACTGGAACCTGTAAACTGTCACTAATACAATTCTATAAACACCATTCTCTCAACCACGCAGATGTTTCATTTTTTAATTTCAATCGTTCTTAAAATTTAAAATAAATCATTTGTAACATTGAAAGTAATAATATAAAAAATGCAATACAAGCATCCAACATGATTTTCTATTACAGTATGTGCAGAAATAAATAATATAATCCAATATAGGCTGTTCACCCAATAGATTTTCAAATAGTTCATAGGATGGGAATGGACAGATCACAAACAGTTAGGATTTGAGCTGGATTATTGTTGAATTTTTGGTTAAATATTTTTGAATTTGTCTTGTAGTCATAAACATTTTTAACATTTTACCTTCCTGATTGACAAATCTATTTCGCTTCTATAAAACAAATTTGATTTTATGCCATTAGTGTAGCTAGCTGGGTAAAAGACTGTGTTATATTCCCAATTATGTGTTAGCTAATCAAATGAAATAGAAGCAAGTGAAGAGAAAAAACAGGACTATTTTCCAAGGAGACTCTTGAAAGCAACATTCAACATTACTTAAAAAGTGAGTAATACAGCACATGAACATTTAACAAATAATCATATATTTATAGTTCAGGTTACCTTGCTTCTTTCGTGTAGATGTACAGAAAAGCAGCTTGTCAGGTTTAAACAGAGCTGGGTTTTTTTCCTAATCCTATGAGGAATTTAAAGCTGATTTGCTAAGGAGAAGGAAGGTAACCCTATCATTGCAGGATGGCCACTTATATACATCGCTGACAACTTACTTTCAGTGCTTGCAAAACATTTTTAACAAACTTATACGATTTGGCTTGATTTCAGTTTGGAAAACTGAACCTGAAAAAAGATTTGATTTCAGTCTACTTCAGATTTACATTTACATTTGGCAAATTTTACATCTGGCCCCACAATCCCTGACTTATATTTTCAATCCTTCATAATTGTGATCATATATGGCATCATTGTAAAAGGATCTTAGGTCTTATAATAATAATAATAATAATCTTTTTTTTTTCTAATGCACTTTTCATTTAAATAAATCTGAAAGTGCTACAGAGTAAGACACATAAAAACAACAAAGGGAAAAAAAATAGCCTTAATACAAGACTAATCATTGGTTAAGGTAAATTTGTACACATAATATGAACAGATGGGTGAAACAGCGTTGTTAGCTGAATAGCTCATTATCGGAACGGTTTGATGTGCTGAACATTGACCCATGAGGAGCAACGCTGTGACTGACCTGGTCGGCCAGTGACGTTGAGAGCATGCTCATAAGCTCCCTCTCCGCGGTCAGCCGCCACATCTGCTCCCAGCCAATCCCACGCAGCCTCTCCAGCAGCAACAGAATGACCCCTGCGATGACCCCATAGACCACACTAAGACCCGTATCACACTCTCTCTTTAGATGACTGTCTGCCTGTTTTGTACACTGAGCACAACCACAATAGCCTGCCCCCACAGGAGGAGATTTCACAGGATTTAATACCGACCCGTGTTGAATCCACGTCCAAGGGCAGGCCAAGGCTTATGATTCTTCCAGAGGTTTCCCAGATACCAGTCACTCTGATTCTCCACCAGCCCAATTACCTGCTTGTCTGCAAGCAGAATATTTTCAGAGTGACTAGCCCAGTCTATACACAGACCCCAGTCTAAGATGTGTTGTAACAAGCAGTAGGTGCAGTGCCAATGCCATAAAATAACAGAAAATATGAGTATTATTTTAGGCTTATTATGATGGTGAAGGAATCTTCAGACCCAAACAGAGTACAAAGGTGATGCCAAAAGAAAATGCTATAGTTTTTAAGGGTGGCTTGTTTCATTTAATTTTGTTTGTACTCAGAAAGCTCACAGTCCAAGTGAAGCCTGGATTCTGAAGCACTATGGAATGAATCATCTGTTGCTCACTTGATAGCCCGGTATAGTGCAGATGACTAGTGATTTCATGCTCTTTGCTTGGGTATGCAGCACTCATACTGAACCTGTAAACTTCCTGAAGACAGCCCAAAGCTCAGCAATATCAGTGGCGAAGGTGATGTCTGTGTCCAGGACGATGACTTTGGTGAGGTCGGTAGGAAGTGCTTTGGTCAGGGTGAGCTTCATCAGACCGTATATCCCTGAGTAGTGCTTGTTGGGGATCCAGGACACCTCTGACTGCACAGAAAGAAAGTTTGGCATCAGAAGCCATTACGGAGTTCTTAACGGCGGCTGGTATAAAAAAAAACAACAACAATACCTACTTAAAGCAGTCATTATACTGCCTAACACATACCTTCATAATGCATTATAATGCATTCACAAAGTATTATAAACCCAGCTATAACTATGTATAAAAAGGCATAACACATTAGTCATGTGTATTATGCATTATGAATGTTCTATGAAGCTCTCATCTATAATGCACTATAAATACCTTCAAAATACAGCACAAAGCTTTCTTCTTATACCGACCATTATAATGCATTATGAAGTTTTTTATAGTGCATTATAGATGAGACCTTCATAAAGCTTTTGTAATGCATGAGAAACATGGCTATAAGGTGTTATGTCATTTTATAAATATTTATAGCCGTGTTTATAATATTTTATGAGTGTGTTACAATGAATTATAAGAACAGTTAATAGACTTGAAACTGATTTTATCAAGGATGTCTTGATGGTTCCAGAGTGTTTTAAAATAGAATAATAATTGGGAAAGACTTAATTACCTTCAGATCATCTGCGTCGTAGAAGCTGACCAGCACGGACGGCACCATCCAGGACGCAAAGAGGGAGCTGAGGATCTGGTGGGCTACCGCGTCCGTGATGAAGTGAAAGTGAAGGGGATTCCTCCTGAGAAAAGCAACAGAAGGAAGGAGACTCGACGCTTGCGTTTGTGCTCTCTCACACGCAGTTCGAAAGGATTCTGGAACTTAGTCATTAAACTGCACTGAAGTCAATTACTGACTCACAACAAGGCCTTGACCCCTCACCTGTGGAACAGTATGGATTTGACCAGGGTGACCACGTCTCGACTGGCATTGTGACCGGCGCACACGCATGCGACGTGGATTACCTGAGAAGGGAGAGAGAGCGGTGAAAATTCTGCCTCCCAACTCATTAAAAGGAGCACCTTTAAAGAGGCTCCATACATAGATCTAGTGCCATTTTAGCATGATAGTCCGCAAACATCCTTCTTCATAGGCGCTGTTTTCTTTATACTCCACAGATAATAGGAACCATAGATCTGAACAATACAGCTCATAATGAAAGAAATGGCTCAAAGGTAAGGGATTAGGAATCTATAATTGTGATATTACAAGACAAGACAATAATGAGACATGCTATTTTACATACGTTTAATTACAAATCTCGTAGACCGACTTTCAAGTAAACCAAAGAACTCTGCAGATATTACCATAAAGGCTGGGGCAGCATATATACCACAGTGGGGAAAGAAACATCCTCAGGTAACAGGTAACTTCCAGTAAGAACCACCAAATGAGACTATTGTGGAGATTCCGCTTAAACAGTGGAAAAATTCAGCCATCCTATCAAGAATAAACAGATCAGCAAGTGTGGTTAACAGAACATTCTAAATAATACTTAAAATATAATGGGAAAGGAAGGAGATTAAATCTCTTCACGAACAAGAACAGCAATAGCTGCAACCATCTTTGTTTCACTGGAGTCCCAGAGGGCACTGAGGCAGGGAATGTCAATACTTTTCTGGACAAAATAAACTTAAAGTGATACAAAAAGTTGTTCTTTCATTTGTACACCTCTTAGCTATCATTAAAGCCAGATTCTTCCAGTACATAGGACCTACACCGAACACGAACACAGAGCAGGCAGGCCTCAAATACTGGACAGTAATCGCCTATTGATTTTTTTCCCCGGACCTTTTGAGTGCTATTAAGATAAAAAATGCCCTATCATTGGCCATCAACACTCTCAGGATGAAAAGCAGGCACTGCACTTTAAATATATTTATGCACTGCTAAATATCTTACTGTTGTCCCTACGCAGCACTGCAGCTGAGTATCAGTAAAGTTATAAAAAGGGTGGATCTCTTTCTTTGATTCTTTCTTTTCTTGTCTTCCATTTTCCCTGTTTTTACATTATTCTTGATAAATGATGCAACAATGCATTACAACACACCCATGTAAAGCACTTTGGGGCATATCTGTTGTGAAAGGTGCTATCTATCTATCCATCCATCCATCCATCCTTCCAGCCATTTTCTGTAACTGCTTATCCTATTCAAGGTGGTGGGGGTTTGGCGCCTTCCCCAGAGGCTATGGGCGCAATGCAGGGAACAACCCAGGATGGGGTGCAAACCCCTCAGAGGGCACACTCACACAAAAGGTGCTATATAGAAACAAATTGAATAAAACTTAATTAATAAAAGAGTTGGCACCCCATCCTGGGTTATGTCCATAGCTCCCTGGATAGGCTCTGGGAAAATGGATGGATGGATGGATGATAACAAAAATTAGATTATATATGAAACTGATCAAGAAAGAATACTGATGAGGTATAATGACTATTATTTTATAATACAGTGGTGCCTGCGGTTCATGAACACTGTGGCTTATGAACAATTTGGTTCACGACCAAAAATTTTGTGAAAAAAAATGCATTGGTTCGTGTACAAAATTTGGTTGATGAACAGATTCCTCGACCAGATTCCTTTTTTTATACTAGTGTAGCACCGGCAGGGCGCATGTCCCAGCATACCCCGTGTGCAATTGTAAATGGAAGGACCACAACAGGCAACCAACGAGCACCGAACCCAAATACACAGATGGGAAATACAAGGTTGTCAGACACCGAACTACAAGATGCACACACGGTAGAAGATTTACATACGCTAAATACAGGCGAGGATCGTACCGGGTACACACAAGACACGGGCAGACACATGCGTGACAATAGGGAAATGCAACTATTAACATTAACAACAACAATACAAGGGTTAAGGACTGTTAATAAAGAGCGTGATTTCCCCGGCAAGCAGGTCTCCATGTCTCTCTGCTCCCGTGATGCCTTGGTCCGCCCATCACCACACTATGTTGTGTTTTACTTTAAAGTTTTTACTACAAAAACCAGAAAATTAATTAACAAAAATTATTATTTGGTAGGCTTGTGAACACATTAATCGAATTTCAATGCTTTCTTACGGGGAAAATTGCCTTGGTTTACGTACAAATTGGTTCACGATCACTTTCCTGGAAGGGATTGCGTTCGTGAACCGCAGGCACCACTCTATTAGGGCTATTTATATTATTTTTCTTGTCGTCTGTTTTTATGCACCTTGAAGTGAATCTCTGTACTAATGGTGGTGATAGTTTCACACAAACTATCTGAAAGAAGTAGCAAATATACAGGTAAGATATTGACAGTACAGCACCCTCATTAACTCAGAGCATTCTCCCTCTTTTTTCATTGTTCCCACTCACACCCACATCTTATCGTACACTCTTCTTCAGCATAATTCTTTTGTTCTCCCTGACCGAGGGCCTCCCCTGAAAGTATTCAGCCACTCGTCAATAAAATGTGGTCACCGCCAACCCAGAAACAAAGATGGTGTCAAGTCAAGGTACATATTCCTTATGTCAAAATATTTTGCTGTTTGACAGATTTTCAATAATCACTCATTCTTGTATACACAACCGGATGCAGCAACTCGGCCAATATGCAAAATGTAGCACTCGTGCTCTTTCATGAGGTAGGACGTAGATTCTTCCTTCACACCCCATGATTCTGCTATTATACTGTAGATCACTAACAGAATGATGTCTCTGATCTTTGACACGACTTGGGACAACGAGCAGATCCACCTGACAAGGGAACAAGAGAACAGAAGAGGGGCTTAATTTAAGTTTGGGATTTAAGAAGCCGGCAGAAAAAGACATACTTGAAGGGCAGCTACTTAAGGTTGAGCACAAGGGAAAAAGACAGGCGTCTTGTCTGCAAATTGAACAATAAGGTCTGGGAGTGTGGTCTCTCCAGAGGCAAAAATGAAGTGTGTTTCACACATCACCTGATTTTTTCCCCCTCATCCTGGAATCACCAGCCCCGTGCCCCCAACACCCCCCGCATCCTGGTCTGTGCAGCAGCAGAAGGGATTGGATCTTTCTCTGTGTCTGTGCACCTCAGATGGTTTCTCGTCCTTTGGATGGGCAACACTGCTGGTACCATGGACTGGGCATGGGCAATACTGTGG
>JAODKC010000021.1:19241657-19310518 GCA_026777985.1 Mormyrops attenuatus | reverse complement strand
CTTCCCCCCAACACCCCCCCCACACACACACACAACTTTGAAATTATATCATTGTGGGGACTCTCACTCATTCTTTTCTATGGGCATAACCCTAATCCCAACAATGACAACCTTAACCCCTACCCAGCCCAAACCTTAACCATAAGTAACCAAATAAAAGACAAGTCTTCTGGCATTTTTATTTTTTAATTGCATTAACAGGTCTTTATGTGCACCTCAAAAATTGACCCCACAACGTCAAAAAACAGGTTTTTATTACATTGTGCGGGACATTTAGTCACCCCAAAATGTAATATAAACCTAATCCACACACACACAAACAGATCCCCCATTACATTAAAACCACCTGCCTAATTTTGCGTAGGTCCTCCTTGTGCTGCCAAAACAGTTCTGACCCATCAAGGCATGGACTCCACAAGACCTCTGAAGGTGTCTTGTGGGCCCAAGACATTAGCAGCAGATGCTTTAAGTCCCGTAGGTCACAAGGTTTGGCCTCCATGGATTGGATGTGTCTGTCCAGCACAACCCACAGATCCTTGATCAGATTGAGTTGTAGGGCATTTGAAGGCCAAGCCAACACCTTGACCTCTTTTCCATGTTCCTCAAACCACTCCTGAACAATTACCATTGTGGAATACCGTTGCCATGAAGGGGAATATTTTGTCTGCAGCAATGTTTAGGTAGGTGGTACATGTCAATGTAACATCCACATGATTGCCAGGACACAAGGTTTCCCAGCAGAACATTTCCCAGAGCATCACGCTGCCTCCGCCAGCTTGCCTTCTTGACATAGTTCATCCTTGTACCATCTCTTCCCCAGGTAACTGATGCACACACACCTGGCCATCCACATGGTGTAACATTCAATGCGACTAATCATACCAGACCACCTTTTTCCATTGCTCCATGGTCCAGTTCTGATGCTCACATGCCCATTGTAGGTGCTTTTGGTGGTGGATGGGGGTCAGCATGGACTCTGGCCAGTCTGCAGCTAGGCAGCCCCAAATGCAGCAAGATGCAACGCACTGTGCCTTCTGACAGCTTTCTATCATCATTAACTTTTTCATTAACTTGTGCTGCAGTAGTTCTCCTGTGGGATCAGACCAGACGGGCTAGCCTTCACTCCCCATGGGCATCAATGAGCCTTGGGCATCCATGACCCCATCACCAGCTCACTGGTTGGTCTTCCTTGGACCACTTTTGGTAGGTACTGACCACTGCATACTGGGAACACCCCACAGGACCTGCAGTTTTGGAGATGCTCTGACCCAGTCATCTAACCATCACAATCTGGCCCTTGTCAAAGTCACTCAGATCCTTACACTTGCCCATTTTTCCTGTTCCAAATGTATCAACTTCAAGAACTGACTTTTCACTTTCCTAATATATAGTGGCACCCTTGACAGGTGCCATTGTAATGAGATAATCGATGTTATTCACTACGCTTGTCAGTGGTTTTAATGTTATGGCTGATCAGTGTGTATATCAAACCATAAAATACAAGACCATGGTGCAAATTACTTAGTGACAGCGGTAGAAACCCAGCATTACTGTAAGAACCAGGGGAAAATGTGAGGCAATACTCATACAATAAATATACAGTTAAGAATCTTGAATTATTTATATTCTTGACTCTTATCAAGGCTGTACAGCTTGGGTGTAAAGTACACGCCAGATTGCAGAAGGCGTTGGATAATCTCATCCATGTACTCTAGTCGCACCCCAGAGAATTCTGGGTCGAGGTCCATGAATGCATTTAGGTGATTGCGAGAGTTAAAACTTCTTTTAGCCAAGACTCTGCATGCTTGGAGATCGTTATCCGGTGGCTTATTTCAATAGGTCTGACAAGCTGCATTCCTGGCTGTGTTTAACCCCAAGTGCTTTCACAGCCTTGAGGAGACTGGTCATACAAGAATGGCTTATCGATCAAACATCTGCTTCTGAGAAACTCACTTTGGGGATCCTGCCTGTACCAGGAAGCATTTCAAGGGGGAACTGCCTTTCATTTATTAATGAGCCAGTTTAACAACTTGTTGACAGTGAATTATAGCGTTGTACTTCTTAAAAGTATGCCAACTTTTTTTTCCCACAATATGCGCACCGGAGCCAGTTTATTGCACACGCACGCTTGTTAATGCGAATCAGTGAATCAAGTGAGTGCGATTATGCAACAGACAGACATGGTCAAGAGATTTAGCTACTGTGTAGCAAAGCATTAGAACAGCTAACGTGCATGATCCATGTGACTGTAAACATGACGTAATCGTGGCAGTGCCAGAATCTCAGCAACAGCCACCCTCCAAGGATTTTCACAAACAACGGTGTCTACAGTTTATAGAGAACGGTGTGATGAACAAACACCATCCAGCCAGTGGTAGGACTGTGCCCAAAAAGATATTATTAACGAGAGAGGTCAGAGGAGAATGGCCAGAATCGTTAAAGCTAACAGGAAGGCCACAAGTGCAAAAATAATACCTCAGTACAACAGTCGTAAGTAGAAAAGCTTCTCCATGCAAAACATGTCGGACCCTAGTTGCAATAACCCTAATGTACACATGAAAATGGCTTTCATTTTTTCCGACATAATTTCCTGTATCTCGGGCTTATGTATTATTTTAATCCACTGTAATGCATCATTGCTTTTCCACTTCATTTGAATATGCTTACAGAGATAACCCTATATTAAATACTAAACTCAAGATTTAAAGTCATCCTCTTATTAACGTAACACTTCCTACTTCCCAGTCTTCAGCCAATGGCCATGTGGTCCTCACCTCACATTTCTCAACCATTGGCCGGCGCTCACAGTCAGTCCCGTTGACCCGCTCTTCTGCCGTATTCTCGCCGTCTTCTGTCCCCGTGTCTGCAGATGCCACCCACTGCTGGTTCCCATAGTTCCCCTCTTGCACATGTGCCATACCCTGGGACTGGCGGAGCTGTGCCCGCAGCTGCTGGTTCTCCTCCTCCACCTTTCGCATCCGTGACATGAGCACATCACGCTCCAAGTACCCGAGCTCTGATTGGTCAACAAGACAGGGGGAGAGCAGTAAGGACCGCCCACCTGTAAATGGATAAAAGGTGTCATGTACTTTTTCCTTGCATCTGGCTATATTTGCCTTTTCTTTTTTTTAATAGACAGCGCCATCTTTCCCTGCATTTTCAGCAGGTTTATCTGTTCTGGATATTTTGCATTTTTGTAATAAATTTCAGGTCACTGTAGACTTTCCTAACACATGTTTTAGTCCTCCAAAGCAAATAAAATGTGTATAAGAAATGTAGTAGGTATCACATAATATGCAGTTCAACTGCTGGTCAGAAAAGCATTCAAATGCAGGGAAAAGAAACGATTTATGTAATTGGATCAGACAGATACTTGTTCAGGTTTAGTATCATATTGTTTGCAAAAGCTGAGACAGCATTAATAAATCATGCATTTTCCCCCTTCCTGTTCTTCCCAGTCTCCATGTAAAATCAGTGGAACGAGAACACAGTACAGAAACCGCTTGGATAACGGTTCTTCCACTTGGCCCTGGCTTAGCACTAAAGGAGGGGCTGAAGACCATCGCAGTTCACCCGCAGCTTCAGTTGAATTCCACCAGCAGCCTCCTCCTCACAGGACATGCGACGGCCGCAGCTGCCGATGTGTTTCCACGCCATTACCCCCTTTACAGCAGAGCATCTGCTGAGCACTTTCTGACAGCGTGATGCTTCCACAAGGGTAAGTAGAACATGTGTCCACCGGTGACCACGAACCCTCATCACCGTGGCCTCCTGCTGCGGCTCATTTCACATGCTAAAGCATGGCAAACACTAACAGCAGCCATATAAACTTCTCGCACTTAGGAGGGGGGGAGCTCTGTGCTCCAGTGGCTAATTCCTGTAGTTGGCACCGGTCCGCACAGCCAGCTAAGCCGCCGTTGGCTGCGTACCGGCAAATTAGGTGACATGCCGTTGAAATGCGTGTCAGAGTTGCCAGGTACTGTCATGCTTTCTCAGGCACCGAAGCATCGCTTCACAGCCCCATTACATTACCGCCCGTTAGTCTGTAACGCGTGCTTGCATGTACCACAACATCTACACGCATATTATATGCGTTACAGAACAGCTACCTACAGCCTTTTAGGGCAGCATAATGCAGCGTAGTTCGATTCTCTTAAGATTAGGGAGCCATATTTCATTTTTCCTTTGAAGTAGGAAAAATCCGTATAATTCCATTTCAGAGGGCAGGCTTCAAATCAACCCTTATAAATCGGAAATAACAACCTCATTTCTTTGCTCGAGAGGTTTCAACAGTTGAATGTGGAATTTGTTGGTGTGTGCATAGGGAACAGCATGCCTTGACTCCTGTATGTGAAAAACATGACATATTTAAAATAATAATTGCATTTCTTCGAAAGGACCATTCATCAAATGCGACTCAAAACAGATGTCAGAATAATGTCATGGTTTTTGAAATGCCTAGTGGGACACCTGTCACCTATCCAGAGCTTTTTGTTTTGTTTTGGTTTGAAATTTTGTATCTTGCTTTTTGCACTGTCATGCCATTTGTTGTATATTATGAATGAGACAGCGTACGGGGTTCGTCACCTAATACACAGAAGGCTGCACATTATAAAGGCAGAAAACACAACTCTATTTGAACAAGGAATACACAAAAAAAAGTGAAACACCACACCTGTGATACTTACTCTCTAAGTTCCACACAATGAGATACAGCCATGTGAGAAGTACCATGAATGCCAAAGATGCAGCCAAAAGCTTTATCTTCCCCCGAAGAAAGCAGGGCATTGTGGGAAGGTGAAGTATTTGGGCTGGAATATTTTCAAGTGGGGCCTAGTCCCACATGAAGCGGCTGCAACATCATGCCATCTGCAACGTTGATGGGGAGAGAGAAGAGTGCGGGATTAGTGGTTTGTACACACTTAAGATGTAATTTAAAACTATAATTCTTTTCTGTGGAGTTAATGTAGTGCGATGGCTGACTCAGCTGCGGAGAAACAGAAGCAAGTCATTATGGACAAAGGATGCAGAGCGGCCTGAGTTGCAGGAGTATTTCAATGGCCAAGCGTTAGCTGAAAGCTGATTAGACCACTATTACACACGGTGACATACAGCTGGTTTCTGCTTGGTACTTAAACAGCCCCATATCATCATGTTCATGTGCTTACTACGGAGATGCTCTAAGCTGATAATTATATTGCATTTTATTTGATCCTATTTTACTTTCATCATTAGATGGCATTGAGAGTAATAAAATATACAAAGCTGCCTTAGAATTGGTATTATACATTAATGATTATAATAACAACAACAACATTCTGATAATGGTACCAAAAGATTCTGATAACGGTACTGATAAATACTATTTTATAAGCTCAAGAAAGTAGCGCGAATTCCACTTTTTTTTTCCTTCCCATTTATCCGTAAGAGGAAACTCTACTGGCCTAAGCTGTCCCCATCACAGACGTTCTCCGGGGTAAAAGCCGGCATTGAGTGATTTCCCGGCGGACTGTCAGACTGGCCAATCGGCTGAGGCTGCAAGACGGAGCTGTAAGCGGCTCCGTTAAAGGGCACCTTACTGTGGACACCTGGGGAGAGGGGTAACGCAGAGTTCAGCGCCCGGTGATGGCCTGCCCAGAAAAAGCTGATGGAAATAAATGTTTTCCCTGCTGCCCTTCGCCTCCTCTCATGCCGGCGTTGAAAAATAGGCAAAGACTTGGTCCTGACTTAGTTCATACTTAATTGCCACTGTAGGGTACATCGCATTCCTACTCCCTAAAGAGATGTTTGACACTTTAACCAAAGCCACCATTCCTCAGTTATTGTTTATCACACCCTATCTTCCAAAACATTGGAAGCTGTAAATAACTCAGACACCAATTATTCTACAGTTGTTATATAGAACTATATTCATCCAGATTTACATTTTGGCTTATAAGAAATCAAAATATCAATGGAAAAAGTATTACTTTAAGCCTTTACAAAACTTCCACCGCAAAGGTTTTTTAAAAATATCTTTTTATGTAGCTAGTTATTAAAATGTATTTATTACTCATTTATAATTACAAACATTGCGGATCTTAAGTACAGTATATGTTATTTTAAAAAGAATGTGTCTCCAGAGAACAAAAGGGTAATGAAAGTTGATTTCAAATCAAATTACTGTTAATTGGGATCTCAAATGAAAAGCCAACCGTTGCCTTGTTATATTGCATTACATTACGTAACATGGCAGACATTTGCAGCGCTGAGTTACTAAACATTTGGGGAAGTCCAGGCCAAGCAATTGCTTGTCTGCCATTAAAGATCAGTGTTTTGAACACTTGGAACTTATTAAAGCTGCCAACTGTTTGCCAACTTTACTGAAGGAAAAATGGGGTCCAAGAGCAGCACAATTAGATCTTGTCTATTTTGTTATAATTTGTCATTAGTTGACTGTACTCACTCATCTTTCCGAGTCCCAGCTTTAATGATCTGGATAAGAAGTCATTTTACATCTGCTTGACACTTTCACTCCGAGGCAAACCCCTCTGACAATATAATTTAAAATTGCTCCGCATGCATAATTATCTTAAAGGAGGATTACATTAAAATGGACCGTCTTATCAGACTTTATCACTACACCCTCTATTTAATAACAGCTTTATTCAGTTCCACGACGGGTATTTTCTGAAGGTAATCAACTTACTTGTTACATGTTTGGAGATTTTCTGTAATTAACTAAGGTAATGACCTTCCTGCCCATTTGACCTGCTGCCAGTATCAATCCCTGCCAAAATGAATGTGTGACTGCGTTGTCTTTGTAGGGAATTGTTTTCTGCGTTCTTATCGCTTCCGGGTGTGATTAAAACCAGCAGGTTCTGGTACATAAAAGAAAAACAATCCATGGAAATGGGACACATAAACTTAATAATTGGCTTTGATATAAGGTCAGTGCAATCTGAAGATGCCCAGGCTGAATGCAGTCCTGTATTAGGAGCCGTAAGTATGTTGATAGATTGGCAGCGTTAAAAAGCCCTGACCTATTCAGGTCCCTTTTTTCTTTGACTTCATAATAAATTAAGAAAATTACTGTGACTCAGCATAATAAAATAACATTTCTAACAACACAAAAGTGTAGGCGCCTGCACACCACTATCATTACACTGTTATTAACCATGGTTAATTACAGCATAATAATGTGGGATTATAAACAGACAAAAGGCATCTCTTTTGTTTTCTTTTATTTTGTAAGACGGGAAAGTTAAAAAAAATTATAAAACCAAAAACAGCACCCTCACATGTGCTCTAACACGACACTGTTCCCATAAAACTTTATGTAAATTCGCGCAATAAAAAACAACAGGGTCTATGAAATAATGTGGTTTGCGTAAAACCTCTGAAAACCTAACCAGACTATTAAAAATTACATTAACTGTGTCAAAAACGCTTGTAAGATCAAGCTTTTCTTCGAGTGTTAAAGTTTCTCTATTTACGTCCAATGCCCTAAGTCTCTCCAGTACGCTTCCCTAACACTTTCTTGACACTTGCTCATTCATCTTTACGGTAATGGAGTAGATCTTGTGAAAATCGCGCTTCCAAAACAAAATACGTGGGCTAATTTAGCTGAGTATCAAGTGGACCGACGCGTTCAGATGCGTCAAAACGTACTAATATCGGGGCTGAAACCGCGTGTAGGCTTAGACCACATACAAAAATACGTGGTGTAGCATGTGAGACCGTGCCCCAGACATCAAACTGGCAGCACTAGTGTAACATTGATATGTAGCAACGTGATTTCAGATTTTACAGCGTCATCACATCTAACATAAACATATTCAATATACTTTTTACGCTTCACTTGAACAAAGCTAATATAACTGTAACATAATAGAATACCTTTATTGTCATTGTATATTGCAAGTACAACCTCCAACAAGAAAGAGAATTTAGATTTAAATAATACTAGCAGAATTGTAGAGCTGACTGTCATACAAAATAGTTCAAATCATTTGTAGAACGTGAAAACGCTGCTGGTTTGATTAACACCCACCCCAGCTCTTAAAACCTAAAATAAATAACGTCATCAAAATGTCTATTAAAATAATTTTGCTTGGCATCTCTACACCTTTTTATGCTGGTGGCTTTAATAATCATTATTGCCAATTTATTTTCATGGAAAGTTTGTTGAACTGGTTAAATGACAGTATTTCTTTAATATCAAACGAAAACAGGTTTGAAATTAAATAGTGTATTAAAATCAAATTTAAAATCATTTCATAAAAGGCAGTTAATGTAATTCTGCATCCTATAATCTGTCAGTTAAATTACAGTTCTTAGTAATTCTCAGTTTAATTAAACTTTTACCTCAACCTTGTTAATATGTGTTTTTCCATAGCAAAATGTATGGCTTTCTGTCACGGTGAGCCATTGGCTGGTTTCATTTTGTAGATCTGTTACCTGTACTTTTCATGTTGTGTCGTTCTTGCTGTACTCGAGTAAAAAATATCCACCTCATATTAAACATCAGCCAAAATACATTGAATCATGAATCATCCTGAAGCCTCTCATAATTTTGAGCTGAGGAACCACCCAGGTCAGTTTTCTTGTATATACAAACACATCGGTAGGTTCATGCTCTTTACTGTTTGATTAGAATCACTAGTCATAGAATGTAGTGTCAGTTGGTCTTTTAAATTATTTATAAAAGAAACAGAAAAATGCATATGGCATAAACATTCAGCAGGTGAACAAAGAGGCAAAGAGTAAGAGGTAGTAAGACATTAAACATGATTTTCAGCTTGATACAATAAAATCCCCCTGCACCAAACCATTGTCATTTGTTCTACTGCTTAATGTGTTTTCCCCACAGCTAAGTCTGCACAAATTCTTATTACACTCATCATGAGTAATACAGACACTTAACAGCTCATCCAACTTCGAACTATCCAGGTTCCATCCCAAACATTCCATTTCATCTTCGCCCAAGGTTAATGTAATGAGTATTCAGTAAAACACTTACGGACGGATACGGAATTAAGTGAATTCCACACATACTTTTCAAGCATTGCAAAATAATTAGACATCAATCACTAAGACGAAGGACTGGAATCTAAAATCCCTACTATGTGGATAATAAAAACATTTGTAATTGGTAATTGTAATTTGCAAGATAACACCTAGGAGAGAGCGCAACAATCTCTGTAAGCTTTAGTTCCATAGCAGTTGCCAATTTTGAATACTTATTTTGAATATAGGCTTTCAATCCATACTCCCTGACTGGCATCTAGCATCTACCGTAACTGAACCCAGTTATAGATCCGTAGACAGAGCAGAGTAATTCCTCACTTCCGCTACTTACAGTACACTGGTCCTGTTTCCTTTCCTCTTATATGTGATGACTCTAAATGTGCCTGCTTCTGTTTACCTGTAAATGCAAAACCCCAATCATTTCTTCTTCAAGTGTTCTGCTGCAGCTCCCATAATTTTGCTCCCCTGAGTCTTTCTTCTACGAAGCCGCTCATCTTGTCCTAAACATGAGCTTCAAAGGGTTCAGGGAAAACACTCTGCCAATAATTCTGTCCCTACTGAAAGAACAGCTACCAACTCCCTTTGTGCAAACACAGGAGTCCAGTGCCCTCTTAACCCTTCCCTGACTTCCTGTTCCAGCCTTCCCTCTCTTTCTCTGAACTGTTTATTTAGTCTCCAAGCTGCAGATTAACGGGGAGGGGGGGACGGAGGGAAAGAGGGAGGGGGGCACTTTGCCAATAATTAACCATCCACGGCGTAAGAACAGAAGGAAAAACTTGGAGAGATTTGAAAGAGAAGCAGCGTCTTTTGTGCTGCGAGAGCAACTGAAATATGATTCTTCTCATTATGACATACTGATCTCCCCTAGAATTTAACAATGCAGAGACAAAAATGAAATGAAATTTTATTTCTGATAAGTGAACTGCTGCAAATTAAAAGCACGATTCTATAAACTAACACTGAGAACTAACGCTATACACCACTGTCAATGTCAAGGAATATACTGCTGATTTGATGCACTTTGATGCCAAAATCCCCACAAGTGCAATATCGCACCTGAAGCCAGCTTACTGTATCTGGCTTAAAACTACCACTGTACAGTACTTATCTACTGTTTCAAGATAACAATGAATCATGAAATTCATGAGTAGGACATTAAATAACTAGCTGCTGTACAATATTATGTAACTGTGACTGTAGCAAAGGTGAGAATATGACAGTAAACAAGGTCATTTTCACAAAAGATTCTCCACAGGAGGACCATCCCACACGGGACCTTCCTAGAGGTACTGTACAATACTTCTGTAGCAGCTAAAGGTGGCATGAAGTTTCTCTGCTCTGGCCAAGTGAGAGTGATTCTTTTTTGCTTTCTGTACTTTCCTGTCCTGGAAGGTGTAGGATAACCGCTCTTATGGCCAAATGTCACTAATTCAGTCCATAAATGGAGGTTGTCCAAAAATCACTGCAGCCGATAGAAGGAAGCTTTTTGCACACTGTACTGACATTCATGTTAGCACATGGACTGAACCACAGACAGACAGACAGTCCCGTTTCTTTTTGTCTTATATCAAATGATAATTAGATTTTCTTTTAATTGCAGCAATCTGAGTTTATGACTTTTATCCAGAGTTCATGTGTTCCCAAGCATTTTTCAAGCATACATTTGCTGCTTCAAACAGTCCTGCACTGGAACAAAATGTTTGCGTGGACCACTGTGATGTTTTCTCTTCAGTCTCTATTCAAAGTGAGTAACAATGCACCATATTGTGCATGCCGTGTAATTAGTACCGCTGCCGTTATGAAGGCACTGATCAATGAAATCAGCGGATCACAAATGATGCTGTCGTGCTGAAGTTGGTTTTCAACATTAACTTCAAACTAAAACAAAGTAATTTCATTCTGCTGACAGAAAAAATGAGTATGAGTCTAGAATAGTACTGTAAGTGTGTGTGTGGGGGGGGAGAGATAGAGAACTTGTAACATGACTTAGCTATTAATGTGTCAAAATGAGGATAAAACTGGGTAGCTTTATAAATATTCATTGTATTTACCACCGTTATTAATACTCATTTTGTATTTTATATTATTCATTGTCTCTTCATTGTGTACCTGTGCTGTTTGCTAACAGCTAATATTATATCTCTTCCTTTGATAATGACTGCAACAGTACCATTTGAACTGGGGGCGGGGGGACAGAGAGAGACAATGACAAGGAGACAGAGAAAAAAGAGAGGGTCACATTTAATATTTCTTCACATCTGTCTAGTGCAGGTCCCACATAAGCTCACCTTATAATGTCGACGCGCTCTGATCTGTATAACCGATCCAGAGGCATTTGTCTGTGAAAAAACACATTTGGACTTGCGGAGTTGCCAGCTATTCTAGTGGGAGGACAACAAGCGAGATGTTTCCTCCTGGGAATCTGGACTCCCCCTCAGAGCATACCTACACAGTAACAAACAAAGGGCTCTATTCTCCATTGCTATCGCCTTACGCTCTCTTTAACAAAGAGCCTTTGTGAACCAAAGGAATAAGCTTCAATTTTATGCATTGAAATTATTCAATATTTGAATTCAATATACTCACATAAAAAATCTAAGTAAAATAACCCTGAATGCAGTGCTTAAAAACTATTCATTATGCATATATCATATATGATGCATATAGTATACACTAATTTTATCTAGATCTGCCCCCCCCCCCTTTGGGTTTCCAGTGAAATGTAGGCTACTGGTCTCCAGTTCTGTGTGGAGTGCCCTTGTGTATGACTGTGCACATTTTCCAGGAAGGAGTGTTCATATTCACCATGGTTATAGCTATATGAATAGTACCTTTGTTGGCTATGAAGCTCAAATGTGCCCTATAGCTTATACACTTAAATCACCATGTAATTTTATAGCTCTGTAATATTATTCGGTCCAGCTCAGTTCACCTGATTGGTTTACACTGTTACATAGTCTGCTCATCTCAGCCATATATAATCTGACACAGCCATAAAACTAAATTACTAATGTACAATTAAGACATTCGTTCACATGCAGCCTCACCCAGGGACCATGAAGCAGTGGTGGCCTAGTGGTTAGGGAAGTGCTTGTGATAGGTTGTGGGTTTGAATCCCCAACAAGTAAGGCACAACTGAGGTACCCTGAGCAAGCCACTGCCCCCAAGCACTGCTCACTGGGTGCTAAATAATAGCTGCTCACTGCTATGTCATAATGGCCCATACAAGTTAAATGCAGAGGACACATTTTGTTATTGTGCTGTGGTGTGTCAACAATGACAGCTACTCATTTTCACTACAATTCAGCAGCACTGAAGCTGGATGGCACAGTGCGGAGGCTGCATAACACATGCAGGTATGGGGACTTGAAGCCCAGCTCTGCTTTGTGTGTGTGGAGTTTGCATGTTCACCCCATGTTCACCAGGTTTCCTCTAGCAGTCCAAAGTCATGCAGTCTTCCATAGACATGCCCATAACATACGGCTGTGTTCCCAGTGATGAACTGGTGAGTCATCTAGGGGGTTCCCCAGCCTCGCCGACATACCAGGTACCCTCAGGACAAGTGGGCAGAAGATGAACGGATGAGTATGGATGTACTGACATGCAAATAGTTGTAATTAGTAGTTGGGAACCATGTGTTCCTAATCATTTTTTTTTATTAGTTTTAATTCTTACAAGAAGAAATCAGACAGTCCACCTTCGGCGTAATTTTTAGTATAAAGGGAGTGGTCCTAGCTCATACAGCACATACCACATTCAGGGTCAGCCCAAATACTGAGGCCGGCAATTCTCTGCTGGTCACTGTTAGTCTTTGCATTTTCCTAAAATCAGAGAGATTTCCCACAACTTCTGATAGAACAATGTACCAACAGGCACTATCACAAACCCAGCTTACTCCCATGTAATTAATTTTACTCAGTGCATCCCTGTGAGTCAAAGATTGCAGCTGTGGTCGAATTTGAAATTGAGGATTTTTTATTTTTTTTTAAATCCAGAGATTTTTAAAGTACTTTTTTTTGTCCTTGAGATAACGTTTAATGTAAGTTGGAGGACCAATCCCAGCATCCTTTGCATTGAGTTTCCCCCCTTTAAAATGCGGTCAGAAAGATTGCATGTGGACACAAAGGACACCCAAAAACACCCAAAAACACCCAAACACCCAAAAACACCCAAAAGACTCACTGCCTATAAACGATGGGTTATAATTTGCTTTCTCTGTCAATCAAGACAGGAGATCACATCTCAGTCCCGTAACATGTCTGCCTTTATCAAACAGAATAAAAGCTTGGAATCTGATGCCGTTTCCATTCTGACAGCCGTGTGCAGAAACACACACATCTACGCCTTGAAACTAAAACAGTTCTCTGAGAAAACAAACTCTGTAATTGCTGAGCTTCTTCTGGGATTTACTCTTGCCTTCATTAACTGACCAGGCCGACACACAGGTACGTGCATCATAAAACAAATCCGCAAGTCATGACGTGCATACAGTAGCATTTCCGCAATGAATTTTTATAATTTCCTCTCCAGCCCCCAGGTGCTTTGGTGCAATTTCAAATGATGTATGGGAAGGCCAGCCTATTTTCGGTCTATATACAAAGTACAAGAAAATGGAATATAAAAATACCAGCCTTCAAGAAGTCATAAAAATGAGCATTTTATACCAGGTTGTGATTTTTGAAAAACTGGAGAAATAAGTTGATTAAATACAACTTCTGTATGTCCAAGGAATATGGAAAATGAAAGTCTGGGGCATTTGCAGAGGTTGCATAAGGAAGAATGAAAGATGGGAGACTAATTCATTAAGACATAAAGTTAGGTGTGGAAACAGCATGTCCACAATGCCTTTACAGTCCCATGATGGCTTCTTGGCACGTCATTACTGATTGAAACACACTGGCAGCAAACCCAGGGGTTTTAACTGAAGTTCTCTACAATATAAACCTAGAATTACAGTTTAGAAGGAACTATTTCCATTGAAGAAAGCCACCCGTCCATGAATCCATTGTTGAGTCATAGTTAATCCATCCCAAGAAGCATGAGGTCCATGCAGAGAGTAAATCAGCCACACGAAACATCTAACTGCATGCTCTCAGAATCAGGGAGGGCAGTTTCTGAAAAACAAATCTGTTCCAATAAAGAAGGATGCAGTACTGCAGAATAATGCTAGTCTGTCAGTAAGGCAAGAGTTTGATAGCAAAAGAAAATTCAATGCCGACAGTGTGAAATCAAAAGATATTACTCTGAAAATTACAGTGTTGATCACACTTGATGATCAGCCCTCCTCTATTATAAATATTATAAATATATAACGTATACACTTATAAAAATATAATGCCCTGGGACTTGTATGCCAGAGTTGGTGTCTTCTTACCAAAAAGAAATACTTAAATACAATATTTTTGGAATGTAATTCATTTATTTTTTAATTTATTTGGGTGAAGTGTCCCATTAAATTATTTAAGCAGAACTTCCCAAAAAATCAGTATCAGTGTCCATCCATTCATCCATCCATCCATTTTGAAAAACCACTTGTCCTATTCAGAGTCGTGGGGGGTCCAGAGCCTATCCTAGAGGACTAGGCGCCAACCCATCACAGGGCACTCACACACTCCGGTCACTCACACAGATATCAGTGTCAGTTTTCAAAATAGCTATCGTATCAGCTAAAAATCTCCTAATCAGAGCATCACTACTCCAGACACAGATGAAACTATGGGTGAGGTTCGAACCTACAACCATGGAGAAGAATACAATTACTGTAATAGTCACTGAGTTAACCTGTCTCTACATGCATTATTAGCAGAGGTGGACATTTCAGGCCCAGTAAGTAAATATCCAAACCAGGATTTTGTTTCAACCAACCAGTTGAGTACAAAGAGTCACAGTCACAGAGTACTCAATTGGTTGGTTGAAACAAAATCCTGGTTTGGATTTTTACTTTCTGGACCTGATATGTCCACCTCTGATTATTAGTAATATTTATGGATATGTATAACAATGTGTGGGGTTTGTCCACAAAAGCTTGAGCAAGATCTCAGGAATATCAAAAGCAATGATTTCTGAATGTATGAGAAATCACAAGCCTAGTGTCTTCTAGAAGAGTGACAGAAAAAGCTTTCTGTTTCTGAGTGTTTACATCAAAATTAAAGTGTCATGTGCCACAACATCTCCATGATGAAGCCTTAGAGCATTCCATTCCGGAATACCCAATAAAGCCGGGAAAATATGAAACTAGCATGGCTTATTCCAATTATTAATAAGATCTGTTTATTATGGCATCTTACAAAATAAAAAAGAATCGTCTTATCTCTTATTATCTGTGCTGTTAACCTGAATCTGAAAAACGAAAGGCTGGATGACTAACAGTCAGATTTTTGGGGTGTATCTGATCATCCATGGAAGATTGTGGATTTATAACTTGTTTCATTCAGCCTGTCTCCAGGTATTTCAAGGTTTATTTGTTGTAAATGTTTTGCTGGTTTTCCGTAGTTTTTTAGCTCATGAATAAAGATTTTTAAATGATGATTTTTAAAAATAAAGAGTTGTAGTGATTGTATTATCTTTTTCAAAGAAACGCGTTTTCCAGTCATATAAAATATGACGGTTATAGATTAAACAAACATTTGTCTGTATAGAGTCTATTGTCAACCGCAATCAGCACAGGACAGAATATATAAAGTTCCGAAGGTGCCTCATTACTGTTCCCAGTATGACTCAAGCAACTTCACAACTGGCTACTGCCAGTTTATCTTAATAATACCCACATGGTTAGTTTGTCTAGAAATCCTGCTTTCCAATGTGCAACGCATGTAGCTATAGTCCTTTTAACTGTCACAGTGAGTAAACATCAGGGCAGACCACAAATAGCTTGCACAAACATTAAGAGATTCCAGTATATCTCTGAAGGAACAGTGTGTTACACTCATGATCGCCCAGACTATAACCAGCAGATATTGCTCACCCTGTTGGAATTAGCTGTTTCTTGTACGACAGCATCAAACTTCTCATATGTATTTAAGAAAACCATAACCCCATAGCTGAGTGTGGAAGCCTACTTATTATGGTCTGGATCGATTTGCTGGCCATGCAATATCAGCTGGAAATGCCATTTTCCTAGTTTGTTATTCCCTATAAACCTTTTCTCCTGGTGAACAGCATTGAAAACATCTGAAATATGACCCTCATTTTTCCATTTAAGACAAAGTATCTGCAAAGAGGCATGTGCGATTCAGATTAAATCCTGCAAATGGCCATGATTTCTGCTTCCACATTCTGTTAGAGGTGTTTACGAAGCAGAGCAGCCAGCTGAATGAAGTGATATGGTCGGGGGTTAGGGGCAAAAATGAGGAATAGAATGAGGAAAATAAGCACAATTAGCTGTAATTAACCAGCCATGCAATGGCGCCTAGTATCTTAATTTGTTAACTTTGCATTTGAGCTTTAAAGCAGTTTCTCCTGTTTGAATACACTTTGACTGGGGCACTAATCTCCCCTCTCAAGCAATCGTTCCCATCTCAATGTCTTCAAGTTTCACTCCCACCATAAGATAATTGCATGACTCCAGCGGCTAAATAGGATCAAAACACAACAGCTCCATTATCCATTACGGAGTCCATTTAAGAAGATATATTCAGCAATCATTACCGTTTGAAGTAAATTATGAGACCTGCCTTCCAACAGCCAATGGCTATGATCTGGCAAGACCGAGCCTATAGGGTTTTATTGGTGCTTTGTATAATAGGAAACAGCCTTCGTCTGGACACCATTAAAGGTCCAGAAGCCAGAAAGGATGTGATAGAGTCTCAATGTTTTGGAAGTGATGGTCAGAGGACTATGTGAATAGATGCATCCTAGAAAATATAACCTAGGCCAATCAGGCCATTCAGAAGTTTGACAATTTGTAAATAAATAAAGAGATAAAAAGTAATAAAAAATAAAGCAGTTGTGATGCTCCGAAATTTTAAAGCATTACAGAAAACTTGTAGAATTTTCTGGAAGTGCAAACAGGAAGTTCATTTACCATTCATATCTTTATAACCCACTGAAGAGAGAGGGAAAAAGGATTTTTAAAAATAAATCTATGAATTTATCCAAATACATTTGAGATACAAAGCTACATTAAATTTGTTCTTTTGCCTGCTTTTGTCTTTAAACAAAATTTGAAAAAAGCGTCATTGATAATACTGATATAAATTAAATAAGGGTAAACCACTTATCCTCCTTGCCCTTAATATTATATGAAACCTGTATGAGTCATAGTCATTTTGGCATTCCGCTGGTGTGCTTTGAGAAATCAGGCCAATGCGCCGATTGACTGATTCTGTACCAGATAGCACAATAGTGCAGCACATGGACACACGACCTGATTGGCTGATGGCTCATGCACAAGGAGGGTCCTTGAAGGCTGCAGCCTTAAATTACTCCAGCTAAATATGCAGCTGCGTATTTGGGTGAGAACTCATAAGTAGCTATGGGTAAATGCATCAGCTAAGCGTTTCTGAAATACGAATGAGGAAGACACAAATAAAATTGCCACACCAGCGATGAAGACGCAATCCATGTTACCTCCACCGATTTTCCACTCAGCCCGCTCTTGGGTTTGAACTGCAACCTGGAAATTAACTTGCACTTTGAAATATTTACATTAAAAGGGCTTCGCTCCCACATTCTATTTTCGGCCCGCACCAAAAGTGCGGGTATGTAAGACATGCAGCGGCAGAGCAAAGTAAGAACACTACAGCTGAGCACTTGCAAAAATTTAGTTGACCCCTGCAAGGTGATAACCCTTGGGGTGATCTGCATTCCAACGTCTCATTAAGGAGCCACCTTTGTACTGAAGGGCTTCTAAGGTCAGTCGGAAAAATGTTGAAGGAAAACGATGTTGCATAACTAGGAACCTCGAATGATTGTTTGTATGCTGCGTCGAATATTGATAGAGTGCATGCAATGCAATTCAGAAAAAAAGTTAATGGAACTTCAAAGCTGCAAGCATTAGAGAAAACAAATACGCTCATAAAGAAAGCAATATTACTCTGCATGGTTATTGGCTTGCACTGATTCACAATCACGGTGGTAGCTAGAAAACAAATGCTGAGGATAATTTCTGTGAAGATATTTTGTTTAGGTTCTCATTTGTCCGGCTGATCTTGTTGAATTCACTTAGCTCAGCAAGGGAAAAAAAACATAACCGAATTCAAAAAGAGGTATTTTCTGTGACTTTGGTACCTCTGAACAAAAACACATCATATTACTGTTTGAATTAACTCTCCAAAGTTTGCTTCTGTATAGAAATTTCTAGCAATGCAAATAATGGAAACGCAAACATATGTTTATGACAGATCATTTGTCCTAAAGAGCTGCTCCCCGTGACCTCGGTGAAATATTCAAAGTGTCCAGCACTCGGTTTGTCACCCCAGCCTGAGTCAGCAACCCTTACAGCTTTTATCAGCATCATCCTGCCTGAGCTGTTTTAAAGCTGCTTTGTCAAGGCAAAAGGCAAAAGCAAGAAAAATAATAAAGTACTGGCTTTGTAGTTACATTTCAGTCCTGCAGAGGCTGCCCCGCTAAATGTTACACTGGTGGGGCATTTCTGAACCACTGAAGAGCAAACAGCTGGAAAAAAAGCAGCCGTCAAAGATTAAGCAATTATTTTCTCTGCAAGTATTCGCTAATATATTAAAGTGTAAACTGCTAAATGTTAAAATAATGATGCATATAGTGTCAGGAGATAGCTACCAGCTATGTTTCACTTCTATAATGCTCCAATTTATCAGCCAAGACACTGACTCGTGCCATACTTCAGGCTGATATTAGGCTGATATTGATCTGTTTTTAATGAAGCATTCAGAGAGCTATACAAGCAGGTTATCAGCATACATTTTTTTGTGATACAAGTCTAATGAATCTCTCATTATCTTAGTCAAAGTACAGCAGCTGTAATACTGAATACTAAAAGTACTTTGTTATTAAAATAGCGATCCCAATAAACTAACTTTACTCTGTTTACGGCTCTTAATACAATTTAAATTTCAAAGGGATCTCCCCTTATTCTAAAAATTTCCCTCAGATCTTAGCCTAAACAAAACAATTCATTTTTTAAACCATTAAAAAATTATTTAATAATATAAACCATCACTAAGCTTTCCTTTCAGGTTACTAAGCTGCACAGGATATCTGTTTCCTCTTATCTACCCTCCATTCCTAAAGCAGGAGAAATATATGCAATCGTTAATGAGTTCTGAGCCTCCTCTGCACATTCATAACTATACCTATATCTATAACTATATACTAGTTTTGGTGTTAGTTGAACCAATCTGACAGGGTAAGGCGTACGGCTAGCATATTATATGGAACTCTAAGCTAGTCTATGGCATGCAAGACATTTAGGATAAGAGCATCTGTTATCACCATTCGCCTCCTCACCTATGCAATCAATTCCCTTCATGTACTGGAATCCAATGCTTCCAATCCAATTTCGTAGCCGCTGGATCTCTGCCATGCAGATCGGAGGCACCAGAGCAAAATCCACAGTCGGTGACAACTGGAACAAAACAGAAGTACTGCTACAGTAGTAAGGTGGGGGGGGGGGGGGTTTCAGGCTGACATCTTTAAAAATACCGAAAGTAAAAACAGCCACCAGGTGGCGCGTGCTTGCTTGTCCTCCCAAGAGCCGACTCAGCAGATGAAAAATGGCATGTTACGCAGTCCAGAAAGACCCAGAATGAACATGGGAAATGCATTTAGGAGACTCTCTCTTCCGTCCCCAGAGACAGCCGTCTTCCAGGACTCTCAAACGAAAAGCAAAATGAGCAGTGCCTGTACATTAGACTGGCTGATAGGTACCTCACTGATTTCACCTCTGGCCCCACCCCCAAGACCACGCCCCTTCTGCAGGCTACCAATGGGGTGCACATGATGATCTGCCCTCCCCATAATCATGTTTGTTTACTGTGCAGAATCAGAGATCTTGTCCTAGCCTCACATTTGATTAGATGTTAATGTTAGTATTTTAATACTGTGGTAATGATGGCATAAATAATTGATTATATGATATTCCTAAGAGAGCTCATAAATAAGAATGAAGGCCATAGTTAAGCTGCAGTATAAGGGGTTATGTCATTTTGTTACTTAATCACTTGGGGAGCAGTCTGCCATTGTGGTTAAGGGCTTAGCCTCATAAGCTGAAGGTCGCTAGCTTGGGCCCCTGGAGAGATCTTACTTTAGTCTGATTAAGGAATTTACTTGATCTAAATTGCTCCACTATTTCTTCTTATTATTATGTACTTATATGACAGAGACTAATACAAACTCTTTTGGATAATAGACTCCTGGACAAGTCAACGTAGCCCCTGTCCATGAAAAAGGATTTTGAATCTTGAATGTAATGTGGTATCTGATATGTTTTTGCAATACCTCAATAAAGAATGACACAAAAATCACGACCAGATTCATGAAACATCGTTGGAGAATATCACAACATTTCCTATAACAAAGCTGGCCCCTGATCTTGGCCCCCAGCGGGGTCTCACTTGCCATGAGGGCCACTGACATTGACCATGGACGGACTGCTTTGTCGCTTCAAAACTGACTTGTCAAATGGGATGGGGTCGTGGGCCTCCATGCATGCCCCAGTGCTGTGGCTCCCTTAAGACATCTGGCTAGGGGTGAGATACTAGATGATAGACCAAGAGGTCCTGGGTTTGAATTCAGCTCCAGCTATAACTATGAAATAACTTACTTAGCTTTTAATTGAGGGGAAAAAAAGTCTAAACCTAGGGCGGCGTGGTGGCGCAGTGGTTAGCACTGCTACCTTATAGCAAGAAGGTCCCCGGTTCAGTCCCAGGTCCTTTCTGTGTGGAGTTTGCACACTCTCCCCGTGTTCGTGTGGGTTTACACCAGGGGATTTGGTTTCCTCCCACAATCCAAAAGTGTGAAGAATAGGTTGATTGGTGGGTCTACATTGACCCTGTTGTTGTGTGAGTATGTGCACCCTTGCAGTGTGTTGGCGACTGCCCAGGGTTGGTTCCTGCCTGTGCCCATTGTTCCCAGGATAGGCTCTAGTCGCCCCCATGACCCTGGTTGGGATTCAGCAGTTTCAAAAAATGGATGGAAATCTACACCTTACTTGAGCAAAACGTACAAATGCAGTATATAAGTATCATATAACAATATAAAACACTGCCCATCATCATTCAAGAAACATGGCAGAGAATATCAGAGAATTTCCTATAACATGTTTTCTCTTTGCACCCCCAGTCTCTTTCACATATTGGTTGGCCCCTTTATTTCTGCTATAAGAACATTAGCTTCCCGCCACGAAGACAGTTGCAAGAAAACATAACTTGGCCCCGTATTTTCCCAAGGAGGGTGTTCTTCGAATCCCTCAAGATTAATGCACGTTTCCCCAAAGCTGCGCTGCATCATTTCCTCTGTCAATCATTCCGTGAAGTCAGACGCCTCAAAACTGCGACCTGATACGTTGGCATAATGGAGCAGATGCAGGTGGAAAGAGGCAGATGGCAATTTATCATTTCCTGCAAAGTGATATAATTTTACTGGCTCCCAAAATGTAATTTCAATAAAACTAAAACAGATGCATTAAGATATGTGGAAAGTGAAGAGGCAGGATGTAACTCCATTCCCGGAAAAGGGATAATTGCATCACGGTGCCTTTTAGGATGCGGCATTCCTGCAATGCCAAGTGCAGTTTTTTATTGCATTACTTAGTTACTTAGCAGAGACTTCCATCCAAAATAACATGGCTTCTCATGTCTCACTTGCCTAAATATCCCCTCACCTTCCCATCTGACACAAGAGCAACCTGTGATAAATACCAGAAAGCATGTACCTTGGCACTTTGATGCTAAAGAAAGACATACTGGGGAGTCTTTAGATCATAACCATAACATCCAGCTAAAGATTTACTTCTAAATATGCAGCATATGTTTTATGATGTACACCCTGAAAATGAACACCATCCATCCATCCATTTTGATATCCAGGTCAAGGTGGCAGGGAGTCCTGAAGCCCATACAAGAATGAATCGTCAAAGGCACCTCTACATTAAAAAAAGCTGGAATATGCTGCTGTTACAGCGTTATTTTTCATTTCTGATTTCTGAAAAATGTTGCAAAAAATGTTGTTCTCTGAAAAGACTATGTATTTTCCTTATTGCAGTATTGACACCAACAAGGATGCCTGGGTCTTTTCTGTCAGTTGACGTGCTCAAACTCTAAATCACCTTTTTGTTATCATGGTACCGATATTAAAAACTAGAGTCCCTCCTTTCTGGATTCCAGTTCCGAGATGTCTGTAGTAAACATGAGACACGACCTAATCACACTGTGGCAGACTTACTATTGAAAGTACATTTCCTCATAAATGCACTGTAGTATAAACTGGCAAAGAGCGGTGTGTGTGGCTCACCGGGCTAAGCTGCTGTGCCTGCGACTGGAAGGTTGCTGGGTCTCGGCACAACAGTCACATGTCCGTAGGTACTTTAGTGAGGCCCTTAACCCCCAGCTCCCCTGGGGCTGCAAGGTAACTAACATTTGCCTGAGACCCCCCAAGTTTGGTCCCACCTGCATGGTTGTGTCTCATGGAGAGCAAGATGGGATAAAATGAGTTTCCCCGTGGGGATCAATAAACTATCTCTAATCTAAAGGATCAGTCATGGATAAATAAGTGATACGGATACATAATGTTCTTTCCCAATAATTTTCATTTGAGGAAAGCTACATGCCTCATGCATTTAAATATCTTTTTTCACTTTTAACAGAGCAAAAACAATGAGTCATTGCATGAACATAACATGGTAGAACCAAATAAAGACACACTGCCAATGTGTTCCCTCCACACAGAAGAACCTTTTCATCTGTGGTAATATTGACTGCCTGTCATGACGATCAATTACTGAAAAAAAAGACACACACTGCTAAATGTCATTCTCAGTATTATTCTTAACCCATAAAGAAAAAAATTACAAAAGAAAAAGTCTCATATTTCTTATATTGGTAAATTCATTAAAAATTTACTAAGTAAATAAAAAAGGATTAGATGAGAATGGGATCAAAAGATTTCACAAGGTTTGTGCATATATTTTTTGACAGCAAGTATTGATTAAACTAAGGTTCTTGTTCCCCATGCAGATCCCAATCATGGATGCAAACAATAGTTTCAGCAGAAATGGAGAACCTCTCACCGAAGTGTAAAACCTATTGGCCTCTTTTCTCAGGGGAAGACACCAGGACTGAGATAATGCCTGTTACTGACCTATTACTTTTAGAAAAAAGCTTACTTCATTACCTGAGACAGACTCTAGGCCCGCCCGTAACCCTGTGTTGGATAAGAGGCTGAAAGATGGATGGGTCTCCTTCACAGAGACAAGCATAAAAAAGTAGTTTTCCACTCTGTCACTACAGACACTTTTTGGCGTAGGAATAAAGTCAGTTACCCATTGTAAAAGATTTTTATACAGAAGTTATATGATGTTCCACTACTTTTCCAACCACCATTAAAACTGATTATTTCCCAAAATACTGAATGAATGATGTTGCCTAAAAAGAATGTTTAAAGGTAGAATGTTACGAAAAAAAATGGGCTAGATGCGTTCAAGATTCAAAACTGACCCATAGCCGAGCTAAGTTACAGTCAGTCCCAGTCAAACATGGTTAAAATGCAGTATCTAGTAAGGAAACAGTTTGTTCTCTGTCAATATACTTATTCTCGAAAGCAGAATTTTTTCATTCCCTCTAAGCAAACATCTGTGCTCCAACCTTAATATGTGTAATTAATGTAGCAGGAAATTCAGCAAACACTCACTTGGCTTGTTAGTGTGGAGACAATGTTTTTATATAACTCAATGCTTTGGAAGTCACATATTGTCTGAAAAAAACACATTTTATAGTGATGATATTTTTATGTTTAATAATCATAATATTTTAGGCCTCATGCAAGTTATTCCTAAAAATATATTGCTATTAGTTATATGTAGCATGGAAATTGTAACATAATTACAATACAAATGATAAAGTTTCCACAATACTGACAAATCATTCAGCCAGAACTGAAAGTATTTTATTACACTTAACAAAATATATGTTCCTAATTCTGTACTTTAATGTGTAAGTTATAAGCCAAGTAGTGTAGCTTAGTCATGCACCTGCGTGTACAACCATCCAGCCTGCATTTATTCATTCATCCATTTACTAGCAAATCCATTTATTAGCTGATAAAAGTCATGCCTGTCCATGCTTCTATCCCAGAAAGTTCAGGACTGTAAAGTACTGTTCACCGTGAATGCAATGCAGGCCACCCTGAGGCCACCCCTCGTGCAAACCCACAGGAACTAAAAAGAATGTCTTTCACTCACTAAATCACTCAATGAATCACTCACTCACTCAATGAATCACTCACTCACTCACTGAATCACTCACTCACTGAATCACTCACTCACTCACCCAGCTGGACCACGCAGAGCTGTGGCCGAATTCAAACCAGCAGCAACATCTCTTAACAGGCATTCTAAAAGCATCGCTGCAATTCCTTGATTATGTAAGACAAAATGTAAAACAAGGAGTCTCTATGTTCATCAGGAACAGATTACTCTGCCGGGTTTGAATAGCTGTAAGAAAGGTAAGGAATGCAAAAAAGATGTCCTTCAAAGCATCCATCCATCCATCCATCCATCCACCATCTCATCACTTACCCCAGTCAGGGTAGTGAGGGTGGGTGCTGATCAATGAGCTACGCTGCCACCCACCTTCAACCATCCATTATAATTATTTCACCCATACATTGATTGATGCCTGCATTTACTTTAACATATCATTTTACTTGTAATTTTTCCATGAAATATGCAAATAATAGACTTTCATTAAATCTACAATGTCTTTATAAACAACACCTATAATTTGCAGCAGTAACTTCATGGACTATGATTGCCTGCATAATGATTTACGATGCATCACTTTCTTTGCAGGACCTATGGTGGAGAGATATCTACAGATCAAATGCTTATAACCGTTTGCTTATGCTGTCCATCCATCCATCCTCTAAACAATCTCAGTCAGGGTCCTGGATGAAAAACTGTGATTGATTCCAAATAGCATTTACATTTTGGATCGCAAAATACATGAAGCGATGGAGAACTTCAATTAAAAATTAAAATGATTCATGCTACCTGATTGGCGATCGAAATAACATTGAAATACAGTATAATTAATATGACACAGAACATGGCTAAAAATGGAGCAGCTCTATACCATAAAGCTCTCTTGGATGCTGAGGTGAACATCTTGCATTCACTACCCCATGAATCAGTCTAAATCTGTCACAAAAATGTGCGTAACAGTCATGCACAGTTATAAAGACTGGAGTCATATGCAATATGCTGCCATCCATTTTGCTGGAACATTCTACATCAATCTTTCAGAAACACTGTTGGGGTTACCTTTGGGGACATTGGTGTCTCAGCCACATTTCAGACACAATATCATGAAAAATGTGTGTCGTGAGTTACAAATCTTTGAGACATATTGCATGAATACAAGGCACACAGAGGGAGTATTAAATGTTTTTAGGGACAGAAGGCCATATTTCAGCATAGCAAGACCGAATGGACACACGTATGACTAACGCCAGAATTTAGAAACACTGCTTCCTCTCTATCAAGGCACTGGTATACTTTTGTTAGTGTACCATGTGTAAAGGTTCAATAATAAATTTTACATTTATGCTGTGATTTTTAATTCTTCCATTTCTATCAAAGCAACTTAAAAGTGCAAAAGGTATACATACATACGTACATACGTACATCTATACATTGTCAAACATTAAAATTTCTAAACCTGCATCTAAAATGCAAGTACAATGCGACCGACCATTAGTCACCTTTAATTTTTTTTTGCAGTAAAATCTTTTTTTTCTAGTTAAGCTGCATCAGACCCTCCATTCCAACAAAATGTTTATCTTTTGCCTAGGTCTCATGGTTATGCTTTGATGCTGAATGGTGGAAGCGTGTCATTGTCTTAGCCTGCTGCTGGGGTATGTCTGATTGCTTGGGCATCCTGTGATATTGAATTTATTAATTTTGAAAATGAGAAGGTCTGACTTCTGTAAGCTGTGGAGAACTTTAGCTTCAAATCTGGACAAAATGACAAAGATTTTTCTACCAGTAAGTTTTAAAACAAATATACCGATTTGAGTTTTATAAAGATAAAACGATCATAAACAAACCTACGTTCTCATCCCAATTTCCAGACAGCCTTTGAGAGTTGTGAGTCTTGTAAAGGTAAAGTGCTGATTAACGCCCAGCTAACAAGGTTCTGTTTCCTTTAATCAAACCTTAACACGTACACTAATGACCCACCCGAGACTTTTTCCTGAAGCAACACCTCACTAGCTCTCAAATTAGGCATTTCGGGTTCATTAGAGAATCCTTCGCTCGCTCTGAGCTTTGATGAATCACAGCAAAAGACCACTGTTGCTCTGCCGTCACCACGGAGGTTGTACGTTTCTTCCGATCTGCCTCTCCTCGCAGATGATGCTTTTGTTGTTCGTCTTCTCCAATGAGTTCCTCACAATTGGGTTAAGAAAAAAAACGAAATGAGCCTGACTAACCGAACCGCATCAGACCTGCATGATCAAAGCGGTGAGGAGGAGGTAAGGGCGTCAGGAAAATCAACAGCTCAGGAAAATAAATCAGCCGGGGTGGTGCCCTACTAATGATCACAAGGAGTCCTGCAGGAGCAGCGCTGTACAGCAGCAGTTACTCTGTCATCATCAGGGAAACAAAGTAATGTGGGGGGGGGTGCAATGCCTGATTGCAAGGAAATCTGTGCCTATTCTCCTTGAGTCCCATGCCACCGAAAGTATAGTGCAACTCTGGAGCAGCGTCTATAACAAATTATTTTAAGCACTGTGTAAAACGAGCCTCGAGGGTGCTCCGTGTGTACTAATAATTAAGGCTTGCAGTGCTGGTGGTCTGCAGAACTAATGTGTCCCCAGTGTCTTGGTCCCCTTTATAATGGATCAGTGCCTTTACGTGGGGAAGCAGATAATCTCTCATTTTAGTAAACGTCCCACATTAATTTGGGATATCACATCCGGCCAAGGAACTGTAAAGCTATTCTAAAACATTATCTGTATAAAATGGCATGGCTGTGTTCGATGTTAGCTTCATTTGTTAGCATTTTCTCTTTTTTGTATTGATTTTAGGTAGCTAGTATGAATGGCTACAACTGGGGTAAGAGAATAAAGAAAGAGGAGAACAGCCTCATTTCCTAATATTGATTTAGATGAACCATCCCTTTTCTTTTGGCTCAAAGAATTCCTTTCCATGGAAACACATATCATGTATAATGACCTCCAATCAAAGGTTTGTTCTTTATGTTACCGTGTCCATCCACATGGTCATCCGCACTTAAGTATATGCATCAAGTCAAGTATAGCGCTAAAGAAAAATGGCAGCATTATGCAAATCCAAAAAACAAGATGAAATACCACTGTCCGTGTTGCCGTGACAACTAATGGTTCTCAATAATGTACCATGCGCTGACAAAGATGGAGAAATACGTTTAAAACTGACCACTCAAGGGCACGAACTTCACTTTATGAGGTGACAGTAAGACTTCGGCATCACCAAGCAGAACAGCTCAGCATTTATGGAGTGCACCTATTTTCTCAGACATCAGCAAGGTGCCAAAATATTTAAGGAAAAAGATATACGTCCATGATGTACGTTATCCAGCAGCAGCGTTTCTGCTGTACTGTGGTTAGGTAGACGTTATTGATATTAAAGAAAAATGTACCTGTATTGTCGACGACAACGCAACTAAAGTGCAAACTACACACCGCTGTTATTTAGCCAATGAAGGGTAGCTAAAAGTTGACTGAAACTGAAAGTCATAATGTGGGCAGCGCCGTAATAGTAGGGGCGAGTGGAATTCTTACAGTGTTCATTTTTATTTAAAAAATAACCAATTACATCAGTACCAAGGACAACAAATACACACCACCCATCCACTCTCAGACAAGATCACTGGATGACCTATTCAAAGTAATGAATAAAGAAAATCAACTATGTAAGACAAATTTTCATAGAAAGAATGAAGTTATACAGTGATCATTCCTGTAAGGATGACAAAGGCACGCTAGCCATGATAGGGCCAATACATGGCTTCACTGGAAACGGATGAGCAGGCCCATAGATTAATGCCTCCCTGCTGAATTACACAATTTAACACTTCCCCGGTCGCATAGTAAACAGAAACTATAATTATGTACTCAGAAAGCAGCATTCTTCCCCTTGTGAACTGCAGAATGAGCAATAATCTAGAAAACAGAAATTAAGTATCTTACGGCAACATAACTTCTTGGTTGTATCAAGCATCATTACTGTTAAAAACAAAGAACATGCTATAATATTAAGGCAGGTCTGGTTTAAACGTAAATATATTAATATACAGCTTTGGAAAAAATGAAGAGACCACAGCACAATTAATGAAGGGCTTCTTCCTTGCTTTATGGGACTTCAGTCCTGCTTCTAGGAGCCTGTTATAAACTTGTCCTAGCAGTGCATTTCATACCACTTACTGTTCCCCATTCTTTTTGATGACACCAAATCATGAGAAACTGTCGGATAAGTTGACAGTCATCTCTGGCATTAGAAAATTGCTTCTACTCTCTACCTGGCTGGTTTCTGGTCATTCCCAGTCTCTCCTGCTTCACCTTGTTCTTGTGTACTGCTGTCTTACAAACTTTGAGCCTGGAAGCAACCTGCTGCTCAGTGTAGCCTTCTGCCAGTAGAACCAGGATTAAACCAGGATTTAAAATAATATAGAGTGGACTCTTAATTTTTTTTTAGAGCTGTATGTTTATTTGAGAGGTTTTCATTACATCAGCCTAATCATTAAACTATCAACCCGAAGAAAAACGGTAAGGCTCCCTGACCTAAATGGTGCATGGTAGCGACATGATAATCTTGTTAAGTACAGTTCAAGGGTTACGGCGACTCCTAATTATTCTCATGTGACACTCGGAACAGTCACAAGTTCTTTTGAATAAGGCTAACTAAATGTAGAGACTACCTTCTTGAAGCCCTGTTTCCTTGATGTGATTATTGATTAGCCAAAGAAAAACCCTTTGGGGCCAGTCTGACATTCAGTAAACAAAGACCTCAAACTTTCGAGATTATCTGTTTATTTTGATAGCTATATATAGGTTAGTGCCGTTTCCTACTTTTGCTGTCAGGCTTAACAAAACACGTTATTGCCAATTAGAAAAAAAGTAACAATAAAAATAACATTCATAGTACTTGCAAGTTAAGCTTTTTAATCATTTTAAACATTTTGCCCTCACACTTTCATAAACCAATTTTCATATAATGCAATTACTGTAACAACAGGTTCTGGGCCAGCAGCATAAAAACAGTTTGCCTTATTGAGTGTTTGAGCACATAATGAATGTGTCCATTGTAAGCTATAAATAGTTGAAAGTTGAAGTGGCTGTGCACGTGATCTCCACGTTTGCCTGTGCTGTTCTTTAAACGAGACTGTTGGAAATAAGCAAAGCCTCTGATTAATGCCGTATTCAACTTTATTCGCCGACATTGTGCAAAATTTCGGGCGTTTGAATCCCATCTCTCTATAATGTCCTTATTAATGGGATATGAGTTATGGGTTGCAAGAGCCTTTCGCTCTTCCCCTTGAAAGCATGCAATCAGCTACCTGATTACTAGCAATACTGATGAGCACCTAAAACCCACAGCACTCAGACCGCTCTGTTATTTGATTTTCAAAGTGACTCGGGGCCAAAATGTCACTTAATCGTCCTGTTCGGTCAGCTCTAATCATTGAAAGTCACTGAAGTTTGAAGTGAAAAAAGTGACTGTCGCACAATAGGTCTCCAATGGGCTGTAGAACTGGTGACTTGAACCTCACACTTCCAGGGTTAGGAAGCTTGCTGAGCACAGGAGGGGGTTCAGGTGGGGTGCAAGTTTCTTGGGCGGGGGGGGCTAGGATAGCCTATGCATTCATCCACCCCTGGTTCTGAGTGTGTGACTGAGTTTGTACCCTGCAATCAGATGCACAGCGTCATAGTCAGAGGCCCCTGGGCTACAAGGGCTGTCGACTAGGGGGAGATGGGGAGTCCCTGATGTTAAGATTTTGGGGGGGATCGGTTGCCCTGTCTAGATTGTATTCCAGTCTTGTTAGGAAAACACAGGACAAATCGTGTCCAGTATTGTTTCAAAAGAAGATGTAGCATTTTATTCTTCAATGTGAGGCAATCCCATCGGACACAGGGCGGATTGCAGCTCTACATTTACAAATTTATTAGACATGGTTGATTGAGGCCCCTTTTTGGGGAGGCCCCTGGGCTTCTGCCTACCGGGGCGCTGCCATCCCTTGCCTTTGCTCTGGGTTTCCTGGGATTGGCACAGACTCACTGCAACCCAGCAACGGATAACCAGTTCTGGGAAAAAGGAAGACATACAAAGTAAAGCTGGACTGCAGAATTAGTGGAATAAGAAAATGGTACAAAACTCACATTTTTTTAACCAATGAGCATTCAGGAAAAAGGTACTAGATAAGAAAATTGCACTAGATAAGTAGAACTAGACTAAAGGCAATGTTTGGTTCCTCTGCTGCTGAAATTCAACCGGCTCCACTTGCTAGGACTTGCTGGGCCGGAGTGGGACAGAGTTTCAGCCCAGCAATGTCGCGGGATGCTGGCAGTAAAATTTGTTAAGTTGGATGGGGGCAGCGTTTTCCATCACCAGTTCACAACCAGGGCAGTCCACTGGGAATTCTCTCCATTAGCCACTCCGGCATTGGCCGAGTATGACTCCTCTGGGCCAGTTACCCATAATCCCCTCTCAGCCATGCAACATAAACCAGCTGGGAAAAAAACAAGGTCCCAAAGGACGTGTGGCAGAATAGCGAGGTGGGAAGAGGCTGCCTGGGGTCATGGTCGTGTCCTTGGCAGGCAAGGAGAACAGGTGGTCACACGAAACCTCAAAAGGATGCTTTAAAACATGCCGCAAACATAAACAACCAACTGCGAGAGAGTAATTACTGTGTAAGTCTTTTTATATCCTCCTCTCCCACTGTAAAATTATCCCCAAGTACTTTACAACAACTGGCATTAAGGGACACAGCAGTAGCAGCATCATTACCATTGGGTCACACTCTGAATAAAAAGTGCCTCCGAAGTAACAGCTAATAAATAGGGATTCTCATTACTTATATTTATACAAATAAAGCCATTTTTTCACCATAAGTTCTTTTTGCTGGTAGCACCAGTCAAGATGCTCTGCAGGAATTACTGTAAACTTCAAACATATGATGATCCTTGTCTGGGATGGAAATGTCATCATTTGTCCTTTATCCTGGTGGGGGTCCCAGGGGACCCTGAAGCCTACCCCAGGCAGCACAGGGCACAAGGCTGGGGAACACCCTGGATGGGATGCCAGTCCATCACAGGGCACAAGGCTGGGGAACACCCTGGATGGGATGCCAGTCCATTAACGGGCACCTATACACACTCACAACCATAACTATAGGAAAGTTACAGACACCCCTTAACTACTGGTGCACCGATGTTACAATTTTGCCTGATATGATAACCAATACATTTTTGTCTAATATTACCGATAACCAGTACAGATAACTAGCTAACCTCTGAGCTCCACAAATCTGTAATGAAACTGACATTGGTGAGGTTACTTCTTAAAATCATATGAATGTGTGTAGTAGCCGCATCATATACTGCAGGCAGTGAGACATCAGTGAAGCAGCAGTGAATGAGCTGACGAAATCCCTCGTCCTCCACTACGGAAAATGGCTGATCGTCTATGGCCTCCGTTATTTTAATAGTTATGTCTTTTGCTCTGGCGACGCAAACTTTTAATATGAACTAAAGCCCAAATATCGGCCTGCAATATCAGCCAAGACCAACACGACAGACCAGTGCCGATGTCTTGATTTTTAACAAACATTAGCTGATATCTCGTGCATCTCTACCTTTATGCCAACTTTGTGTCTTTGGGTAAAAAATTAAGTACCCAGAAGAAACCCACCTGACACATGGGGAACGCGCCACACACACAGCAGAGCAGAGGTGGCATATGGGCCAATAAACGCTGCAGATGAGAGGCACCCGTGCAGCCTACTGAGCCACAATGATACCCCACATGCTATACAGTGTATACTATACACATACGTCAAATACTTTTAAAAGAACTTGCATCCAAAATAGCACACACTACACCTAAAATAACTAATGTGTATATGCAGCTGTATTCAGTTTCTGGCTTTTCCATCAGAAATTGATAAAGCAAAATAAAAATTGAATTTCTTCAGCTTTTGTATAATATTAATGTAAAGACGCATTGCAGAATCATTCCCCCCCCCCCCCTTTTATGGACAATTTTTACGATATTAACAATGATATTCTATGGAGAAGTAAAGCGTAAAAGTCTGCTATTATGAAACTGAATAGCTGCAAACATAATACATTAATCTGTGTGTGTTATGCACGGTTACTCAACAATGTCCCCATTTCAGCTCAACATGCAGAAGAATGATAATTATAGCTTCACAAAACGTCCATCCATGAGTTCTTAAAGTAATTCATTTGATTCTGAGATCACTTCAAGAAAAGCCCTTGTACAAACCAAGAAAGGTGAAAAGCCCGTATCAAAGCAGTGAGGATCATTCTCAGGCACACTGTACAGGTCCTTCTGAGGTTTTCCAGTCTAGCTTTTACTAAGTCTTGCACTGTTAAATAAGCAGTCTGAAATCGGGCAGTGAAAAATAATTACAGTATAGCTTTGGATTTCGTTACATATGAATTATACAGGTTAGTGATTACAGACAAGAAGTCTACGAGTCATTCCTCAGAGAATCCAGTGTTGCATTTTGAACTTTTTTTTTTTACGCATTAAAATTTTATAGCTTAAAGACTTTTAAAAAATATTGAAAAATTAAAGTGTCAAGGTACACAAAAGCTCCCAGTAATTAATGTTCTGCCAAGGAACTAATGTTCTGCCAATCAAGAATGTATTGCGAATGCTATTCCATGGCTGAAGCACAGAGAATCTAATTTAAGCTACATCCATTGTCTGTGGAGTCAAAACAAAGTTAAGCTAAAATATTCAACTTTGCATTTGAACTCCTAGGCTGCCCCTGACCTTTGTTTCATAATAACCTGTTTTCATCCACATCTAAAGGTTCTCACAGCAGAGGAGGGAAACTTGTGGCTTATAGATGGAAAGGTCAAAGGAATTCACACACACGCAGTCGAGGTCAACCCATCCACCACGCAGCTGATGAAGCACCTTACATATGCTACCTCCCCAGGCTTACTGACAGCCATATGTGTCCTTCAAATAAAGTGACTCTCCCTCGACCACAGTATGAATGGAACCAATAACTATTTAGTCATAAATCCACATCCTTGACCATTTTATGGCCTGCCACCCAATTAGGGTTAAGTAGCTTAAGCACTGGTGTTGAAATGGCACTGTGGACTCAAAGGTAGCTTGGGTGGAAATCGGTGTTTTCATTAAGTGTTTACCATTCGGGCAAGGTAGGGGTACAGTCTTCCCTCGAGTACACCGCAAGTTACAGAGAGAAGCACACATCGTGCCTAACTGTCCTGAGTATCAATTTCATGCTTCTGAAGGATGTGCTTGATGTATCAGTGAACACTCGACATGGTACTCCACTCACAAGAAGGATAACCAAAGCGTTGGTCCTGTTCAGACTCATTTGAGCTGAGGATATTTGATATAAAGAACGCTCAAAAACCTACTCGAATACCATCAGTATTCTAAAAAAAAAATCAGATTAACGACTCAAGTTGAACCAGGGATCATATGTAGAGCATATTCCTCCAAACGTCGAAATGACATCACAAGAATCTGGACAAAGAGTCTCAAATCACCTATATTACAGATGTTATACCAAAATAACTTTAGAAGCTAAATGACAATACTTACCGTAAACCCCTTAAACATGACGCTAATAAAAATATTTACTTCTAAGCTACAGGAAGGAGTAGTCTAATTAGGCATAATAAATGTGCACAGAGATATTAAAGAACTGCTTTTCAGAATCAGGGAGCAGCAGATTTGTTAAGGCACATTTTCGCAAATGGTTTGTGGCACAAAGACTTGACAGAAACAGGCAGCATGCACCACCTGTGCAAGCTTCACTTACATCCCCCAGAGGGGTTTATACCAACTTGCAATAATGTGCAACTCTTTAAACTGTCATTCTAGCCCACCCCCCACTCCCAGCCCCCAAACAACATGTCCACAAACGCACTGTAACATCCAGGTGATCAAATGTGGGCGTTAAAAATGTTAAGCAATAACAATTTAAAAGGATACAGGCTAAACTAGTTCAGCCAAAACAAACATGGCGTTATCTGCTCTATAACAAGCTAAAGATTATTTATGACTATACACACTGAATACAATGTTAAGTACCATTCACCACAATACTTATGTGCTGCTAACAAGCACAACCCTAACCACAGTGCTGCTGACATCCACTTTATAGTCTGACTAACCAACTGTAACTGTGTCTAATCGGCACAGGATAGAGAAGGACTGTACCATATTCGACACAGGGGTGAGGAATACACAGAACATAAAACAGAAATACGTGAAAAAAAAAAACAAAAGGCTTGGGCAGATGAATGAAAAACAGAGGCTGTCCGCCAGCATTTCTGTAAATTGTGAATTAAATTTATGCATAATCACCACGAAAAATTACATGCTGGTGGGAGTAATTTTGCCCATCTTTTACATATCCTTTAAGGAACTGGCACTTGTTCCATAAGATGACGCATCTGGGCATTAGTGCTGCTTTTTGAGGCTAGTAATGAAGCTTTGGGAGCCTTTGGCATCACAGCGAATGTCACGTTGCCTTTGCAAATACTCTAATTCAGTGATTCCCAATCTGGTTCTCGGGGACCCACAGACAGGCCACGTCTTTGCAAAAATGTGGATTGTCTGGCAGGGGGCTTGGAGGGGGCAAAAACATGGACCGAATGTGGGTCCCTGAGGACCGGATTGGACAACACCAATCTTATCTAAAGGCTTTGTGTTTACATGCAGTGCTGTGCATCTTTGAATCTTCCAAGCTTTCACTAGGCCCAGCTTTAACATCTTAACACAGCATGAGGCTTCTGTATTAAAGTTCCCAGGCAGAGTATTAGCTTTAACTGTGCTGGCATCTCCACACCCAATTAAAATTCACTCATAGAGCAGGGAAACAATAATCAGCATTTATATTGTTGATAAACTGTTGCTGTGCATGACTGTTTTTCGTTTTCATCTTTTGTATATTCACATAAATTTACATACCACTCGGAAAATAATTCTTTACAAAAACATTATCCAACAGTCTTAATTATAGAAATAAGACTTATTAAACTAACACACCTCATGAAGTAACAACAATTGACTGAGTCACTGTGCTTCTTTTCATACTCCCTGCTGTGTTTTTTGTCTGGTTGTAGCTACACTAATGAAAGCCTATTACCGTGGTGATGTCTCATATGAGTGTTTTAAAACTTCAAAGGTCAATATGAAAGCCCTGCATTGGGACTTCAAAGGTCAATATGATTAGTGTAATGCTAAGGAACAGTGCATCACTAAATTAAGCCTCACACTGGACAGTTCCTCTCTTCAGCATGCTATTCTGGTCAACAGGGGGCAGAAGACCGGCCAGGGCTATAAAGAGAGGGCCCATCTGAAGATGGAATGAAGACCCACAGATGATGTCTCACACACACTCACACACACAACACACACACAGGTTTGTAGTCATATCTCTGTGGGAACTCTCCATTCATTTCAAACTCTAATCCAAACATTACAACCTTAACCCCTACCCGGCCCTAACCTTAACCATAAGTAACCAAACGAAATACAAGACTTTTTGTATTTTTAGTTTTTTGACTGGAGACACAGATGAAACCTGTAAGAATTGAGCCCACAATGTCAAAACAACAGGTTTTTATTATATTATGTGGGACATTTAGCTCCCACAATGTAATATAAACCTACTCCACACACACACACACACACACACACACATACACAGACACACACATACAAGCAAAGCTGAACATCTACAGAGTAGCTATCAGAGTAAACATCAGAGCAAACATTAACAAACAGCTGCTTTATATTCTTTTGGTGACTGTAGAAATATTACCTGTATAATGTTCACCTTCCCCTTCTAAATTGAGGGCATAGAAATAGCTTGAAATTAAGGCTTGACCAATATATGGGTTGGCCGGGAAAATTGGGCAATATTACAGCTCTATGGATTTATCAGCATTTGTGGAACACCCACCGACACAGCACCGATGTCGTCTCGTCAAACATTTATGACGAGAAGAGGAACTCACACTGAAGAAAATGCTGAGATGCTGTGCCAATTTTAGCCTGGGCTTAATAGTATATTTGGCTGAAGAGTTGTTAGTGATTGACTGGGAATGGAAATACTGCATTATTTATTACTCAGATAGTAGTTTTGGAATTATATTAACCTCAATTAGTGTATTAATAATAAATGCTGACATGGCACACTGTTGATGGGTAATTAATAATCAGCGTCCTTTACAAATGGCATGACAATGGAAGAATGCCTACAAGATCAATCATTCCTGAGATCATCCCACCCGACGCTAATGGAGATACACTGTATTCCAGGTTCTCCTTTTCAGTTCCTCATGAACCTTACAGTCTTTTTTGTGTAGTTGCTCAGCAGTGGTTCTCTCGCAGAGATAAATCCCCGCAGCAGGCTCATCAATTACAACCGAAAACATGGAGGGGAGATCACTTCTCCATCCGCCCCCGCAGAGTAGCAGTACAACCGCAATTGCATTTACAAACCCTTTAACTGTCAAATTAGTACAGTTTTCAGCCAGTTGGGTGTTGTAATTGATTGCCATTTCCTTGGGAGAACCACAAATAATTCATCCATATCAATAGCTTTTTTAAGTCACATCACTGAAAATACCCCAGTAATTAAAAGTCTAGCATATATAACATCATTTTGTAGGCTATAATGAAAACTTGACTGATATCATTGAGATGAATAATTATTGTGAGCTAGAAAAAAAAGAAATTCTGCTTTTGTTAAACCATCACACGCGGAACATTCTTTTTCATTTTTGCCGTCTCCTGGGGTGAGGATATTTAAATTGCATAATTGTGATAATAAATGATAAGAGCACAAAATAAACTCAAAGTATAAGTGAAATTAAATTTAGCAGCTAAGAAAAAAGTAGAAGCAAATATCACTGGAGCCACCATTAGTTGGTTTAGGGCAGGGAAGATACTAAAATGAATGATTCACAACTGTAAAAGTGTGAAGGTTTTATAAAAATGATGTTTGCCTTCTTATTACTCTGCTCCTACCTTGTTAGTAGGGAGTTCAGAGAGAAAATAAAATGCACCTGGGAAAGGCTTGAATTACTTTGAGAGCGTTTGTTGTTGTTTTTTTATAACTTTCAGTGTACTGTATAACTATTTCTTTGGAAAATGGAAAATCCTCTGGTTTTAGTTTAAATCGTTCAGTATATACATATACACATGCACGTATACACACACACACACACACACACACACACACAGATGAGACAAAACATTATGATCACCCCCAAATGACGTGAATAACATTGAGTTAAGAATCTTGTACAAATGGGAGACTATGGGGAACAGAACTGGAATTGAATTCGAATTTCAGGGAGATTTTAATTCCAACTCCAGTTCTATTTCCTGATTTGGACTGGAATTGATGAATGCATTCCAGAATGGCCCAAACCCTGATGTCAAGGTTTGGAATATAACATTCTCATAGTCAAGGTGTTGAATGCTGAAGATATAAGCAGGAGGAAACACCTTACTGACGACTGGGTCAGGGCATCTCCGAAACGGCAAGGCTTGTAGGGTGCTTATGGTCAACCATGGTGAGTACCCACTGAGAGTAGGTCAAGGAGGGAAAACCACAATCTGCCGGCAGCGTGAAATTTATTTCCACATTTTTACAAGCATGTTTGTCACAAAACACTTTATATTGATTGACGGTTATTTCCCTATGGTGATAAAAAAAAAACATTAAAAAGAATCACAGCTAGCTCACAGCATCCAATGTCCAATGTAGTAAAATAACCTCACAAGTTAATCATACTCACAATATATTGGTCACCAATCTGTTACATTTAGAAATATGTTGAAAATCCATTATTAAATTTTATGAATTGCATTTTCCAGACCGAATAAAAAGTCAGAGAAAGATATTTTGATAGTGACAAGCTGGAGTCTCATTTATATAATAACAATAAGGGGCAACACGTTACCATTAACAAATCAAACATGTCCACTGAAAATGTACAATTTGTAAGTGCTCTAGGGTAGTTAAAATTATATTCACACTGTAAAAGAAATAAGTCAGGCAGGAAAGCAAATGAAGACTTTAATGAAATAGAACATTTGATATTCATTTTGAAGTCATTTCAGGTAGTTAAAAATGTTCCCTCAAAGTTTGACTACACGGGGGCACTTTAAAGGAGGGGGGAGGGGGATTGGAATGATTCCAAAGGGCCCTGAATGAAATTGAATAAAATTTAGAATATAATTGGATTGGTCTGGGTTGGGGGGGCCAATATGATATGCTTTCATATTTTGCTCCAAAACTTTCCATTCGGTCAGTGAGCCGGATCTAAGCACCTGCTTCCAGCCTGCGGAAGATTGTCAGGCAGAAAATCCAACAAGTCAAGTGGGATAGGTCAGTGCAGTGTCTGGCAGGATCTTGTGATAAAATCCATTTGATCAAACTACTTGTTATGTGTTAGAAGACTGAGCCTTTTTCATTGACTAGCAGAGTATGCATTGGTGTCAGGACTGATTTGACAGGGTGCCTTTTTGGCCTTCTAAAGTGAGTATATCCTTTCTCAGCCAAGTCATCTTTAGGATGCAATCCTGCCACTATGGAGTACCACCCCAGAGTAACTACAATGGGCAAAACCATCAAAAAACACACTCCGAAACTAGCATGGTGCCCCAAGCTGAGGAATGAAAATGAAAACAGGAAACAAATGATATTTTACCAAGAACAGAAAATGAACTCAAAATCATACTCATTTTTAACTGTTCCATGAGCGGATGTTAATTTGAAATCTCTATAACCAGTTAATAGCATTATATTTTTGTTCTATGTAGCTGACAACTTAATAAGAATGTGAATTAGCCCATTATGTTTTGCTTCCAAACACCCAAATGTCTTTAGATGACGTTGGGTCTGCTAATGCTTACAACAAACTCAAATTATGGAGTGCCAACATCCTAACCCACACTCACAATGGACGCTATGAGTATTCAGTAATGCTGTTTGGTCTGGCTGATGCTCCATCTGAATTTCAAACTTACCCTCGAAGGGCCCAAGATGGACCCTAAAAAGGTAAAAACCATCCAACACTGGCCCAGCCACACCTCAGTCAAGGAGCTCCCATATCTTGGGGGTTTTGTATATTCTATTCCCTTCTAGCCCTCATGATCACATTCCTTATAGAGCGGATAAAGTGGTTCTCACAGGCTTAAGGAGCTGAAATAGCAGTTCAATCCACCCCAATTCTTAAGAATTCTGACATTTCTCAGCCTATCTTACTAGAAGATCATCCCTTGGAAATCAGCATTTGGGCAGTTCTGTCACAGCAAATAGGCACCCCCCCCCCCATACTGCATCAGTGCTTTATATTCTAGCTGTCTTTCTCTAGCAAAGAGAAGACATGACACCAGAAACCAAATCTATTCCTTAAGAACCTGCAGTATTTAAAGTGCTAAAAGGTTCCCTCCTCGCTAGACTTGTGCAAGCCTATTCCTTCCATGGCTCACATTTCTCTTCTCCACGACCTGCACTGGTTTTCCATGAAATTCTTCCCAAAATTTTTCTCCTCACCTGTAAGGCTCTTAATAATATCACTGACCCCACGTCTGTTTGATCTTCTCCCACCCTATCAGCCCCTAGTGCTAGGCCTTCCTCTTCTGGGTTCCTCACTGTTCCTCTTTCCAGACTCCACAGTTTCTCTAAGGTTGCCCCCCATCTTTGGAACTACCTTCCCTCTGCTACCCATAACTCGGCCCTCTCTCCCAGTCTTCCAATCCCGTCTTAAAACCTTCTCATTCCCCCAGGTGTCTAGCTCCCTCTACTTTACTTTCTATACTTTGATCCCTCCATGCCCTCCCTGCTCATCTTGCTTCAACCATCTACTTCTTAAGGGAAAGTATGACTGATCAAGGCACCCTGCCAGCCACTGGCCAGGTCTCTTCACCCATTTCCCATGAAATCCTGGCCATGTGCCTGGGGCCACGGTTTCAAATTTCTCCTTGAGATACGAACCCAATCGAATAGCCAGGACATCTTTAGCATGTTTCTGACAAGCAGTGAGTCTGGATAGACTACTGATCCCAGGCTGAGTATGCCTAGAACTCCTCTCCTTATTCTGCTGGAAGTAGAGCTCCTGTTCAATGTATTCTATATTATCAACCCTGTACCAAATACCAAAATCCCATAGCATTTTGGACCTGAATTCTACCACCAGCAACTTGGACAACTGACTCCCAGACCTAAATGTCACCTCATAACCCCTCTGACTCTAATGATACATTCTGTGAATGAAGTAGAACTTATTTCTGGGGTTGGACATTGCATGAGAGAACACAAAACCAAAACAACCAAAACACCGGCAGCTAGTGGCTATATAAACAGACAGTTATTAGAGTTTGCAGCTCACCATTTGGTTCTCCATCCAGGATCAAGCCTCTTTCCCTGTTTATTCTTAGCTTCCCTGGTTGGTGGAACTTGGCCAGTATGGTTTATGTTACTGATTTATCTGTTTTTCTTTTGACTATCCTTGTTTAGCCGATGTGGTGAGTTTTACAGCATTGGTTATTTAAGTGAACTTGGTTACCTTGACCCAATGACATGACATGGCAGCATACTGTCATTATGTACCATATTTGCACATGGATCTGCACCCCACGTGACATGCAGAATAATGGCTTCCTTTAAACAAGTGCAGCTGGATACTGAGAACCTGGTCTAGTCAAATTCAACACAGTCAAAGCATCATCTGCATGAACTGAGGTTGTGCCACTAGCCAGATGTTTCCAACTTGGAATACAGTACAACTGGCACAGTATACAGCACAGTAAAAATACTGCATGGCAGTGACAGCTACTGTCACCTCCAGAACACACACAAAAACAAGACCAGGTACCTACAGCTATCATCAATTAACAAACCCTTTTTTATTACAGTACAACGGATAGAGCTTTTCTAGCAAGATTTAGTAAAACTGACCAAATCATGTGCATCCTGAGAGAAAGGAAATAAAAAATAGGAAAATAAAAATGCCATAGATAGAATGGACAGCTTAACCACAGAGAGCTATAACAGCATCATTATTTTGACTGAAATCTGCATCCAGGTAGCAAAATAAACTGTTCATGTGTTAAATGATAAAGAGAATGATAAATTGATAAATGCTTAGCTGATGCTAAAAAAATATCCCCAGTTTAAACTATGGAGACCAAAGCTTCTTTTCAGTGACACATGCAAAGTAAAACATTAAGTCTCCAGTATACGAGAAGCTGATGTTACCCCGTCCAGTTTTTCCATCCATCCATCCATTTTCTGAAACCGCTTAATCCCAACTGGGGGCGGGGGGTGCCCGGAGCCTATCCCGGGAACAATGGGCGCAGGCGGGAACCAACCCTGGGAAGTCCCCATCCAGCTTTTCAAAACTAAGATTTAATTTCCATTAATCTTTTATCGGTGGACTTTGGTGTTTTTAGAAACACAGTGATCACCACAAACCAGAATCAATTAGCTGTCTTTTGCAAGAAAATGCTGGAATGGCCCTTATTCCAAACCCAGTTAGTAATCTATTTATATGTAACATAACTGTCCCCAAGTCTGGGCCGGTATTTCTTATGGTATTTCAAGGACATTTTCAAAAAACATTAAAAACAGCATTTGCAGCTGAGGATTAAAACAGCATACGAAATACTGCCTGCTCCAGTAGCACACTCTCATAAGTATCAGAAAATGTGTTTTCAATTAATTTAGTGTTGATGGATGTGTATCAAACACTGTGTACAGTAAACAGACTTGCACGCGCCCACCACCTACTGCCCTCACCATTTCAGAGTCGCCATTTGTAGTTAAATTAGCTGTAAAATTAACATGGAGATTTCAAAGAACTTCCATAAAGAAGAAATGCACTGGCCAGAGAAACGAAAAACACAAACATTAGACAAATAAAGTGTGAAACAAAATATCCATAACAGAGTCATCCAGGAGAGCCCGCAAGACAGAAATGCACTGGGTCCATGTAGCACTGTGGTCTTATTATTGTTATTTCGAACATTAACATCTGAAAATAGCCTGAAAATATCATTTTTATGATGCATTTTAGAACCTAAAAAGCTCATTATGACATTTCTCATTAAAAAATAGTACATTTCGGTTGGGACTATGGTAAACAACTTAATTCACATTTTGCCTCCCAGTAACTGCAGTGCAAATTATATAATTGCGTTAGCATCATATATCAAGAAGTAGCAGTAATTACTGAGGTTTTTAAAGGTAATTCACGGAAGGTGACAAGTCAATGAGTAAGTAGCACAGGGCCACACACATACAATACTAAAATGGTACAATTCCACCAAGGCACATTCAAATAGCAAAAAGAAGATTTGTTCTATGATCTGTTGAATGCGATCAAGATGTTCTTTCCATGACAGTTTGACTGCTTTGCATCCCCAGCAGTCCTATCAGCGCTTGTACACTATTAGGTGCCAAAGGGAATTTTGCCCTGTGAGTCACAAATTGAGAAAATTCTGAGGACAGAATAGAAGAAAGACCGAAAGTGAAGAGAATGCTTGCTTGTGGAACAAGGCCAACCCACCGCGTAGGGAGCAACTTCCTAACGTTTCAGTTTCTTTTTCACCCTATAGTCTGTGGCATTTTAACTTCCTAACTGTGAAAAATACAATAAAGTTAGTGCTTATACCAGGGGTTTTCCATTTGTGAAACACTGATAGCACTCTTCTTCTGTTAGATAGTACCCAAGAGGACTGCGCAATAATGGGAAAAGTTCAAATATCATGGTGTAATTTTTTTAAAATGATAAATATTACAATCTTAATAAAGCAAAGATAGAACTGAAAATGTACCCAAAATAAACTACAGCCAAACAAAACTAGTTATCTACCAGCAGAGTTCATCAAATAAGTTGGTGTTGTTGTCACGGGTTGTGCCAACAAATGATGTGTTTTTGCTCAATAGTGTGTCTATGGAATCCAAAATATTTCCATACAGCGCAAGGTTAATGGATTTTAGCAAATATTTCTTATTCCCTTTTCTCCTCCTGATTACTTTTTGGTAAACTTCTTACAAACACACCACACCATCTGAGTGAGTCTGACAGAAAGGACAAAAATGATCGTGATTGCCTTACAAGTGCTTACAGATAATTTTTTGATGCACTATGTGACTCTATTCTTTGTTTTACTGATGCACTCTGCGACTCTATTCTTGGTTTTAACCTCATTTCGATAAATTTATTTATGTACCAGTTTTAAAATATAAAGCACTTTATCACTCTGTGCCTGTGAAAAATGCTTTATAAATGAATTTTCCTTACTTACTCGTGCAAAAGGAGTGGCAGTAAACTTCACACTGATTTTTTTCTTAACGTATGCCAGATAATTGTTAAAAAAATCATGTAACAATCATTAAAATTACAAAGTTTGCCAAGTTTTGTTTCCTATGACAGAATATGTTTTAGCAAAACTTACTGATGATCTCCATTTGGAGAATGTTATCATGAGGACACCCCCAAACTCTAACCCCCTGCTCGGTGAATTAGCAAATAGCAATGCTAACTGCATTGCATTACATCGCTTTTGAAAGAAAAAAAAGAAGACACATATACTGCAATATAATGTCTGGACGAGATGAAAAATGATATATGGCCCCAGCCTAATCTCATTCTATCACAGTCCTTGCAATATGACAATTGCCTGTACATAACTTGCGATGATATTAATAACGCACATCGCCCAGCCCTAGTACTTATGTTATCCTGTTTTGTAGAAAGGTTACCATTACCATATGGAAACATCAGAAGCCCAGGACTTGCTTCTGCCAGTTAAACTAAATCAGATCACCGGGAATAAATAACTGTGTTTTTTTCACAACTAGGAGCTATATACGGCACACACATCAAATAACCAAACTACTGTATATGCTCCCAGCAGTTAAAATTAATCTGGCTGGTCTAACAGTTTTTACATTTTACATACTCAAATTCAATCTCCAAAAGCAGGTGAAGTTGCATGAAATAACATCATTCTGCCATTTTGTGTGCCACCTCCACCCCGACACCTGGAAAAAAGGCTCAATTACACTCATGGGAAGATCTAAAGAATGGGACATCACAGAAGTGCCGTTAATCTTAATCGCCGTAAGTGAGGACTCGCTTAAGGGCCCGCTGTTAAACTTTCAAGCAGCTGCTTTTTCAAATCTCCAGCCAACACCCGAGAAGAGGGGTACCTGGGACTTCTGGAGTGCTTAAAGAACAGATTTGAGAAATAAGTGCCGCACAGACGAGACTTGGGCATATCTTGAAAAATGCAGAGGATGTTTGTGATGAAAGAGGACACAGCCAGCACTGTCAATCAAGCATGGCGAGACACCGCGACAGCCAGGACACTCAGCTGGATACTCCCTTGTAAACATATCATTTTTGTCATTGCCAGAACAAGCTGGACGACGGTTTTTTTTAAATTTTTTTTTTAAATTATGTCCTGGCAGACATGTGACAGGTGGACCTATACACCACTGCGCTCCTCTCTGTTTATCTGCTGGGGTCCACCGATCAACGGCTCACTCATTAAACCCCGAGCAGCGGATGGCAAGGCATACAGAAGAAGTGTAGAACTCAGGCGGCAACCCAAAGGTCAAAGTGCCTATTCCACATGGAGCACAATCAAAGTTCAGAACTGAATCTTAACTAAGAGGAATCAGATAAATGAGTACTTTTATGACCTTTGAATAGAAACATATTACTTATACAAGCAACACATTCACAAATCTATATATATTAAAACCTCTCGTGACATAAATTCTGTATATGCGAAGATCTGCATCACACTGGTTAAGATCTGACTGTGTGTGAGCCCCCCTTGGACAACTCAGGGGGGTACTGATACCGACATATTGCAGAATGGCCAGCCAAGTCCCTTGATCCCAAACACACCTCATTTACATTCCACACACCATACTTCTACCCAGATAGATTTCTTACGCTGTGTCTCTTATAACAAGTGAGGGAAGGTCATGCTCCTCCAAAGAAATCCCCAGATAACATGCGGGATCACCATGTTTGACAAATTAAATGTAAAACATGTACATGCCACTCTGCATACTTTAAATCATTCAAATTGTTATGAGCCAGCTGACCTCACTGTAATCAAAGGGGTACACTCCATGCTTGCTGAATTTATTTCTTAGTGTGCATGCACATATTCATGTTAAGGATATTAATGTCCCTATAATGAGCAGGCCAGGATTTATTTATAGGATTTTCTTTTTAATGAACCCTCAGTAGTTCAGGTCATATTAGATGCATGACTAAAAATGCCATGATGATGTCACTACAAATGCCAGAACAATAACAAAAACCTTAAATTAAATCATATCCAAATCTATTTCCCTTATGAATTAAGTCAATTTTTATGCTAATTAAATATATCAGTAAATTTGAACATTTTTGAAGATATCACAATGTTCAAAATATTATCTACACTCTCAGAAAAGATGTGTAAAAATGTGTACCTTTGCTTGTCACTGGGGCTGTAGCCTTGTAATTGTACCCTTTAAGGTACAGAAATGGACTCTGAGGAACATCCCAAAGGTACAAACAGCATTAATGTACCATCAATGATTCAGAAATGTTACTCAGAGTCAATTTCTGTACCTTAGAAAGTACAATCACCTACAGCTAAGGGTACAATTGGCAGACCCTTGAGGGTACAGCCCCAGTGACAAGGTACAAATTTTTACCTTTTTTTCCTTTTCAGTCAGTTGAACAGAATATTTTGAATGTCAACCAGGTGCAAAGTATTGGCACTTTTACACCAGTCTGAAAACAGCAAGCAACACGAAAGGCTCCAGCTCTTTGTAAAACAATGTGATTTTATATCGCACTGTAGTTCCCAAACCATCACCCTCTAATCTCAGTCTAATCTGCCTTTAGAACAACATTAATTATGTATATGTCAGGTCAGCGACCACATCTCAGTACACACTTCACAGCCTCCTCACCCCAGGGGCTTCAAACAAGCTTTCATTTTCTCCAACAGCTGCCTTGATAATTTCCTCAGTCTACAGGCAGAAAGGCCGGGAGCTCTTAAACAGGGTCCGAAGAGTTATTGTGGCTTGGCCGAAAGGTCCGCTGTGCCAGCTGTAGATCCGGTAGCAGAGTATTAGCTCACTTAATAGTCGCACTCACAGGCGGCCCAGCGAGGCAAGGACAGTGACGGTGCAGTACTACGGGGGCGGAATAGCGAGAGGACGACGCGTAGCAGAGGGGAGTAGCGGAGGCTATCGATCAACTCAACAGGAGGGGCCTTCCCCCCAAGCTTATCAGATCGTGGCAATTTGACACGGGGGGGGGGGGGGTGAGGCTCACCTTCAGTATGTCCTACAGAAAATCCCCATTCGTCATTCCTCGGTGTGTCTCCCCACTGGCACTGAAAAATGCATCTTACAGTACAAAATACAGTATTTTTCATCACGCTGGGTTATCAAGAAGGCTGTCATGTAGTCGGCAGTCAGAGCCGTGGCATTTCGGCGCAGAGGCTTGCGATAAGGGGTTCGCTGTCAGCGAGAGTATAGTGCGGGTGTAGCACATAAAACAAGCCGAAGTCAAGGCACACAGAGCTTTTCATTAAGTGGCAGCTGGAAAAGGGAACACAGGTGACCTCACTGACATCTTCAGTGACAGCCGAACCCCAGTGCCGACTCCTCCTGCTGCAGTATCAGACCCAGCCACAGGAATTTGTGCTGTCTTCTGTATACCCTCATCAGCCCCCAAATCCACACAAACACAGTGCAGAATGGATACATAGAATAAAATGATGCAGTTAATAAATTCAGTTACCATAACTGAAGAAAAAAGTGCAACCACAAAAGGAACAAAACACAGTTCTGTCTGAATGCACAAACTAAACTGATGTGCTTTGTCAGCTATAAATGGGAGTGCAGCAGTGAAAGAGAATATTTTATAACCACAATGAATGCCATTAAAAACAGTATCTCAAGCTGTTTCTCATTGTCACTTAATGACTTTTCCTAACAGACAACAATAAACCTCACTTACAAAACAGAAGCATGCCAGTCAATATGAACTGTCCCTTCCATGATCTTGACAAACACGAACATGTCTCACTTACAACCCACAGCATAGGCCTATAATTAAGCCACTTAGCATACGGACCACTTTGCTGACGACGCTCGTCATTTTCCTGTGATGCCTAACGACAACCACAAAATCGCCATAGCTACCACCTGAGCTGGGCCAGTGTTTTAAAATAAACTCACTAAGAGTGTGCAATTCCAAGCATTCACCAAATGTGGAGGTATGTCACAAGTGCAGTGCAGAAGCACAGGACAGCAGACCTGCAGTACAACAGACTTGACCAGAGATGCATCTCATATTTACCAGCTGTCTTCCGTACTCTACCTAGTTGACGATATTAGGCTGGGTCAGCTGGGTGTCATTACCTGTGATGCTTGACTAGCCCAGTCCCTTGTAAATATCTCCTGCTGGCTCACTGACGGTAGCATAGTATAGGCCCAGAAAAAACCATAAAATGCTAAAAATGAAGACACTGTCTTATAGCTATACAGAAATGGAAAGCTTACTGAACTGAGCAATTCTTCATATGTCAAATGCAATGGAATGGAAAACCTAAATTTATTTTTGTTGAATCGTACTAACTATGTGAAGAATAGTTTGAAAGCCCACTGACACCTACCTAATAGAGCAATGTCACCCCCATGTCAGGAAAGCAATGGTGCCACTTCAGCCGCCATTTTTGGGCTTAAACCAACATCATGATGGACGTGGGGTCAGATTTTCTTCTCTGAGCTGGAAGGCAAAAGCGTGGGGATTAAATGTTTAAGTACACTTACAATATGTTCAGGGAGGTGACATGTGCAAAGAAAGCATGGAGAGATAAAGGTCTTTTATACCAATATTAATTATGCCAAAATCTGTTATATCAAGTCCTTTCATCATCAGAGAGGTGGACACAGACTGAGGCGTAAAGATAAAGCCAGTTTAAGCAATTACTCTGGGTCAGTAGGATTATCTAAACACATAATTAAAGGGACCTCTGAAAAAATACCTAACAGTCCCTTTGATATTATATAACAGTATTATTCATTTAGTTGGGTTTTTCAGTACACAAAGTAGACAAATAAATTTACTTTAGCCAAGATAACAAAAATACCGATCTTGAAAAGAGAACTCACACGAATTAGTTGCGCTTGATAATACACTACAAAGAAGATAATTTATAATGTTATATCTTAATCAACCCTATGAGATCACCTTCAATACCTCAGATCTTCAACACATGTCAACCCAAAAGAAGTGTCAACATGTGCTATTATCCAGACTGACATTGCACTCCTTCCTGTGAACTTGGGAAAAACTAGCCTGATTGACATAATCTGTAATTGGATCCGTAGCAATCAGGGACTGGTTGTTTCCTGTGCAATATTAACCATCAGCAGCATGCAGTGGTTTCATTTGCATTTAGGAATAAGGCTACTTAAGGCCTGTAATCTATAAATGATCACAGTCACCTCTTCAAAATGCCAAGCAATCCAAAGGATCTACTAATATTTCTGATAACTTAAAATAAATTACAAATATACTGCATAGCTTGATAGTATAGGAACTTTCATTAACACCGTCTTTGTCAAAAGGTTTAATTTTCATAATGTAATGAAAAATATTTATTGTAATATTTATTATGATGAACCTTGACTGAACATACAATACCAATGCATGTTTATATATGCTTGCATTTTATTTATTTTTCAGTGCAAAGCGACACATTTGAGAAAACAGAATCAGGCAGGAGCAACTGGAAGTTAAAGGTCTTGCTCCAGGGCCCACTGGTGAAATCACTCTACCAACTTTGGGATTCGAACCAGCAGCCTTCTGATAACAGGCACAGCATACTAACTCGCTGAGCTGCATACCTCCCAAGGAACACCCATGCCTTTATTTATCTCTGTTTGCTCATATTTTTCACAACGAGACACAACTCCGTTCAAAGAGTGCCCTGCATTCAAATTCGATCAGCGCCCAGACTGGAAACCTACTGGGATTGTCCGGTAGATGGAAAACAGCCTCTAAAATCCATCAACCAAAACATGAAGTAATTATTTATGTTTTGTGAATCTTAAAGTTTAAACTTTACAAACAATATATTGTTATGGCCATCTGCCATTTCATAGTATTACAAACAAGTACAGTCTCATATTTTTCCTGTAAGCAACACTGCAGTACCCCTGGTGGCCACTTCCATGGGTTGCATGTAAGTCCACTTTGGCTCTGGATACTACTAATTGACAGGTGCCCTCATGGCCAGTCAAGCCATCACTGTTGTTGTTGTCAATAATTCAAGGCTACCACTGAGAAACTCTGACTATTTCCAATTTACATACAGTAAGACCACACTCTAAATTTCTTACCACAACATTTGCTACTGCCCTGATTTAAAAACTCTCCATCTGTGACCAACAGAAAATGATTAACCTTGCATCATACCTATAATCAGGAATGATAACCACTCACACTCAGAAAGATATCTTTAATCTTTACATATCTTGCAGTTCATACATTATAAATGACGCAGACTGTCATACATAAGGGACAACAGAAAGATTTAAATAGAGAACCTAATTTAAATAACACCATTTTGAACCTAATAGAATAAATGATAATCAATACATATTAATAACCTCAGAGCCAATTGTCCAGCACATGACAAACTTGAAAATGTAAGTTCAAATTCTTGAAAAGTAAAGATATTACAGCTTCTCCTAATCTGATGATGGCCAAGAATCAAGGACAAATGTTTTACAGTCCATTAGCAAATTAGGATAACTGGCAAAAGACAGCATTTCAATGGGGTGATGGAAAGTCTCCGTAAAATCGTCAGCATGACCTGGACAGACAGCCGGAAGTTCACAATAGAATATCATAATTAAATTGCAAGCCTAAAGACAACCAAGGGCGTATGCTGATGCCCCAAGCTGGAAATGGCTTCCAAATTATATTTTACTGGCCCATCCAAAAATATGATTAGGTGGATTGGAGTTACCATATTGCCCATGGGTGTGAATGGTGTGCGAGTGTGCCCTGTGATAGGTTGGCGCCCCATCCTGTGTTGTTCTCTGCCTTGCGTCCATAGCCCATGACCCTGATTAAAACCAGCAGAAAATGGTTGGATGGTTGGATGGATGGATGGATGGATGGATGGAGGCCCCATACCACAGGTGGAAAATAATAATGGATTTATTATTAAGTGATGAGAAAGTGATTATCAGTAAAGTGACAGTCGTCTTAAGGGGACAATTCACTTGAAATTTATATACTTCAAACCATGCAAACTCAAACATTAACAAACTAAGTTGTTTCCAAGGAAAATGCTTAAATATATATTTAACCTTAACACATCAGCAGTGTAAATACCTACGTATTGCTCACCAGCATCACCGAAATCAGAAAATCACACAAGCAATTTCAAAAGTGTAATTTGATTGCGAGTACATGGCCGTCTCAACAAGCTTTGAACTAGGGCTGCCGCAATTAGTCGACATAGTCGATGACATCGACGCTGAAAATCCATCAACATCAATATTATAAATCGATGCATCGTTTTGTTTTTTATTATTATTTTAATAACATTACCTTTATGATTTCTAAAACGCTTTCAGTCCATTATAACAAATGTTCTCCTTTAATATCACCACGTAATTATGGGAGTAGTTCAAATTATCACAAAAGAAAAGGATGGTTTTACACCGCGCAAAGTGTGATATCATACCACAGCGGTACTAGCAATATTTTTTTATATCTTTTGTCCTTGTAGCTGCTAAATATGCTCATTATTAAAGCCAAAAATGCTCTGCCTGCTAAATTAGAATCTCCATTGAATAAGTGTTTGTGAAAATGTTTAGGCTAAAATCTGGGCTTATTCTACATTGATTGACGGTGCCAGTTTGTGCGCTCGTGAGCGTTGGACTTGTTGGGACCAGTGTCGTTGTCGTAAACTAAAACTGAAATGAAAATGGATACTACATAAAAGAAAATAATTCTGAACTAAAAATGAAAACCAACATCTTTTAACCACAGTATCTCCTCTTTTAAAAGATGTTGTGGCTGCTGATCTGTCCCTTCCTTCTTTGCACCTTCAGCGCTTATCGCTTGTGTTGCAGGTGGCGTGCTCTGCAAACTTAATTTAAAACCCATGAGGATACAACAAATTTATACAGATTACAAACTTTTGTACATCACAATATGCACGTCATTAATAATTTCAGCCATACTACTAATCTGCTTCTCGAATTGTAGGCAAAAATAATGTTCATCTAGTGCCAAAAAGCCGCCGTGTATTATCTAAAACCCTGGAATGGCATAGTTTGTGGTTGTCAAAATAAAATTACCTTAAATGTCTAGCCCTGACTGTTCCAATCCGCCTGTGTGCCACGCCCCCTCGTTTACCTAGTGTGGAATCCTCTTGTTATCAGCTGTTTCTAGTTGTCTTTAATTAGTCCAGTGTATTTAAGTGAGTGTCTGTGAATGTTTCCCCAGTCCGGTCATTAACGTCATGACATCGTTCTGTGTTCCTAAGTGTCTCTATTCCGAATAAACCCTGTATTCACCCGACTCCTGTGCCTGCTTCCCCGCTCTGTGCCATAGTATGTGTGACATTAAATTAAACGGTCAAGTTGATTTTCTGGAGGAGAATTAATCGTTTAGATTAATCGACCAATCGATAACTCGAAAGATTAATCTACAGAAAAATAGTCGTTAGTGGCAGCCCTACTTTGAACATCTATTTATACACATTAAAATGAAGCAGAAAAATGGTGACCAGAACAGCAAAATACAAAAAAAAATTCCAAATCTGAATCTAACCTTGGTTGCACTATAAAATACAGTTTATCTCATTAAAACTCTTACCTCATTACCTCTTAAAACCCAAATGAATTGTGGAAAGAACATTCTTCAGTTTGGAAAAAAAACTCAACGTAGACGATCAGACCAGTAACAACAGCTTGCTTTAACCATGCCTTGTAAGGAAATATATGCCTGCATCTTACTGAAGCCCCTTCTTACTAAAATCCAAGCCAAAGTTCCACTAACACATGAAGCTGTACAAAAAGTGATACTTACAAAGTATATACATCAGCGTTTTGGTGTCATTTTGCTAGCCTGAAGACAAATCTCCAAAAATTGCCAGAGATTTGTCAGCTTGGGTTTCGTAGAGGTATGCAGTTTTTCAGGCCAGCCTATAGCCACAACGCCCACAACAATTTATACTCTGGCATGCCCAGCATAATGCTAAGAGTGTCTGTCTGTGGTACAACTGCACGCTGCTCAATGGTAATCCAGCCTTTGGGACTGTTTAAAAAAGCCATAAGGACTTGAGATTTTGTGAAAGCAAGCTTCAGGGTAGTTTTGTTAAAGGACTGATTGTTCCTTGTTGGTGTGAATACTACCTGTTTTTAGGATACCTTCCTGTATCCTCCCTGTGTTTATTTGAGATTTCCTCTGGGTACGTCAATTCACCCACAGTTCAAAGGCTTGCAGCTCAGGTGTACTGCTGGCTCTGTGCTGCTCTGACTGCGACGGGCTGGTTTCCCATTTAGGGTATAGCCTCTCTCATGCCTTCTGACTCAATGAGGGCCTGAAGTGGAGAAATAGTTCTGGAACACTGTTACACATGTAACGCATAAACCATCCAACTCTCCCGTTTGCTTTTAGAATCTGAAATTACGACGGTACCCTGAAGTATTTCCTACACATGGTCCAAAAGCGGCCTCTCTGTTTCTTTGTAACAAAGAATTGCATACAACCCAAAGGACAAGCTGCAAAGAAACACTAAGACTCAGGGCCCCATGCTGAAGTCCAAATGCTCAATTTTCGGAAATACAGCGCATGACTCCCTTCTCCAACAAATCATCCAGACTGAGAATCCCTTTGGCTCATCCCTAAAGATAACTACAAAGCAAAGGGCAGTAGACGAGCTTTGCTGTCCAAGTCCTATATATATGTCACCAGAATAATGACCGAACCACTGTTATGTTTGAAGATATTCAGACTATAAATAGTTCAAACACGTAAAATTTTAAAACTGCGCTTCTAGAAAATATGCGCAATTGAAAATATGCTACCAAATATGCTCAATTCAAATTTCCTTAACAGAATATATAAATACATAACCTGAAATATATTAGGCTCTGCTAACAATTTAAAATAGTGACAAAGTGTAGAATTTCCATTACGATCATCTCATCTGAAACAACTACGCATCTTTCAATCAAATCCACATGGTTCCAAAGAATCAAGGCAATAGGTAGGCCGGTAATGATTTTCGGAGACTGTGAGTTCAAGGTATAGACTGTCTGAGACTGACAGTCTAATCAAGGAACTCAGCCAGGGACATTTAGTCACAGCTGACAAAGAGGTACTAGCAGCCGTTCTTCTTCCCCAGCACCAGGGAGGAGATTGGCCTACTACAGAGGGCCTATACTATTACTGCATCTCTAAATTTACGCCGCATGGGGTTCCTGCCTTTCTGGACCCAGTATGGCCAGCCTCGTTACCACAGCCTCATGGTGGAAAGATGGAAAGAAAAATCCCACCTGTAACTGGTGTGATCTGCTTTAGATAGAGCGGAACTAGATCACTAATTATGGTATCTATCAACAATAACAATTTTCGTCCATATAGGGCTATTGACAGCGGAAATGAGAATTGCAGTTTTTGCCCTTAATTGTGCTAAAAGATCTAAAGAATTACAAAATATTTACACTGCATGTGTGGTCACGGTGGCTCAGTGGGTACCATGACACCTCCAGGACTCGAGTTTCATATGATGTCCTTATGTTTGCTGGGTTTCCTCCAGGTTTTTCTCCCGCTTTCCCAGGATTGACATCACACAGTCGGTGCAGTGTGAGGGTGCGCCTTGTAACCCCTGACTTCCCATTCAGTCTGCTCTCCTGCCCTGTATGAAGGGATTGGGTCCAGACCCCCGTGACCCTGCACAAGATATGCAGGTGGAAGATGGACCAATTACAGTGTGCATGCAGTACATTTCCTGTTATTAGACAGCATTTTCAGTAACATTTTGTGCTTTCATTATGCACTTCTGACGTTTACTGTTTTCTGTTGTCGACACACACTTCAGCTACACAAAGCAAATCACTTGTTGAGAAAGGGTCAGACCACCACGTGCCAAAGAGAGTCCTGTTGCGTGTATGGAGACTCGTAGCTGGATATGGGGGGGGGCACACTTTAAGTCCCATTTCAGGTATCAGCTCCAGTATTTCAGGGCTTGGCACCTGCAGCTTGGAATCTGAGGACCATGGATACACGTAAATTAGCGCAGATGCGACCTGTCCTAGAGATGTCACCTCTGAATGATGGTGTTGACAGTGGGCAACATTCTTTCAGGTGTCCCCTGAAGGACCTTCATGTAACCATCACCCATATGTCTGAACTCTCTCTTCATCAGAGGTCAGACAGAACAGTAATGTTCTATCATACTCATCAGAGCACAACTGTATGCACAAATAACTAAGGACTGATTAAAAAATGTTTACAAACTTTAATCAATACATTGCTATACACTAATTATGTATCGAGTTGGATTTTATTAATTGCTGGTGAATGACTTCGGTTTTGCTTTTATAATGAAATATTTGTTTACTCAGTTTAATTTTAACGACAGAAATAAACCCATATTATTTATAATTAATTATTATTTTGTCAATAACATCATAAGAAGTTGACCGAGCAATTTTTCAAGTTACTTCCATTTCCTTGTAAACAACAATATTTCTATAGAAGTACATTTTTTGAACACTCAAGGATTATTGAGGAGTATTGCGTTTGAAGCATATTGATTAAATCTACATTGTAGATGGCATAAAGAGGTTTTTCTCACTGACCACTTGCTTCTCTACACTTCAAAATATTATAAACAACAATAATAATCTGTCAAGATGAAACACTTGCACTAGACCTGACTAGGAACATTCTTATGACAATCTATATTTGTCAAATGTGGTGTTCATGATAATTTCACTATAGCTAACATTGCTTCTGATTCTATCAGAAGTTTCTAGGTGCAAATAAAAAACTTTAGGCTGAGTGCAGGGCCAGCTATCTGTCTAGTACCCATGGAGCATGTTTTGGGGGTTAAGGGCCTTGCTCAAAGGCCCAGTGGAGATGGGCTTTTATGCTGAGCATCGGATTCAAACTGGTGACACTGTGATCACAGGCACAGAGGCCTAACCCGCTGAGCCACATACTGCCCGCCCCTCCCCCCATTCAGAGGCTCATTTTTGTTTTGAACTCAACAAATTTCTGTCTCACTACTACCACAAGAAATTTTTATTTATTAGATTCTCCAAAAAAAATGAGCATAGCAGAATTGAAAACCACTTATATTATCTTGATCTGCCCACCTGACAGAGATTCAGCACATCTGAAAATATGAGTGTAAACATCCACATTACATCATTTCTATCATCACTATTACACCTGAGTACAAACACAAATCAGGCGCCAGGAAGTGATGGATTAGCGGCGGTTGATAGTAGGCATGTCAGTAATGATTATTTGCAAACAAAAAAAAATAGGCATGAACACAACTACAAAGGAAGATATGGAGAAAGGAACAAAACACAGGCTTTCCACAAATGGTGCCCACATTCACCATTTTCTATAATCATCTAAACGCAGCCCAAATACCCTTCACAGAATTATTCCGAAAGGGCTATAAATAATTAAATGGGTTGGAAAATTGTATATTTTCCCTATTATTTCCCCTAATTATACACCAGTGTCATGGTAACAGCAGCCCTATCTTCTTGATATTAAACGCAATTTGATGAAAATGGTATGGCATTTTGCATAATAGGTGCAGTATATATATATTCAGTTATCATCCAACTGCTTACACAGTACAGGGTCACAGGGCAGAATATATAAAGTGATCTGTAAAGACTCACTCAAGTATATACTTTTAGCATTTTAAACATATCAATGGTGATATGAGACATTTAGAAGATGCTATTCAGTCTAGATGTTACCTACTGATAATATTGCAATCTTGGGAAAACCATCTCTACCACCAGGAAGAATTTGTGTTCCTGAAGCTCTTATCTCACATTTACAGGTTTGAATTAACCATGTGGTAATGAGGAATTAATCTTGTTTCCTCAGTATTTGTTTGCCCATCGCTAATGAGCATTACATATTAGACATAAATTCCTTTTGGCCTCTGCAACTGCAAACAGTTCCCCATGCCTAATCCTTTTACCTTCACCCTCACGAGGAAAAAGGGACAGATAATAAAAAAAGTCCTTCAGCCAATAATGAAAATCTTTTAATTAAAAATGCATAGTTAATTTAGATATGGAAATGTGTGCATGCATGACATAGCAACCTTCCCTGCAGGTATTGCATCATAAAGTATGTAACTCCATTTAAAAGGCACCTTGGGTGTGTGAATGAAATGTTTTTTAAAATGTATGAAAATCGAGCATCATGCGTGGATGTACATGCCATCCTGTTTGACTTAGTAATAACTTTGCGTTTCAGGAAAACGCTGCGTGGGTCACTATATATAAGGCTGGTGTGACGCTTGCTCTTCTCAGAATAGCACACACAATGCCTAGAAAAAGTATGTTGCCCTCCCCCCCCATCAGATTTTCTGCACTTTTGCATTTTTTTTGACAGCAAATTCCATCCGATTCCTTCACCCAAACTCCACATCTAATAAAAGGGGAACCTGAATCGATCACATTAAATGTCATTCATTGAGAATATCCACCACCCCTAAGGCGCAACGACTAGTTACGTCACCGCTAGCAACTGAGCGATTTCTGTAGGTATTGATCAGGTCCTCACAGTGTGATGGACGAGCTAAAGCCAGCTCCTCCAGGGCGTGAGTGCCCCAGCCATGTGACATCTGCGGCCTTTCCAGCATAAACTGCTTGCCTCAGGTCGCATGACAAAATCTGATTGCAGCCTGGGAGCCACCATTTCCCATTTTCCCAAACCACCCTGCAGTAGAGTTGCTAGTTGGTTTTAGATCATCATATAGCTACACAAATGGGCTGTACTTATCTACAGGTCATAAGCAGATATCCTGACATTCTCAAGCTGGATTCTTCTGCGCAGAGCATAATTCTGTATATTACGCGTACAACCTCCAAAAATTACCTGACAACATTCAATGTGCAATTCCTCCAAACTTCACAAAATATACACAATTTATTTAAAAAGAAAATAAAGCGATAATAGTAACAATCCAGTGATTAAGTGTACTTGGTTATAAGTGACTAATTACTTCTATACTCTATACTAATTACTTCTATACTCACTGACCACTAATTACCACAATTGTTGTTACATTTGCGCTACTGTGCAGTTACAGTAAACTACACTTAAACTAGTACAGATACTAGTAAACTAGTATCTGTACTTCAAAACAAAATAAAAACACTTTGTTGCTCTATTTTAACTTGACTCAACTTGTATATGTAAAGAATTCATTTTATTTATCTTTAAACCTGTCACTTCAAAACCAATAAAGTTGCAAGCCAAAATTAAGTCATGTTTATCTGCTCATTACGATGCAGCTGGTACACACTGTACTATTACTATTAATACACAACATGTGTGCCGTTTCAGCTTACTGAACAACCTACTCACTGATGTTTTTCCTATCTTCTTCTCCCCCAATAGAGAACCAGTCTGTCCCCTGATTGGTCACTGGGGTTGCTGCCCCAGTGAAAAACCATGTCTTACTTGTTCATGATTGGCACATTTGTGGACTGCCAAGTGAGTGTTTTCTACACATCTGTCAAAGTATGTGACAGTTAAGTACTTAGTTACATGACAGTAATGGAAAGCAAACACTAACAAAAAGAGGGCAAAAGGTTATCGCCATCAGTCAAAGGTAATCCTATCAGATAGTTTGACTGGGACCATTTTTTCTTAGTTTTACATACAAACACATACACATTCAGAAGATTATTGATTTACCTCCTGACATCATTAATCACAAATGGTTGCTTTGTTTTCCTGGTGGGCGTTTCTCCAAACAGGATTTCTGTTCAGTTTTCTGCCACATTAAAACGTGGAAAGACAGCCAGGAATGAGGAAACATCAATATCAGCTTTATGAGTCATTAACTGATCGACTCAGAGACATCCTATAGCAAGCTAAACACTATTCCATTTCAGAGACCAGCTTGGCATTACTTGAAAAATGCCACAACACACAATTATATCGTAGAAACAAATTCCTCTAAATAAGTCCAGCGGTGACAGCAGATCTGCACACAATGTGTGAACATGAACTTTTAATGGGATGAAGAATTATTCAAATTAAAAGCAGAATATAATTTAAAAGGGCATTTTATCTACATTCACAACATGCTTTCCCAGACAGCACTGACGGATGTATACATCATTACCCACCTCTGTAGTCAAGCTGCAACAGGTACAAAAATGTTAACCATATAGCTATTATATTTTGTTAAATGGCAATGAAATGAATATAGCATCATTGGGTTTGAGGAAACCTGAAGCTTGACCCAGACAGCACAGAGCAAAAAGCAGGGCTGGGATTCTAGTTCATTGCCGGACCACCGTGCAAACTAACAGGAAAAAACACCATCTGATTATTGACTGCAAATGCGAATGCATATGCAAATATAAAGTGAATAAAACTGAAGAAAATTACAAAATTACTACTGAATTTTTCTATTCATTTTATATCCGAAACAATATTTATAGCATAGTTATTGTATTAAAGAATCTGCTGGTCATCAGGGACTATTTCAACTGGATTGGAAAAGGAAAGTATCATTTTAAGGAGGACCTATAGATTATTTATATTACATTCACTAATCTGATGCTTTTTTCATCCAAAGCAAATGACCGTAAAGGAAAGGTCTACAATTTCGGTGCAAACTATGGGATGTGAACCCACAACCTCTATGTTGTTAGCTCAATGCACTAGATGTTGAGCTACAGGAGACAATAAAGCTACCCTCCATTAATCCTATTAAATTCATTCACTAGACTAATGTTACAACTTGTCCAGTTTATAGAACTAACTTTACAGTAACCCTTTCACATTCACAAGAGTGAGGAGCAGAAGATCCCTGCAAAGTTTGTGATTTGCCACCCCCCCACCACAACGCATAACAGTCTACTAGCCGGAATGATGACATAAAAAGTCTAATTATGACCTATTTCTAAACAAACAGTACTGTACTGTACACTTTGCATTTCAAATTGCTTTGTCATTTACCTAGACCTTTTCTTACCTAGACCTACACCTTTTCATACAACAGGCCTATACAAACCAGCTACATTATGACCCTGTATGTCCACTGTACGTACTGGGAGCACAATGTCTTGGATCCATTGTTAAACATTTAGCAAATTTAACTGCACTGAAAAGTTTAAACGTTACTGCGAGAAACGCGAGATTCCGCGGTCATGGAGACCGCTAACACGCGAGTGAGGCTGGTTGCTAAACAAAAATGCGCGCCGTACCCAAGCCGAGACCTTTCATATTAAAGATATAGTATGCACTTACACTAACAAATATTTATTCGTAATATTTATATATTGTATAATTTTACGTGATCCAAATAATTTTCAGTGTTGTTTTTGGCTTATGCGTCGTCTGCGGGTTTTTGCTATCTTTCAGCAAGTTTCAAAAATATTTCCGCTTAACTGTTCATGGCAATAATTGAAACCGCAAAGGTCAAGTCTGCCAATGTTTAGTCTACTACAGATGCACCGATCCGATATTCAGACCAACCCAGACATATGAGATGGATTGGGTATCGGCCATTTTTGACCAATATTTATTTATTTAGTTTTCGGCAGTGCGTAAAAAGATAGCTCCTATTTCTTGTTAAGTCGATTTCTGCAATAAATCGCAGGACAGCTCTTTCCTGTTGTAGGTGTTTTTTGCGGCATTCAAGTTGAATTCTAACGCTGCCACTCAGGGGGTGTGAGCGCGGCGACTTCCGCCTGCTATGACGTCACGGGCATACCTTTTGCAGTACGCGGAGTGCAAGAATATCAGATAAGAGGGTGACGATCTGGAAGTATTTTACGTTTTCAAGAACGACTAGTAGCACAGGGATCTGCAATCTTTGCACAAACAAAGTTTAGAGAGGTGGAAGCGGTGTTTAGTGGAAAACCCCACTAAACAAAGTGCACGCAATTGTGCGAGACAAGGCATGTAATACGAAAAAAGCAACGGATGATTTTGGAGTCACTAGACTGGGCTGTATCGCGGCACTCCCGGCAGCTTGTGATAGACGAGAGACGAAGTGTAAATGCTGCTTTTGTCAGTGGGAGAAAAATTGTGGGGCATTTCAAGCATTCGATACTGGCGTATACTCTTGTGAGATATTCAAATTGAACTGCAAATGTCTCAAATATGCTTAAAACAAAATATATAAATGAGGTGGAACAGCACGTTATGTATGTTTCTAGTAGCCCAATTAAAAATCTTTTAGCATACAATTTTTTATTTTATTTACTAGTTTTAAAAATACTTTATATAAAGTATAAATATTTATATATTATATATGCATTTATTACATTAAAATATTAAAGTAAAAAGAGCTCCTGTATCGAAATCTTCATTGGTATCGGTAGTTGTATATCTGAATCGAATTGCAACTGAAAAAATGTGGATCGGCCCATCACTAGTTACTGTACCAAGTTGCCATTAACTTGCTATTTCATTAATTTTATGCTATTTATCATTATTAAGGACATTAACCATAAACTACTAGGGGTGTAACGAGATCTTGTGTCACGGGATCTCGCGATATTACAACATGAGATTTCTCGGCGGAGTGAAAAGCGGTCTCGCGAAGGCGCTGCAAATCTGCTGCTGTAAGCATGTCGGCGTCTAACAAAATTACCGTAGTAGATGCCCCAGACACTTTTAAATCTTTTGTGTGGCAGCATTTTGGGTACCCGACGGAAAATATAAACGGCGAAAGGGTGACAGACAAAACACGCACCATCTGTTATTATTGTAGGGAAATAATGGCGTACACAGCGGCTAACGCTACTACGCAAAGCCATTTCCAGCACCATCATCGCTCTTTACTTAAATCCACTGCACCGGTGAATAAAACATTTTAAAAAGTATGTTTGTTATTTATATTGTTTTATTTCTATTCTATTTTATGTTCAATTGAGAAGTCAAATAGGAGAGAAGCCTGTCATTTGAGTTTGTGGTGAAATACTTTATGGTGCTAGATATTTGTTCTGTTCTTTACTGCATATGATGATGGTGATTATTTAAATAATTTCACCATACATCTGCATTATTTAGAATTTATTGTCTTTCAAATTAATCAAGTAAAAGGCTGCTTTCCAGTAATATATTTAAGATTTCCTTGAAATATTGTTAAAATACCGTCTTGTTCTCGTGAACCCAATATCATGTCTTGTCTTGTCTCGTGGGCTGAGTATATCGTTACACCCCTATAAACTACCAAGTTCTACAACTAATCCAATCTATTAAAAACGGTCAAAATGAATTTAATACTAAACTGCTTCTGTTGTACATATGCCCACAAAAAAACGTAATAAAATAACGTCATTAAACGCATATAGCTGGCCAACAGAAACAGCAGTAAAATGTTAATTCACCAGCATCTAATAGGTCCAATCGTTCTTACATTTGTTACTAGACATTCTTTGGAAGCTCAGCCTGACTTATGCCTAGTCGACTCCTTGACAGCCATATGTTGGTAGACTGCTATTTGTCTCACTTGTGTGTCGCATTGGACAAAAGCAGCTGCTAAATAAAAATAAATGTTAATCTGCTCACGCTACATTTGTTACTGTGGTACAAGGTATCTCAACAACATTATACCTGATCTGTTATCCAGCAGGTTATGAGCACGACACCTAATGAATTTCTGTATTCATTGCAGAACAAATAGGTAGAGCAGGAAGTCAAGGAGCATCTGTGCAGCACGCAGGGCATTTGGGGCTACAGATGAACCTGACCTTTAATGGGCAAATGTCAGCAACGAGGCTGCCGTGGGCCAGAACTTTCTGGCAAACTGACTGTTTTCAGCGATCAAAAAGGTCACCACAGTCAAACTGCACATTCACATCTCCTGTCGCCAGACCCGAGACGTGATTTAAAAGGACCTTTACGTTCACTGCAGCTCCAAGAAGAAGAGAGAGAAAAAAGGCAGCTTCCTTCTCTGCAGTAAAATGCATGTCTACCTTCAAATCATCGAGATCCATCATTCTTGAAGTTGTACTCTAGTGGTCTGGTTTCAACACACACATATTATTAAAAAGCTGGGTTTGATCATAATTTCTATCCTTCAGTTGAAATTACCAAGCTGCCTATCACAACCTATTCTTGTGAACTTTCATTTGTTGTTTGTCATTGATAGAAATGTTTCAGCATGTATACACACCTATCACAAAGTAAATTTAACAATCAAACATTCAAGTGTGTAGTTCAGTTGTATAATAGCAAATATTCATTTTAAACTCAAATTTTAAAAAAGTCCCTTGTTCTAAACATACTTTCTTCAACTAACTAAAAACACAAACTATTTTTATTGAAGCAAAATATAGAAGTAATGATCGAAATTCCAGAACACTTGAATTGTTTACCAGTTAAATAAGATTTCATTTTTAGCATAAAAATCCCTGGCATATATCAGATAACTTCTCTTAATTCAAAAATAGGACTTGATTATGTGGGAAATGAAAAAAAACTCTGCTTTAATGCAGAAAACAGATGTCTTCTTGTCAAGAACTTTCTGGTGCCAAAAGCACTGGTGATTTTTATTATACTTATACTAAAGCAAAATAACCACAAATGTCATGTTTTCAGATGCAGTTTATTTACATTTTTGCTACTTCTTTTTGTCCTTAAAAAAGCAACTACATACAGTTGGCATTGAAAGATAGCTGTATCTAGAAGATTCAAGATGTTTTTATAGGTATAATTTTCTTGAGTGTCCAGTTTTGCCTTTGGGTTTAAAAATGTTTCCCCAACCAATTTTCTCCTTAGAAGTTACGGTGAAAAAATATGTTTGCTGGCAAGGTAATAATGACTCGGCCCTTGATAGCAGATCATTGCTGATGATACGCCGTTAACCTCATAGTAAAAATGTGTAGGTCCATCTTTCTGTAAATTTGCTATTTGTTGGTTTACTTTAAACAGTCGGTAACACGGGTGACATTTGGATACAGTGATTACACTGCAGATGTTTCTCCAGATTACGAGGAATTAATGAGCACATATAACGAAAGAAATTTGAGGAAGCATAGAGCATGTTTTTGAATATGTGCCATTATAAGTTGGAAGCTGTTGCATTGTAGGGATGTTTGTTTATGTGGGTATGTCTTGTAGGAAACCAGCCCTAATTTGCAGAAGAAATAAAATGTAAACAACAAAAAGCTTTGGGTCTGTTTAGCTATAGAGGTACATAGGCTATACTATGGGCAGTCTAGTGTATATTAGCTGCCTAAACATCCAGTTTATGTACAGCCCTATTTCCCATATTTATTTTAGTTTCTTTTTTGTGAGAAAGAAAAAAGTAGCAGGCCTGCGTGATATAAAAGACAGGGTCTTTATGGAAAGGAAATCAAAGTCGAACCATGTCACTTTATTGCTGTCATTAAGTCAGAATAAATGTAATACTGTTCTTTTTATTAAGTCGTTTTATAGTTTGTACGCATTATATATTATTTAAAATATTTACTGCATAATATGTTTTATAGGTACCACAGCCTACTTACTCTATAATTAAAGTATGGACTCGCTAGGTAACAATTTTAATTGAACAAAGGCAAAATCAGTTTAACATGAGCAAACAGTTTCCATTCATAGCAGGGGAACACAGCAAACGGCAAAATGCACTTGGGTGCATCGCATTTAAAACAGGACTCAACACTGCACAATTCACCCCGGTATTTGCGCCGTTTGTCCCATTGCATTGGCTTCAATAACAGATCGACCCCAGCCCTTCACTACCTAACAGGCAAAAAACACCTCATCCGACCTTGAACACGGCGGAGTTTACAACCTCGTCCACACTTTAATTTCATATCGCACCTCTGCAGAAAGAACCTGCTTAAAATGCGCAGAAACAACCCTAATCTGCGAGCATCACGCTAATTCAGAGCGATGGGATTTGTTAAAACAGTGATTCAACATCGTTCGGTTATGTAGCGACAACTTGCAGCAACTCTTTGATGAACAAAAACACGTTGATTCTGTCCGTCCGGTAGCAACATTTGTTATGATAACACGAAGAACGTGACAGTCGAAGGCTGCATGCAATATTAACTTCGGTTTCTGCAAACCCCGACGAATAAAAGCTGTTTCGCCCCGTTACATCACTTACCTTAGATCCTCTTAAGGCTGCACATTTGCGTCCGGACTCTATCCGAAATCCCCAAAAAATCCAGTTTGGTCTCCTTTTTATTTATTTATTATTTTGTAACATTTGCTTTGTAATTTGCCACGCAGCCTTCCGCTTTGCAGCGCCGTCTCCGCTACTCTGTTCAGCGGTGTTTGTTTTACTCGGCACCCATCGACTCCCCTGCTTATCACACACTTGTACGGACACGTACGGAGCAGCACTTGCCTGGTCTGACTCTCAGTCAATGTTTTTTTTTAGTTCCACAAGCAAATATCGCACAGGAGAATTAAAGGACAAATGAGCGCCCTACAAGCCGCAACGTTTGTCAAATGGGGGTCCCCCATAGTGGTCCCGGACGGCCGATATGCTCGTTAATTTCATTCTTTTATCTAACTGAAGTGCTTTTTTGAAATCGCCCTCTCTCAAAGTTTACTCATCTCTCCCTTATCTTTCAGTTATTCTTGTAATTGTTCAGCCACACACTTGCATATCAAAACTAGCATTATTGATTTTATATTTAATTCGTTGGATGTACTAGATAACGAAATTCTCGTTTTACCAAGCTTATCAAGTTCCTTGTGAGTTATATTTGGCCAAAAAATCTGATTGTGAGCATGTCTGCCTGACTTTTTGTTCTAGCCGAGGCTTTGATTAGGTGTTATTGTGTTGATTATCGTAAGAATTTCTAAATTGAGGTTTCATACTTTCTAGAATTATTTGGAGCAAATAAAGTAGGCCTACAGGTAACGTACAATAAGATTTTGATATCCATAATATTGGGTAACATTTCTGTATGCATGTTATATTGGACTTTTATGTGAAGATTAGAACATTTATCAGCATCTCTAGGCTGCCAACCAGAAGCTCATCCTAAAGTACGTGTAATGAGTGTGCTGTAACATTAAAAGCAGGACAGTTGATTTAACAGCTGGGTCTAAAGGTGCAGCACGGGAATGTGTCTGCAGGCTACTGAATGTCGGAGAGGCTCTACACCACTGTGGCTCCTGTGTTATAACTGCTTTATGGGTGATTCATTCATTTTAGCAGAAGGCAGAGGTAGGGTTAGGCTGATATGCCATGATATGTCACCATCTTTAGCAGATGTGTCATGAGCCTGGGGCATTTAGGACTATCGCCCGAATGAATCCGAACGAGCCCGGAATGATGTTTTAACAACTGCTAGTGCTACAATCATCATCATTTCAAAGAGAGAGAATTCAATATGATGAACTGCCGGGCTAAACCCCTGATGTTTTAAGATACTAACACCATCCCTGGTCTTGATCAATCATCTACAGCACTTGGTATACATGTAATCCCTTGGGGAGGAACTGGCAATCCGGTCATACATATTACTTTAAATTATGAGGTCATCCCCCTAATCCATGATGAATTTATGCGTCACTGTATGTAAACTCCACAAATTTGTTTCCCACTCTTTAACCCTCATTTTGTGCTCCTCCTAGGGCAAATTGCCACACAGCACATTGTTGCTGCTGAGATTCACGGAATATGCCGGATTGTCCTTTGGCAGGCTCATCCTCCAGCTGTTGCTGTGGCTCAGTGGTGTAGCCCTGAAAGCTACACAGGGCAAATTTAGCCAAGAGTTATTTAGTGAGACTAATAGCCAAATTTGTACTCATATATGCTCAGCTGGATATATAGTCACTGTGGGAAGTAAAATTTTCTAGCCTTCCTATGGTGTTAGGGTCGGCACCGACCCGTTTGTAAGTTTTAAATGCATAAAAGTATCACATAAATTTGTTTACTGCATCAAGGCTTTTTGACTTTGTCAGGAACCTCTATTTTTGAAAAAAAATTCACTAGATTATAAATGCTCTGGTAAACATTTTCACAGCTCTGGTGTTGGGGTCGGCACTGACCCCTTTTTAGGTTTAAAATGCATAAAGGCACCACATATATTTGTGTACTGCATCAGGAAACTCTATTTAAACAACATTAATAAATAAATACAATTTTTCACTAGGCAAGGCATGCCCAGACATGTAAGGCAAGATAAGAGCAATTCGGTTTATTTATTTAATTCACTTGAGGCTTATTTTACCATTATTTTTTTATTGAAAATGAGAGGTATGCTGTCAAAAGAAAGGCCCAGAAAGCCACACCAAAAATATTAAAACCAATCTTTTCATGGATAAGGAAGCCTAACAAGGTAACCAAAAGGTAAGAAACAAATTGGATGATAAATAATTGTTTTGAGGGTATTTTATGGCTGATTTAAGACACGGGTCGGCACTGACCCGTCTAACATAAGAGATAGGTACAGAAAGCTAACATAATCCAAAGGTTAACAAGCCTCATTCCGTGCAGACATGACCCCAGGAGGGGTAATGAGCTTTGCTAGGGTAGTTGTCCATCTGCGTGATACCAAATAGGGAAAGTTTGATGTTTGGTATATGTTAAAAATGTGCAAATGTGCAATAATCAATATGAACAGATGAATAAGAATTATGATTATTATAAATTATCCAGTTATAATAATAGACACTTATTAATCTCCCTGGGGAAATTCTCCTTATGCCTCCCCCAACTTGCTCTCTGTAGGTGAGCGTAAGCTGGCCACAAAGGGCAGCCGCCTGATGCGGCACCCAGGGAGCTTGGGGTTAAGGACCTTGCTGAGGGACCCACAGATGTGCTGAGGCTAGGCTCAAACCAGTGACCTTATGATCGCAGATGCTGAAGCTTACCCCACTGAGCCACACACTGCCGCTATATAAAAAAGCAAGAAAATGCACCAGAGGTTAAATAACAGATGCATGGGAATCATTTTAGAATAGTTATTCTACCTGAAGCAGGTATCATTCTGACAATACTGCCATCTTGCTGTGGGTGACAAAAATCATCAAATGAGGCAGATACTAGGTAACTGTCAGCCTGGCAAATAGAGAAGACTGGGAACACAAATGCGGAAGACTAAGAAGTTAATTCAGAAGCCAAGGCAAACTGAGTTTGAATCAGCGGGTTAGAGACGTGGATTAGGGTCACAGGACGGAAGTGGTCGAAAGCCAGGGAAATCAGTCCTACAAGCACATATCAGATGGGAGGCAAAAGCGTAGAACAGGCGGGACAGGAGCAGGCAGGAGGAGATGAGAGACAGGGTTAGTTGAACGATCAGTACGGCACATTCATAAACGGTAGCAATACTTTCCACTGCTGGTGCGAAGTGGTCAGCCTTCTATGTGGTGAGCCCAGTGAAACATTGGCGGGACCCTGCCCCATTGGGTGTGACAGTAATCATCATTCTTATTGAACAGTTACTGAATACTCATGAGCCAAAAAATATATATTTCCCCTTTAAAAAGTCATTCAAATTAGGCATTTGTATCAAAAACCGTGTATTATGCAGCATTTTTACTTTTAAAAATTACATAGCTTGTTGTTTCATTTATGCTAAATTCTAATACACATACACAGAATAGTTAGAAGTGCTAATTCTTGAACAAGTCTTAGTCTCTAAACTATAGACTTGTATATGGGTCACAAATTATATAACCAACTTTTGCAAGAATTGTAAAGAATAATGTAATTTTAATGTCATACTTTTGTTTTCAAAACAGCATTCTTTAAAATGCTGCATGCCTCTATTCCTCCATTCAGTAATGGATATGCATTAGCCTGAATGCTAACTGCATGCTGTTATTCTGCAGTAAAGGGTAGGATGGGGCATTTTGTGTATGAAATTCAGGGCACCGATTATTTGGGTGAAATCAGAAATCTTTAAAGACTTTGCAGAGAAAAAGATGAAAGAAAATAATGTTGGCAACAGTCAAAAACATGCATGAAGGAAGAAATCCCTTAAGACTGTTCTTGCAATGAATATTAATGACTGTAATATGTATGATTTGTTTAAAACGTATGTCAAGCTATTGCCTGTGAGGTGTGCACGGGGAAATTCTCGAGGGGGGGGGGGGGCAGGTTAATGTTTGTGGCTAATAGTTGGGTCTTAAGGGGCCGAAACCAGATT